>CM039470.1:34954748-35127368 GCA_022433065.1 Begonia loranthoides
TATATATATATATATATATATATATATATATATATATATATATATAAAGGATAACATTTAAAGGATAAATTAAGAATATTTGTCATTACGTATATTTAAAGGATAACACTAGTTTCCTTTTTATTTTTACTTTTTATCATATTAAATATTAATTAATGTAATTAATATTTAACGTGTTAATTTTTCAAAGTTAAAAAATAAATATAATATTATGCACGATTAAATACGATAAATGTGCATGGCATGGGAGGTAATTAGTGTAATAATCTCATATAAATATTTGTTTTTTTTTTTTATTGGATTGAGATCTATGGTTAATATTTTTGAGTTTTCTAAGAAATAATAAAACAATACACATTATCCTAATCGATTCTGTCCAAAAACCAGCGGTCAACACATTTAAGAGTAGTTGGATAATATTCCAAATAAATCTGGATTTATTATATTGTATTGTTACTTAGCAATATATCTATGATAAGAAGGGAAACCCTTAAACTATGATATATTCTTGATTTCTATTTTTGGTGATTATTTTCAAAGCCAAATTAGATATAATAATAGAGAAGATTATTAGTCAAGAAAGTGTCTATTTTAATTTTTATTTAAAATAATTTATTAAACAAGAAGCATGAAATACTAGTTTCTTATGGTATAACAAAAAAATAATATTTAAATTAGATGTAGTGTGATGATTAAAGTTTGAAACACAATCATTGTTTCTTACATTTATCTCAAATTCATTAACCCAACTTAATTAGCTCCCAATTAAAAAAGTTAAATGAGTGGGCTGGACTTTAGTGAGTCGACTCAAGCTAGGCTCATTTAACTCATGGCTCGTGAGCTGGTTTAAGTTGATATTTTTTTTGGGAGAACTCGTTAGGCTCGACTCGCTAAGTTTGCTCGGTTCGTTTAACTGGCTATGCTCGGTGAGCCAAACTTTTTTAGGCTTAACTCGACTGGTTCTTTTGTCACATCTACCTTCAAATGCACTCAATATGATTGTATAAATACTGAGATGAAAGTTTCATCTATAAAAATGAGTAGTTTTGTTATAATTGAAAAAAATAAATAAATAAATTTTAAACCCCCCTTTCGGGGGGTTGTTTCTGGGGGAGGCTCCCCCACTGTTTTCTTCCTCTCTTTCGTTTTTCTCTGATGAAACGACGGTACGAAGGAGATAAGTTCTTCGATGTGTTGGCAACCCATTTGTCACAGAGGTAAATGTTGATCTCCCCAATGTTCTATTTATATTTTAAGTCTTCCGCTACTAACTATGAATTTAAGTGAGGGTCGAACGGTTTGGTTCGTTTCGGGTCTGGTAGTTCCTCGTTCTGTTTCAGGTTCCATTTGGGGTGTGATATGCTCAACAATACTCATCATTCCAAGTGAACTCTACCTAGTTATTTTCGATAAATTTAATTATTAACTAGACTAATTAACTCGAAATTGGTAATTGAAATATAAATTTAGTAAAATATGATATTTGCATCTCCTTTTTTAGTCAATAGTTTTTCAAACATAGCTGGAAATATTAATTATTGTGTTTGATGGAAAATTAGGAAATGTTACAAGATCAATACAACTAAAGTACTAATAAGAAAAACATTTTCATATGAGCGTTGCTTTATTCCCCCGCGATCTCTTTCTTTCCTTTCTCTTTCTTTCTCTTTCCCTCTTTCCTTCCATCTCTTTCTTTCTACTATAAATACCACATTTCTCTGTCATTTTTTTTCACCAAATTTTTTTTAATATATTAATCTTTTATTTCTCAATTTATAGTACTTCATCAATAATATGCAACATTAAATATTTGTAATGATATTCGTGTGATATACTTTTTATTAGATCATCTTAAATAATTTTTTTCCTCAATACATGTCATTTTATACATTAGTAAAATAATTTTGCTAGTTAAATGATTAGCTATTATATTTTGACAGTATAATAACAAATAATTATTATAATTTTAATAAATAAATTTTAAAAACTATATGTTATATTGATATAAATTAAAAATATTTATGTATATCCGGCTCGTTAAACTAGGCTATTAGACTCATTTAGTTGGCTCGGCCCTGCGTGTTTAAATCGTGGCTCACAAGCCAATTTGAGGTGAAAAAAAAATTTTGCAGGCTTATTAGACTAAGTTCATTTAATTCTCTAGGCTCGATGAACATGACTTTTTCAATTTCGGCTAGGCTTGGTTAGCTAGTTTTTCACCTTTACTCCCAATGCAACCTTGAACGCTAAATGGATTTAACTTTTAAAAATCTAGGGAAATAAGCAAAACAATCAATGAACTATGAAATCAGTGACAAGTCAACTATTAAACAATTTTTGCTAACAAATAAAACAATCAACTATGATAAATGAATTACGCAAATATTGTCGTTAACCTGTTGAAAGAAACATTAAATTTTATAAAAATGGTAATGGTGAATATGCTCTCCAATTCTAATTCTACTTTAGTTTTATGCTAAAATCACAATAATTAAAGCAATCTTACTGCAAAAACAATGTCGAAATCCAACTCCTCGCTAAGAAGCTCCAGCATGGTCTGTTCGTCGTGGAAAACAATTCCACGTTTTTAATTTTCCGAATATCTTTTGGTAGCCGTCCCTTCCTCTCAATTTCACTCATCCAGTTCTCATCACTATTTTTTTCTTTTCTTTTTCTGGCTCATTGTCATCATCCAGTTCTCATCACCAAAATTCATTTTTCGCAACGGAAAGACAACGTTTTTTAACGAAAAATGTTACCGAGATGTTTGCTTTATTCATTTTTCATAGTTAAGTATTTTATTTATTAGCAAAAATTGTTTAGTGGTTGATTTTGTCATTGATCTCATAGTTCAGTAATTATTTTATTAATTTTCTTTGTTTAAAAGAGCAATTAATAGATAATACTAAATTTATTTTTTAATTTTATAATCAAATCTTATCTTATATCTTATTTACATTAAATTTATTAATTTATATAATAATTACATTAATTAAAAAATTAAAATGTAAAATTAAAAATAAATTTAACATTACTCTTTCTTTTTTTTTTAATTATATATTCTTTATTTTTAGATCTATTACATGAAATGCTGTTTTTACTTTTCTGAATCTTAACTTCTAATGTCTGTCTGTCTGTCTGTCTGTCTGTCAGTCAGATTAGGTAGCCGATTGACAGCAATTATTATAAATTTGTATAATGTGACCGACATACCAATGCACACTTCAATATTTTAATATAAGATTAATAGTGATTGTGGGTAAAAATCTACCCTGTGGTTCAACCTAATATCAACCCAAATTTGGTTGGTGACTTACCACCAAACCGGTTCTCTTTCCTTTGAATTTTGCTGGGGTTGGGTGATCACCTACCTTCCCTCACCTTCTCTCGAGTCGGTTAAACTAAATTGAATTCGAAAAAATCCAGTTTAACAAATCTAACGAGTCAAATAAGTCGAATCTAACGAGCTTAAAAAGTCGAGTCTAATAAATCCAAAGTCGAGTCTAGATCGACTCAAACTGAGTCCAAACAAAAGGAATTACCAAATCAAATAAAATAAAAAAATTAATTAGAGATTTATTTTATTCTTGTACAAAATTCAATATTCATTTTGTTTAAAAAAATTAAAAATTTAAATTGAACAAATTCCAAAAATCTATGATTTAATTTGAAAAAAAAATTTCAACTCAAACCAGCTAGCAGACCATGAATTAAACGAGCAGAGTCAAGCCAGCTAAACGAGTTTAACGAGCCTTAACAAACCAAGCCTAACGAGTCAAATATACATAAATTTTTCTAGTTTATATCAATATAATGTTTAAAATTTTAATTATAATAATTATTTATTATTATAATGTCAAAATATAATAGTTAGTCATTTAATTAACAAAATTGTTTTATTAATATATAAAATAACATGAATTGAGGAAAAAAAAATTATTTGAAACGATTCTATAAAAAAGGTATATTATATTAATATAATTACAAATATTTAATGTTGCATATTTTTTTATGGAGTATTACAAATTGAGAAGTAAGAGATTATGATATTGAAAGAATTTTTGGTGAAAAAAATGAAGGAAAAATGTAATATTTATAGAAAAAAAAAAAGAAAGATAATGAAGGAGAGAGAAAGAGAAAAGAAAGAGTAAGGAAATAAAGAGGTGACTGGGGGATGAATCAATGCTTATATGAAAATATTTTTCTCATTAATACTTTGATAGCATGGATCTTGTAACATTTCTTGATTTTTCATCAAACACAACACATCCAACAGACACACATGATGTAATTATAATTAGTGTTTTCAACTATGCTCGAAAAACTATTGACTAAAAAAAGAGATGCAAATATCATATTTTGTTGAATTTATATTTCAATGACCAATTTCAAGTTAATTAGCCTAGTTAACAATAAGGTTTATCTAAAATAACTAGGTAGAGAATAAAAAAGATCACTTACAATTATGAGTGTTAGTTAAACAACTTACTTTTATAGATGAAACTTTTATCTCGACATTTATACAAATAAATTGAATGCATTTGAAAGTAGATGTGACAAACAAGTCAGTCAAGCTGAGGCTAAAAAAATTTAACTCACGAAACCTAACGAGTTAAATGAATCGAGCCTAGCGAGCTTAACGAATCGAGCCTAACAAGCCCATTCAAGAAAAAATTTCAACCTAACTCAGCTCACGCACCATGAATTAAATGAGTCGAGTCAAAATCAGTTTACTATAGTATCGAGCCAAGCTAGACAGTCCGCTCATTTAACATTTATACCTTCCTCTCATTCTACTTTAGTTGCTTTGGCTGTAATATAAACCTTCCTCTCATTCTACTTTAGTTGCTGTGGCTGTAATATTTCATCTCTCTCTCTCTCTCTCTCTCTCTCTCTCTCTCTTTGAAATAGCATGTTACTCTTTAATGTTCTATAGATTTTAAGGACGTGTCTAGTTTTAGAGATGAATGGTGTAGGAAAATATGGCCGACCTTTGAAAATTTGCACCTATTGCTATGACTACTAATGTCACGTAAGTGACAATTTCAAAAAGTAATTCATTGATTGACACGTGTTACTAATTAATTTTTTAGTCAACAACAATGAAAGACTATGGGAACCGGATCTAGAAAAATAAAACGTGTACTCTTAATAATGTTTTTAGTCAACGTGAATGAAGAAATATTTTTTAAATTATTTTAAATATTTTTCACTCAAAATGAGTGTATGTTCGTGACTTCCTTTCACTATAAGATGCTCAAGTAATCTTAAAAACAGTTCATTTCAAATTACTTCTCTTAAGTTTGCACGATTATGGGGCACCAACGGAACAAAATGCTAGTATAAACGGCAAGGGATTATTTATAGAACTTCATATTTTTAGATTATTGAGCTTATTAGAATTAAATCGTGAGTGGCTTAAATCGTCAGATTCGATATTCACCAATTTCTTTATCGATATTATTCGCGCAATTTCATTGTCAAACTCATCCAACCTCTCGCCCAAAAACTCATTGATAAAAGACTAATTTTTGACATTCAAAATTCTCAGATTATCACCAGTATACAAAAGCAAGGATTTAAGATAAAAGACTGGATTTTTACCTCCTATGCTCCCTGGTTTTTTGACCACGGGAATTGTTAAGATCGCGAAATTCAATTCCTTTCCTACTTCAAATTCGCACAGTTTCATTCCAGATAGAGAAGCATAACAGAAGCATAACAGAATTAAAATTTTATTCTTTAATTCCTAAATGATTTAATGCATAAAACTAAATAATCAATCACAAATATATGCAATAAAATAAAGAGTAAGGGTAAGAGAATTGCAAACTATATTGTTTACGCGGTTAGGCAACCCGCCTACGTCTGCTCTCCAAGGGTCCACTAATCCCGATTGACTTACGGGTGCCAACCAAACTGTACAACAACTATTTCAAGGCGCCACCCTTTGACTATTTCGGGGCGTCACCTTTTCCTTGACTATTGCGGGAAGTCACCATTTGATTGATCTTCCGGGCATCAATCGAGTCGTTGATTGTTTCAAGGCGTCACCCTAATTTAACGAATTTATAGGGAGTCACCCTTTATGATACGTACAATGTGTTTGGAAATTAAGCTCACAAACTAACTAGTCCAAACTCTCCCAAATTGAATCTCAATTTTGGGTTAGGGAGAGTAGAATTACAATGCTCTCAAATGTGTATAGAATTGAGTATTGATTTTTGCAGAATTGAGTATTGATTTTGGCAGAATTTCACCTCAATTCTCTGTTTCATGATAAGCAAATGGAGTGCTTCTCTCAATATATAAAACTGTCCATTTTCAGTCGACCTATTCCTTTCGATCGACCTCATCCAGCCGTTGCAATATATCCGTTGAAAAATTCGACCGTTGGAAATTTGTCTGTTACGCATAACTGGACTTTTCGGTCGTATAGCTCGACCGCTGGCTAGATCGCGTCGCGTCGGAAAACACTCAGAGTTCCCAGTTTTGTTCTTTTGGTCACGTTCCTCATCCGAATCCATTGACCGCGTCACGCCCACAAAAAACATCAAAAATAGCAGATTCAAAACCTTCAGTTTTTCAGTCGTGTAATTCGGTCACGTTTCTAGACCGCTCCTCTTGACTGCATTGCGACTGGAAGACCAAAACCCAATTTGGTCGCCTCTCTCTCGTCTGCAGCGCGTCACAACTCAACCCTTTAATTTTTTTTTAATTTCTAAGTCCTACAATGATGTGCAAACACTACATGGACTTCGATAAATATGTTAGTACATTAATAATACTCATTTTAGGGTATTTCCAATAAATACGCGTATAAATATAATGAATAAAACATTAAGAATAATATCAAAAAAATATAATAACAAACTTATATTTTCATCCAAATAATCATCAATAAGTCATCATCAAATTAGCTTAACAAAAAAGCTAACACTCCCATCACCAGAATGCTATGTAGTGCCGAGAGTATGAATGGCAAGCAAAGAAAGGTAAGGCTAGAAGAGAATTGAGAAGATTGCTCTAAACGATTATGCCAAGAGAGGAATTGGTATTCTTAAATTGATTACACAATTCGCCAACGAGAGATGATTTGAGACAAAGCCACTTGCCGAGGGTTATGCCGAGAGAGGAATTGGTGTTCTTAAACTGGAAAGACAGGAGGGGATTTGGGAGGAAATCCCCCCTCGATCCCCAGTACGTTTTTCCCCAATTAAATATATATATTTTTAAAATTGACAGATATTATTGTTATAATTAAAATTTATGATTAAATATTTTAAAATAAACTCAGATCTATGGATTAGTATTTTGCTAGAAAATTAGAATTAAAAATCATTAAAAGCATCAGTGAAAAATCTACATCGTTGATTGTATTTGGATAGATGAGGGAAAAAAACAAGTAGTGCAAAAACATAAATGTCTCCAAAAGTAAGATACAACATTAGAAACTTAGATAATAGTTATGGACCATGTGTCACTTTTAAGAATAAATGTTAAGAAAAAACATAATGTGATAAGAAAATTTACAAACACGAACAACTTTAACGAAAATGCAGCATCAGCTGATAAAAGAAACACAGTATCATGTACAATTGTATTTTAAAATATAAATTTTGATTTTGTTTTTGTTATTTTTAATTTATAGCATACATATATGTCACGATTCGGTGCAATCCTAACAAAAACGCCGAGTCAGGTAACTCGATTCTTCGAGAGGACCTGACCATCTAGCTCAAGGTAGGTTGTCAACAGAAGACGTAATATAATTTCAAGCACAAACTCAAATAATTGGGTCAAGGTCTATATAGCAATCAAGAGAATAATAGTGCATAAAATAAATAGAAATTAAAAACACTGTGCAATAAGTCCTTACCATTCAAATAATTGAATCCTCATCAAAAAAATAAAACTAAAACACTCCAAAGATAAGCACGACGGGAAAATCCTCCAGTCATGACACTCCTACCCCCTCTTATCCTTATCTGGAAGGGGAAGAGCTTGTTGGAGGTGAGTGATTGACTCAATAGGTAAATTATACTAAATGCGATGCATGCAAAACTGATTTTACCTTTTCATCAAAAACCATGATCAATTTAATTATCTTTACCAAGTTGTGCATGGATTAGAAAATCATTTAAAACCTCTTTATCGATTTAATTAAAAACAGGCTTCTTGAGCCATAAATGAGATAGTTGTCAAATCACACAATATACATAGACAACTATAATAAAAATACGTCTACATCATTTTTACTTTAAAGAAAATATCATCCAAGTGATAAAGGAGGATCACTTAATGGACCCCTCCGACACACCAATACAAAAAAGGCGGTGATATGAAAACCAGACAACACTTCACCAGGCAAAAAGAATAAAATTGACTGTGATCCGAAGACCCGACAACATCACATGAGGGGTCGGCGATTTGAAGACTAGGTAGCAACATCACCCATAAAATCGAGTACTGGATAAGATCGTCGGCAAACGAATTACTCAACGAATAAAAACCGTTAGATCCAATTTGACATGGTTTGTCGATGAGCGTAAGGTTACTAAGCGAGTAAAGGAACGAAATTAACTTAAGACGATGGGTGAATTATGTTAATAAAGTTTTTTAATATATTTTAGAAATTAATTATTTACTAACTCGAATATTATATTTTCTTTTTACCAAATATGTTAAAGCTAATATGGAAGCAGAAAAAAGAATAATAAGTAAAGGAGTAAGAGAGAGATGCAAATAATTTGTTAATGCAGTTTGGTCAACCTTATCTATGTCCACGCATCAAGGTTTCTCCTTGAATATCTTTTCACTTCAACCTTCTCGGTTACAGTTGATTGAATTTTAAGGTGTCAATCCAACCTTACAAGAATTTCTCTGTCACCCACAAATCGATCACAAAATATAAATGATGAATTTTTTTAAATGTTTAACACAAAAACATCTTACACTCACGGAAGACAAGTCAAGTGAATACAATGAAATATTGGGTTCTTATGCTGCTTGTAAGTGAATGTTCAAAATACTCAAGATAATTTCGCAATACTTCATTATAGATAGTTTGTTTGGTAAACTTCTCCGCAAACCTCTCTTCTATTTATAGATTTCTTCTGGCACCCACGCCTCAGTAGACTACCCAATAGTATCAGTCGACCGCTTCATGACCGTTAAAAGTTTTCTGTGAGCATTCAGGAGACCAAGTCATATTCTGGTCTACCACATTAGTCGACCTATGCTTTCATTGGTTGACCGCTTCAATGCTATTAAGAAAAACATTCATCTCTATCATTTTACCGGTCGACCACAACTCATTTGGTTGATCGCGTTTTGCACTTCAAAAAAAAGATTGCTCTTTGTAATTTTTTCAGTCGACCATGACTCTTCCTAGTCAACCACGTTCAACACTTTAGAAATTTCAAAGCTCTCTAGCATTTCCTAATCGACTACTCTCTACCCTGATCGTCTGCTTTGTTTTCTTAAAAATTTCACACTCTCTTTTTAATTGTTGTGGTCGACCACTACTTCTCCTAGTCAACCGCTTTTTGCAATTTGGAAAAACTAAAGCTCTTTGTAATCTTCTCGGTTAACCGCTTCTCTGCCTTGGTCGACAGCCAATTCAAATTTTTCTTGAATTAAAGTTTGTGAGTCCAAAGAATTTAAACATTAACTATAAAGACTTCAACAAATATGTTAGCACACTTAAATACCCATTTTAGAATTGAAGATCAATAATATGCTCAATGAGAATTATATTTTTAATTTACAAACAACTTCGAGATAATTAAATCATATATCATCACAACAACTAAGTATAATTCTTATTAAGCTAACAATTAAAACTCAGTGATAACAACCTTCAATCCATGTGACAAAATATCCTTGTCAGGTTTAAAGATTTGAAACTCAAGGAGCGCGTAATTAGTGTCATATTACCCATTTCATTTTAGGGATTCGAAACCCAAAGACATATCATCAATATCCTATTACTCATTTCGAACGTACACACAAGCAATCTTCACACAACAGAAGATACATGAGAATAGCCTCGTGATGCTGTGAAACCAAGATCGTCCAAAGCATTAAGAGAAGTCATCATCCTGAATATAAATATCAGATCAAAAATCAAATACCATGCACGGGAAATAACCATGTAAAACTCACGTACTTATAATATAAAAACAGACGTTCAGTCAAACAATCCCCATTCGATTTTTATATATGGCAACTCACAAAATATATTTTGAAAACCATGTCATGCAAGGCAGTGCATAAAATAAAAAATCTCTACCTCGGCGACGGTTGCTCTTTTTACCAACATGAGCAACAACTTTCTCGGGAATCAACTCAAAATTTACAAACTCGTCCGAGCCTAAAAACATATTAAATATCAAGAATTCTCATCAATAAATCGCAAGAGAAAAGTGGAAGGGTATTATACTGTAACTAGGAACTCAACCGGCTTGTAAACGACTAAAAAATACACTATGCAATCAACCAGAACACTGTAGTGGTCGACCAATGAGATACACGATCGACCTAGCGGTCAACCACTCTCCAACAGTGGTCGACCATGAATCAGTCTGAACCTTGGTGAAACTCTCCAACTCTTCTGCGGTCGACCAGGCACGACAAAAGGTCAACCAAAGCGACCCTCCAATGTAGTTTCTATGATGGAAACGCATCATTCCTTTCATTTTTCTTCTCCAAATGGCCAATACTTTATCATAAACTCTAAATCTACCAACATAATCTAGAAATAACTCACGGATATGAGTTTCCAAACTCGAATCTGAATCCAACATAAAACTCAAACTTTAAACTCGAAATCGGAGAGGAGAAAATGATTTTCTCGTGGAATGCTTTCACAAAAGTCAAAGCTAGAGTCGTAAGGAACTCCGATCTAACGTCAAAACTCTGTTCCTCACAAAATCGTAGCTCTCCCTCTCCCTCGTTTCTTTTCTTCCAGCTAAATATAGGGGAATGAAAGTTTTCCTCATTCCCTTATATTTTTATTAATTTTATTTTAAAATAAAATAATTAATATAATATAATATGTTATATATACTAAATCAATCCACTTAAACACCCCGCTCCAAAAATTCAAATGTTAACCAAATTTCATTCCGAGTAAATCCTCATTCTCTTAATTAAATTGCTCAATTTATTTACCACTTATTGACACCCAAATTCACTGTTTTAACCATTTGACCACAAATTTGCATGTGACCACTATAAAATAAATCGAATCAACTTTTCAACATCTTATATTCAATATCGAAAAATTTATGTATGTTAAAAATTTGCCATCCTTACAATATGAGCTTAATATTATTTTAATACATCTAATAAAATATTACCCACACACAATAATTTAATATTTTTTAATTCTATCGAAATACAATTAACCATGTAGATTTTTTACTCATTCATTTATTTAGTGTAACTAATATATTATTTTAATTATTTTCTAGAAACTCCATCAATGGTATTGCTTCCCAAATTGAATAACTGCGAAAAGTCAAAGTTAAGAACAATTTATGGACAGTGCTTTGGATGTTTGTGTGTACTGAAAATTAATTAAACCGACAGAAAGCTTTGAAAAATGGCCTCGATTCCTGTCATGGATGGACGGTGCTCATTATTTAGATCATACAAATGGACGGTCTAAACTTCTTCTGCTATATTTGAAATCCTTCTTGGATTGATATGAGCCGTTGATTAATTATATTACAAAACATTGAGATACCACAGAAGTTTCTTCCCAAAAGTGATGTAAGAAAGCTCACCTCTATAACGTAGATTTGAGGCGAAGAAAACAAGGAAGAAGGAACAAGGTGACAATCCCCAAACCCTAAACCTATAAAAAAAACTATGAAGAGGATCTCTCTTCCACCGGAGAGAGAGAGAGAGGGGGAGAGAGGGAGGGAGGGAGAGGCAAATGACGGAGAAAAGCAAAGTGTTGATTGTAGGAGGAACAGGGTATTTAGGAAAGAGGCTGGTGAAAGCGAGTCTAAGATTAGGGCATGAAACGTACGTAGTTCACAGGCCTGAAACAGGAGTGGACATCGAAAAAGTTCAGCTTTTACTTTCATTTAAACAGAAGGGAGCTCGTCTTGTTCCGGCCTCTTTTGATGACTTCCAAAGCCTGGTTGGAGCTGTAAAACTTGTTGACGTCGTCATTTCCGCCATTTCTGGTGTTCATATTCGCTCCCACCAAATATTACTTCAACTCAAGCTCGTTGACGCCATCAAAGAAGCTGGAAATGTCAAGGTACCATAAAATTATATTTATTTAAAAAAAACAAGAAAAGTGACCAAAAAAATTGTTGGTAATAATGATTTGAGAGCAGAGATTCTTGCCGTCGGAGTTTGGGACGGATCCGGCGAGAATGGAGAAGGCGATGGAGCCTGGAAGAGTGACTTTCGACGACAAAATGGAGGTCCGAAGAGCCATAGAAAGAGCCAGAATTCCCTTCACTTACGTCTCTGCAAACTGCTTCGCCGCTTACTTTCTCGGCGGTCTCTGTCAGCCCGGCAACCTTCTTCCGTCCAGAGAATCTGTCGTCTTGTTCGGAGATGGCAACCAAAAAGGTTACCTCCTCTCTCCATTACTCCATTATATTAATCAAACTTGGTAACTTTGAGTAGGTCTAGAAACCGAACTACTAAATCTAGAAGACGTACTTCTTTTCAGCAATTTATGTCGACGAAGATGACATAGCAACATACACAATAAAAGCCATAGACGACCCAAGAACTTTGAACAAAACAATGTACATAAGGCCCTTGAAGAACATCTTGTCACAGAGAGAAGTGGTCGGGGTCTGGGAGAAGTTGATAGGGAAGGAGCTCGCCAAGTCGTCTCTCTCGGAACAAGACTTCCTTGCTTCCATGAAAGGTCAGTTTTTTTAAAATCATTTTTTTTAGATCTAATCTTATATTTAGACTACAATAGTTATAAGTATATATCATTCATTCCTTAGTAATTACATAATGAATGAATGATATATACTTATAATTGTAATGCAATAATTGTAACTATACATATACTTCTTCTTTTTTTTATGTATAATTATAATTATAAGAGTAAATTACAATTTAAGTACTAACGTCTAATTTCATTTACAGATTAAATCTTAGACTATTTATTCGGACAAATGAAATCTCTACCTTTTAGTTGTTAGCAATTTGAACGTTGTTGTTAATTTTTTCGTTAAATCAAGCACATATATATAATCATTTCTTGCATTTAACGAGGCTTTTTTAACCTGATTTCTAATCCTTTCGATGATTTGATTTCGAATTTTGTCGAATGATCGATAGAGTTCAAAATTGTCTGAGAGAAGATCGACAGAATTTGAAATCGGGTGAGAAATTGCCAGAAGGGTTAAAAATTGGGATAAAATACCTTGTTATGCTGGACTTAATAGATAAATTAACAGTTAGTTCCAAAGTACTAATAGCTGGAAGATAAAAGTTTTGTTTATCAAAGAAAAAAATGTAAAGTTTAATCTGTAAATGACTTCAAACGTTAGAATTTAATTTGTATTTTACTCCATTATAATTATAATATTTTTACGCTCTAAAATATTACTCAAAATATTCATTACTTAAACTTATACTTACGGAGTACAATAATTATATAATGAATTAATGATATATACATGTCACGTTTAAGATGACATGTCGTTCATTTATTCGTTAAACGCTATCTCTAATCGTATACTTATATTGTGACGTGTAGTTTATTTATGATAGTTATAATATAATGTTTTAAATTAGGGGAAAGGTACGAGGAGCAAGTGGGGTTGACACATTACTATCATGTGTGCTACGAGGGGTGCCTCACAAATTTTGAAGTAGGGGAAGGAGGAGTGGAAGCTACTAAGCTTTATCCAGAAGTCAACTACACGACTGTTGAAGAATATATGAAACGCTACGTTTGACCATAAGGAGACATAATTGTAACAAGGGCATGGCCCCAAATGGGAATTATTTATTTTAAAGTAAGAACAATATTTATTTTTAGTAATTTATATATATGAGTGCAATGCATAAGCTCAACACGAGCTGCTGAGTGGAGTCTCAACTATTTGTTTACTCTCTATTTCTATACTTTATTCTTACGTCCTAATCAAACATTGATTGGCCTAATTAATAACTTATTTTAATTGTTTGTTATTTATTATAACTACACTCATTAATATTTAGAAGTAGAGAGTAAATAGATTTGTGCTTGTGGGCTAGGGTGAATATTGCAAACCAATGGATCTGGTGGTTAACATGTTGGGAGTAATATGCCCAACAAGCAAATGTAATAGAACAATTTTGTAATATATGAATAAATTTATATTGATTAATATTATGTTAACATTTTAGATTATGTTTTATAAAATTCATAGAAAATTTCTTGGTTATTTATGCTAACTTTATATTAACATATATATTGTATATATGTGGGATACAATATAAAGAGTAATAACCAGAATATGTTCATGACTTATATTTGAAGTATGGAATCTTCAAATAGTTCAAAGTCATAAATATAGTTTATCTCATTAAGAATGTATAGTCACATCTCGACTAAATATGTAGTGACATAAGATAAATATGTTTTATATAATATGATTATATAGGACTAGACCAGATATAATTATATTATTCAAATAATTTCCGTTAAATATAAAACAATTAATTTTATCATAGTGATGGTCATATATGTATGATCTTAATTCGTTGTATTTAATAAACTCCTATTTTATTTTAATTTATTCTTTGATTTACTCAGTAAAGTTTTGTACAAATTACGATTCATATACCTTGTATATTGGGAGTAAATTAAAATGAATAGCTGGGAATGTTAATATCGATACAACAAAATACGTTTCTATAGATTCTCTTGTTTGTTAGTTCAAGGATCGAATAATTAGCGCGCAATTCATAATCGTTACGAATTAATTATTCAATTAAGAACTAATGGTAGTCAAGGATAAAGAAGCAATATGAGAGGTTAACGGATTATAAACCTAGCTCTATTGTGAATCTAAATGGAGGATTAATACATATGTAATGACTATATCAATGGACATTATTTTAATTAAATATAATCTATAGTTTTAAGAGTGCAACTCTAAGTATTTAGTAGAATTACTTTAGAGTTAAGAATTATGTTAATTAATATAAAGAGTTTATATTAATTAACGAAATATTATTTCAGCTTAAAACTATAGGTCCATCGATCCCTTCGTCACCTTCTATCATTATTCGAATAATAGAAAAATAAACAAAGAAGATTAAATAATTAATTATGAATTAATTATTTAATACACTCAATAATAAGTTTATTATTATTTTTTCATTAGATGAAATAATTGAATTATTGATTATTCAATTAATTAAGACAAAATGACAAAAGCTGTCAAAATTAATGTATTTGTTAAATGAAATAAGTGAATTATTGATTACTCAATTAATTGACAAATATAAAGTAACTTTTAAAAATAGTTTTTAAAATTGATTTTGTCAAATTTAAATTAATGTCAAATTTGATTTAATGAAATGACCTTTTGTTTTCCATAACATTTTTGTCATAAATTGTTATAACTTAAATGTGCCAAGTGTTGAGATATGGTGACAAGACTTTTGATTTCTATAACATTTTTATAAATTTAATGAGGAATTTGTAGTGTTTTTCTCTAAATGTCATAATGGCCATTATGGAGAAATACTACTATAAATAGAGGTCCAACCTCATTAGATGAGGGTTGGAAGAAATGGGTGAAAAAGTTGAAGTTGAGGTTGAAATCTTTGAGATTAAGAAATTCATTTTGAGAGCAAAATTTGTGTCTTCCGTGTTGAATTTAGAAAACTGTTTTCTAAATCCAAATAGATCGTCTCATGTGTTGAGAATACGATCTATCATAAATTGAGTGTGATCTTGTTTCGTTCATCACACCCACACGTGCTTATTCGAGGTGAGAAGGATTGGCGGAGAAGATCGAAGGTTGATTTTGTACCCGTGTGAAGTAAGCTACAAAGGTAACATTCTTTATCTTTTAGATTAGATCTAAATAGAGATTTTAAATACATATTATTATTAGTATATTATAACAACGATCTGTTTTATGTTCATATTAAAATTGTTTTTCATGTAACATAGGTTACGCACGTTACCGTTGTTATGAACATCGGTAATTCCGCCGTGCGAGGGAACCTAAAAACCAACAATTGGTATCAGAGCTTCATTGTAGTTATGATATATTTAATAATGTGATTTTATGAAAATCATAATATGTGATGATAAGTAGGCTTATGCATTTTTTAATTTATATATATTTTTGGAATGTTGAATGTATGGATATATGCATGATTGAAATAATGATCGTAATTTCATGTGGCCGATTTGGGTTAGGAATTTTATTTTTAATTTTGATATAAACTCAATTTGTCTTGGATAAATACTCTTTATGTAATATTGATGGAGATCAAAAAAAGGAGGACAAGACAAATTTTGGAGCAAGACTGTGATGTGCAATTGTTGTCACCGCGACGTATGACGCAAAAATTGTGGAGGCCACCAAGACTTTAGATAATTTTTTATTTTTTTTAGGGTTTATATGTAATTTTAGAAATACCCAAATCAATCTGATCATTATTTCATTTACTTTTATGCTTGATATAAGTTGTTTTATCATTGTCATCCATTCACATGTCATATAGTACTTGCATATAGGACCTACTTATCATTTAGTTTTCTCACATTGACATGCATTCTTAGCATATATTTTATTTATTTAAATTTAATAAATTAGTTTGTTAAAAATTAAATAGTTTTAATTAGATTAAAACTATTAATTCATATTTATGAATTATGTGAGAAAATAAAATAATGCAAAATTTTAATTGTTAAAATTTTTACATTGTTTTGTAAGTCTAAATAAATTGTTTATTTAGTATAATTAATTTTATAATATGATTATAAAAATTAATAATCTATATATAAAATAAATTTATTTTGATTAAATATTTTTTATATAGATTTAATAGAATATGTGATATTCTATAAAATCACTATAATTCAAAATAATGAGCGGGAGAGGAGAGTTAGGCGTAACTTTCCATGATTTTTATCGTTAATACAATAATGTGAGATTTAAGCGGGGCTTCAAGACGACTTAGTTATCATCCTTCCTAAGGAGAGTATTCACTTAGATCAATACCATGGTTGATCTCCTAGAGATAGGTTTTATAAAATGTATTCTATAATTGACCGTCCTTAAGGCGGCAATTATAAGTTAAGTTTTATAAAAACGAAACGATGGTATACACTCATAAATGTGATATAATGTGTTAATCACATTTTGACCAAAACTAATCGATAGTTAATAAATTTTGAAAATATGAGATATTTTAAATAAATTTATTAATAGATAATATTTTTACCCTAAAGAAAAATATTATGTATCGAGGCAATAATAACATTTGCATTTTATTTAGTAATTTAGCATGCTCATGCATCATTTTTACTTGCCCTATTACTTATGAATTTTATGCATAATATTAATTTTTATTTATTTATTCATTATAGCATAATATCTTCTTTTATGATTAATTTACTCGTGACTGAAAAATTGACTGGCGATAATTTCGTCAACTGGAAAAATAACATGAATATAATTCTTGTGCATGACAACTTGAAGTTTGTCCTAACTGAGTAATGTCCTTCGATCCATGCTGAAAATGCAACAAAAGAGAAGAAAAACTGTAAAAAGTATCCCGAGGAAATAAAACAAAGAAGACAAGTAAATCTGATTTACTTGTTGAATTTTGTTTGGTTGAGAATAATTTATTACCCTGGATAGTTCATTCAGGTGCGACTAATCATGTTTGTTGTTATTTACAAATGTTTAGTTTCTATCGGAATCTAGCAGATGCGGAGTTCACTATGAGAGTGGGCAATGAGGCACTAATTTCAGCTTCAGCAATAGGATAAACAAAATTAAATTTTCAAAATAAATTTTTATTATTGAATAATGTTTATTTTATACCGGGGTTTACTAGAAATCTCATTTCTGTTTGTCACTTATTTGAACAATGTTATTCAATTTCTTTTAATAATAATATTGTTATTATTTCTAGAAATGGACTAAAAATTTTTTCTTGTTTTATGGAAAGTGGACTTAATGTGATAAGGCCCATCAATAAATCATTGTTGAATACTAAAATTTTTAAAGTAAAATTGCCTAAGTCCAAGAAACTTAAAATCTCTCATGATAATAACACATATCTTTGGCACATTCGTCTAGGTCCTATTAATCTAGATAGAATTGATAGACTTGTGAATGACGATCCTTGAAAAGATTTAAATGTTGGACTTTTACCAATTTGTGAATCTTGTCTAGAGGGAAAAATGACCAAGAGACCTTTTCCTGCAAAGGGTCGAAGGGCTCAAGAGCCACTTGAACTTATACATTTAGATGTATGTGGCTCTATGACTACTCGGGCTAGAGGTGGTTATGAGTATTTCATCACTTTTGTTGATGATTACTCAAGATATGGTTATACTTATCTAATTCAATTTAAATCAAAAACTTTTAAAAAGTTTCAAAAGTTTAAAGGTAAAGCTGAAAAGCAATTAGATAAGTCAATCAAGTGTCTTCGATCAGATCGAGGAGGTGAATACCTTGATAATGAATTCAAGGATTACTTGTTAGAACATGGAATAATATCTCAGCTAACAACACCTAGCACTCCTCAGCAAAATGGTGTTGCTGAGAGGAGAAACAAGACTTTACTTAACATGGTTCGATCCATGATGAGCTACTTTACACTTCCAAAATCATTTTAGGGATACGCCATACAGACTACGACTTACATTTTGAATGTGGTCCCATCTAAGTCTATTCCTAAGACACCTTTAGAGTTGTAGAGTGGTCACAAGCCTAATTCGAGACACTTTCGCATATAGGGGTGTCCCGCACATGTGCTAGTAGGAAAGACTAGAAAATTAAAACCTCGATCTGAAGTTTGCATGTTTGTTGGTTATGCAAAAGGCACAAGAGTAGGTTTGTTCTATAGTCCTCAAGATAATAAGGTATTTGTATCGACAAATGCCACATTTCTTGAATATGACTATATGGCACACTGCAAACCTCAAAACAAGATTGTCTTGGAGGAAATTCATGCTGATGAGATCAGATCAAAAATAACAAAAGTTGTTGTTCCACATGGTACTCAAAAGACGACTACTTCTAGTCAGACCATCACGCCACATAGATGTAGCGAGAGGGTAGTACGACCCCCAGCTCAATACGGACAGGTAGGTGAAGCACAAGTTGCTGTCACTGATGATGGAAAAGATATTCTATTGTCATTTAGATGTACAATGGAAGATGCTGACAAAGAAGCGTGGCTTGAAGCTATGAAACTTGAGATTGAATCAATGTATTCCAACTTCGTCTGGGATCTTGTAGATCTACCTGAAGGGGTGAAACCTATAGGGTCTAAATAGATCTATAAGAGAAAAAGAGGAATGGACGGGAATGTAGCTAGACTTGTAGCTAAGGGTTATACCCAAAGGGAAAGAGTTGATTATGAAGAGACTTTCTCTCCTGTAGCTATGCCTAAGTCCATTTGCATATTGCTTTCTATTGCCGCTCATTATGAATATGAGATTTGGCAGATGAATGTCAAGATAGCTTTTCTAAATGGTCATCTTGAAGAAACCATTTATATGAAGCAACCAGGGGGTTTTATAGATAAAGATGCACAACAAAAGGTTTGTAAGTTAAATATGTCTATTTATGGACTTAAGCAAGCATCTAGGTCATGGTATATGAGATTTGATTAAGCAATCAAATCATATGGGTTCACACAATGCCTTAATGAGTCTTGTGTATACAAGCTCATCAATGACATGCGTGTGGTCTTCTTAGTTCTGTATGTTGATGATATTCTACTTATTGGGAATAATGTAGAATTATTATCAGATATAAAAGCATGGCTAGCTAAGCAATTCCAAATGAAAGATTTAGGAAATGCAAGCTACATTCTTGGGATTCGTCTAATAAGAGATCGTCAAAATATAATGTTAGCTTTGTCTCAAGCATTGTATATTGACAAGATGGTTATCAAATATTCGATGCAAAATTCCAAGAAAGGTTATTTACCTTCTACACATGGAGTTATTCTTTCTAAAAAGTAGTGTCCTGACACACCTCAAAAGGAAGAAGATTTGAGACATTACCCTTATGCATTAGCTGTTGGGAGCTTGATGTATGTTATGTTGTGCACGAGGCCCGACATATGTTATGCAGTAGGGATAGTTAGCCGGTTCCAGTCAAATCCAGGATTAGATCATTGGATAGCAGTCAAACATATTCTCAAGTATCTGAAGTGAACGAGAAACTATATGCTAGTATATTCTGGTGGGGATTTGATTCCAACTGGATACACAGATTCTGATTTTCAAACTAATACAGATGATCGAAAGTCGATATCTGGATCAGTTTTCACCTTTGAAGGTAAAGCCATAGTTTGGAGAAGTGTAAAACAAGGTGGTGTTTCAGACTCTATTATGGAGGCAGAATACATTGCTGCTGTGAAGCAGCAATAGAAGCTATGTGGCTTAGAAAATTTTTTAGTGATTTGGAAGTAGTTCCAACTATGGATAAGTCATTGTCTTTATACAGTGACAGTAGTGGTACAGTGGCGAATGCCAAAGAACCTAGAAGTCACAAACGAACAAAGCATATAGAGAGAAAATATTATGGATAAGAGATATAGTGCAGCGTGGAGACGTGATTGTTCTAAATATTCCATCAGATGAGAATCTTGTTGATCCCTTCACCAAGATGTTTCTTGAAAAATGTTTTGCGAAACATCAAGAGGGCTTAGGGATTAGAGACATGTCTCATTTGCATTAGGGCAAGTGAGAGATTGTTGGGTGTAATATGTCCAACAAGCAAATGTAATGTTTATAATATAAGAATAAATTTATATTGATTAATATTATGTTAACATTTTAGATTATATTTTATAAAATTCATAGAAAATTCCTTAGTTATTTATGCTAACTTTATATTAACATATATATTGTATATATGTGGGATAAAATATAAAGAGTAATAATCAGAATATATCCATGACTTATATTTGAAGTATAGAATCTTCAAATAGTTCATAGTCGTAAACATAGTTTATCTCATTAAGAATGTATAGTCATATCCCGACTAAATATGTAGTGGTATAAGATAAATATGTTTTATATAATATGATTATATAGGATTGGACCAGATATAATTATATTGTTTAGATAATTTCCGTTAAATATAGAACAATTAATTTTATCATAATAATGGTCATATTTGTATAATCTTAATTCGTTGTATTTAATAAACTCCTATTTTATTTTAATTTATTCTTTGATTTACTCGGTAAAGTTTTGTACAAGTTACGATTCATATACCTTGTATATTGAAAGTAAATTAAAATCAATAGCTGAGAATGTTAATATCGATACAATGAAATTTATTTCTATAGATTCTCTTGTTTGTTAGTTCAAGGATCGAATAATTAGCGCGCAATTCATAATCGTTATGAATTAATTATTCAATTAAGAACTAATGGTAGTCAAGGATAAATAAGCAATATGAGAGGTTAATGGATTGTAAACCTAGCTCTATTGCGAATCTAAATGGAGGATTAATACATATGTAATGACTATATCAATGGACATTACTTTAAGTAAATATAATCTATAGTTTTAAGAGTACAACTCTAAGTATTTAGTAGAATTACTTTAGAGTTAATAATTATGTTAATTAATATAAAGAGTTTATATTAATTAACGAAATATTATTTGAGCTTAAAACTATAGGTCCATCGGTCCCTTCGTCACCTTCTATCATTATTCGAATAATAGAAAAATGAATAAAGAAGATTAAATAACTAATTATAAATTAATTATTTAATACACTCAATGATAAGTTTATTATTATTTTTTCATTAGATGAAATAATTGAATTATTGATTATTCAATTTATTAAGACAAAATGACAAAAGTTGTCAAAGTTAATATATTTGTTAAATGAAATAATTGAATTATTGATTATTCAATTAATTGACAAATATAAAGTAACTTTTAAAAATAATTTTTAAAATAGATTTTGTCAAATTTGAATTAATATCAAATTTGATTTAATGACATAACCTTTTGTTTCTATAACATTTTTGTCATAAATGTCTTATAAATTAAATGTGCCAAGTGTTGAGATATGGTGACAAGACTTTTGATTTCTATAACATTTTTATAAATTTAATGAGGAGTTTTTAGTATTTTTCTCTAAATGTCATAATGGTCATTATGGAAAAATACCACTATAAATAGAGGTCCAACCTCATTAGATGAGGGTTGGAAGAAATGGGTGAAAAAGTTGAAGTTGGGGTTGAAATGTTTGAGATTAAAAAATCCATTTTGAGAGCAAAATTTGTGTCTTCTGTGTTGGCTTTAGAAAAGTGTTTTCTAAATCCAAATAGATCGTCTCATGTGTTGAGAATACGATCTATCATATATTGAGTGTGATCTTGCTTCGTTCATCACGCCCACATGTGCTTATCTGAGGTGAGAAGGATTGGCGGAGAAGATCTAAGGTTGATTTTGTACCCGTGTGAAGTAACCTACAAAGGTAACATTCTTTATCTTTTAGATTAGATCTAAATAGAGATTTTAAATATATATTATTATTAGTATATTATAATAACGATCTGTTTTATGTTCATGTTAAAATTGTTTTTCATGTCAAAAAACGTTGAGGAAAACATTGCATTCACGTTAACGCCAAGGACCATCCAACGGAGACGTCCAAAGATTAACAATAGACATCCTCCAACGACGAGGGACGTCCAAGGCTGATCCAAGAGGAGGGGCATCCTTGGGGTCATCGTAAGGCTGAAGGACATCCTTGTTCGCCACTAGATAAAGAGATAGACGTCATTCAACGAGAATGGACGTCGAGGATCAGAAGGAGAGGAGCTGGCGGACGAAAGGTCATACCCATTGAATTGAGAGACAGACGTCCCTCAACGAAGATGGACTCCCTCCACTTACAACAGACGTCCCTCGTCCCACGAAAATGTCTCTCAACTTAATATAGATGTCTCTTGTCCGACAATGCATGTCACTCGACTTAAACGAACTTCCCTCGTCCCACAACGAACTTCCCTCGACTTAAGACGGACATCCCTCAACTTAAGACAGATGTCCCTCGACTTAAGACCAACATCCTATATCCCACAACGGACGTCCCTCGACTTAAGATGGACATCCCTCCACTTATGACGGATATCCTTCAGTCGACAACTGATGTCCCTCCACTTACGACGTCGTTTAGCATTGAGAGACGTCCGTGAATGCTATGGAACATCCATTGATGTTGAGAGACGACGCCATTTAGTATTTGAGAGATGTTTATATTGACGGAAAACGTAAATGTGAGGAATGTATCATTATTTTCCCATAGTTTGAGATTTTAGTTGCCTGTGAAGTTTCTTCATGGTTTATCATATTTTTTACCCTAAAATTCAAGGTTTGTTTTGTGAATTTCCCTTAAAATTTTATTAATCACTTTTAATAATTTAATTTACTAAATAATTATTTATTTCACAGTTTATTATTTTAAAAACCCAGCAAAAACAATAATAAACTAGACCTTAGTAGATTAAGTTACTAAAAGGAAAAGGTAGAAAAAACAAGGAAAGAATGTGGATGTTAATCATTAACACATTAACACCACACGTATTATTGACGTATCCAAGGATTCAATGTAAAATGATCCACAGCAACTGCAAGTCTGACCGTTGGATTGAAATTGTAATCAGGCCAATAACTAGGAGACACGTTCTTGATGTTGTCTTGTCTGTGGGCCCTCTCTTGTAAATGTTTTAATTAGGTTAGGTTTGTGCTATTATTATCACAATTATTATTATTTCACCCCCACAACAACTGAAATCCGACACAAATGATTTAATTCAGATTATGACAAGCAAACAATCTTCTTCCTTGTCAAATCATTGGGTAATTTCCTTTGCCTTTAATCATTCTATTTTTGCTACCAATTACGTTAAAGGATTATTAGAAAATTTCTAAAAAATTAAAATCTCAAATTATGAAAAATAAATTGACTTAAATTTTGTTGCTATGTTTTTCATTAAAATTTTAAAATTTTAAAAATAATTTAACTAATATCCACGGTAGAAATAGTATAATCTGTAAAGAAAATATGTCTTTCATTGTGAAAAGTTAGTTTTCACAGCAAAAAGAATATTTTTTACAGCAAACACTTATCTTCAGCTGCAGAAAAGGTAACTTTCTCCACACAACCTGAGAGTAAAATATGACCCTAACTTGAAGCATAATCTCAACCTCAAGCACAACTAGTATTTCAAATGGTTAGCTTCCAACCAATGTCAGATAGTTTGTACTTAGCAATCTTCATAACTGAGTCGACGAACGATAAGTATAAAGAGCTAATATTAAAATTTCATTCGATTATTATATCTAGAACAATATATTTCAAGACATTGATTGATATGATATTGTGCTTCAACCTATGATCGTACTAAGAAAACAAAACATTTCGCAGCAAAAAGACAGGTATTGATTGCAAAAAAAAAAACTCACTAGGAAAACAAGTTCCATAGAGAAATGCACACATTTCCACGACAAAAAAGTCATTTTCCGCAACGAATATTTATTTTTCGCTGCAGAAAATAAGTCGTGTACGAATCCACAAAAGAAAGATGACATATCTGTTGCAACAAAAAAATTTAAATTTAACAAAAAATCATGACTCCAAGGTGTGCAACGTTTATTCTTATAATTCAAAATTTTAGTTGTTCACAAAATTAATTTGACTGTCAATAGCCCAATAGTTCCTCACTTATTTGATTAATTTCCCCTAATATAAAGTAGAGCACATTCAAACTTAGATGAATAATAGAGTTGTAGATTATGTACTCCAAACAAGCAAATCAAATTAGCACTTTCAAAAACAAGAAGATTGGACTAACGCATGTATCGACTAATGGCACGAGTCGAGACAAATACAATCAATAGTCAATGGCTAATGACATTTAAAAGAATACGAACAAAATAAAAGAAATAAAAATTATACATGACGGCCGAGCAGTACTTCATCAAAGTGCATAAGCATATGATTCATCCAGCAAAGAATGATTCAATTCAATAACACTACCTAAGGCAATAACAATTCTTCTCCGTTTCCTTTTTCTTCGCAAACGTCAAAAAATACACAGGGAATGGATGTGGTCGATGGAAATGATTGCGATTTATGCGCGCCTAATACACAAATCGAATCTAAAATTTGTATAATTTCATCGATTAAACGTCGATTACCATGTAAACTGATGGGTGCTCTTTCTTCGGCTGTTCCATCCATGATGCATCCCAAATTCCTTAACATTAAACCTGAACCACTTTTAACCAAACAAAAAAACCCACTTCATCATTTAAGATTATCAAAAGTTCTAACTTGACAACTATTTCTTCATAATTATATCCTAGCAAGTCATTTGAATTAATGGAAAGCAGAAGAGGATAACGAATTACAATTGCCCAAGACCAATGAAGGTATCGGTCAGAGTCGGTCATGATGGCTCTGCTACCAACTTAGGAACTATGGCCGATGAAAGCTCAATATGAGACACCCGGACAGCACCAATCAACCGCTCTGGCAATTCGTCGGTTGTATTTGCCTATAAATTATGAAAATCAAAACATAGAATAAAAACAATTATAACCGTTCAATAATTGCAAGGCCTAATTTTCAAAGGAAGCAAAATGGAAATTGAGAGTAGACTAAAGGAAGTTGATCAGAAAAGAAACATATTACAAGGTTTCAAGAGGTTAAGGTTGATCAGAACTTAGGCTCTCCAAGTCTAAATTTATCTCAATCCTACGCAAAGTACCATTATATTGAACTTTATTCTAGGATACACTTTGATTATATTGAACCATCAATGACAAGAACGCCATATCTTTAAGCGTCTCAAAACTGAAAAGGATGAAGTCTTAGTATGTAAATCTGTAGCAGATGGACTACCCTATCAACAAGAAATGAGATAAAGTGGGGTATAAAACCTGTACAAGGAAAGCCATGTCGACCACTAATGTTGTAATTACACCAATCACAAGCCCCAAAACTCCATTAGCAACAGCAGAGGAACCAATGTCAACGTCAATCTGCAACAAAGGTAACATGTTGAAAAATTGGCAAAAACAAGTAACACAAATTTTAAGTTTATGCTGATCTTTACTTCTAAGTATTTAGGTCCACGGATGTAGTTGCAGTCTACTGCTTTACCCAATAAGCAAGGAGTGCTCCCAACACTCTGACGTACAATCCAAGAGCCCTGTCAAATTTGACAAGCAAGCGTCAGATAGCCCCGCTTGGAATAGATCATCAATTTAGTGATAACAAAAAGGTCAGTATATGAACAAAAACATAACAAAACTGACGTGATCATATTCCTTCCTTTCTCCTGTAGAGAACTTGTTTTACAAAAAGACATGAGTGCAAATAGCATTAGGATCTCTTATCATCCACTGTCCCCACTCATAATTAATCCATAAATACATCTTGAACAACAAATATTTAAATCTATCTTTAGAGGAAGAAGTTTACAATCGAAACATTGTCCTTCAAATCGCCTTCACCAATCCACCAAACTCAAGCGTCATAAACCATAAAGAACTAAATCATTCTTATGACTTAGATTCTAGATTCAAAGTAGATTAGGAGCCTTACTACCATCAAAAAACAAAACGTGGAAGCAAAGTGTCGTTATAATTCACGTTTTTTACTTTTATGGCTAAATTCCTCGAGTTTGAGAGACCTTTTTTATGCATATCTTTCAAAACAAGAGGGGGATGATCGTTTACTAATATTGTCAGGTTCCAAAGTAACACAGTACCATTCCTCTATCAGATCTTCAAACAAATGAGAATTGATTCAGTGTTTCCTTTCTGAAGAGGATCTATGACGTCAAGGTGGAGGCTGAAAAAGCTTTTTCTATTTTATGGTTTGTGAGACCTTCAAGTGAGTTATATGATAAATTTGTTTGAGGAAAACAAACGTTCACTTTCATCATATTTTTTCCTGGAAAACATTTGAAAGTTAAACCTGCAGCAAAAGCTGCTTTCTTTTAGTTGACGGGGAATTGCTGCTTCAGAAATGTAGAAACAGAAAAGTTTTGCTTCTGGGCTCCTAAATGTTTGATTGACAGATGATTCGCTACCACATTAATAACGCTTAAATGTGAAAGTAGTTTTTAAAACAACTAAGACAAACCTTAGGAACAGATGGGATAAGCTTCAACCTGCTATTGCGGAATTCATCATCACCATCAACAAAACGTTGCAAGAGAGACCCGTGAACAAGATCCTTTCCCACAAAATAAAATACCATACTGTAATGGGTTGAACCAGGCACCTATAAATAGCACAAATCCTATGTTAATATAAATTTCCCATGCATCAAGGTTTGATACAATGTAAATAAGAACACAGAACTTACTTGCAAATTTATTATCAAAGAAAAAAGACCTTTCTCTGAGGCAACCTGCAAAAGAATTGCAGATTACTATTAAGGAAATATAAACATTAAATTTTAACCTACGGTCCTATTAGCAATAGTGCAGCTGAAAATTTCCTACCCGGTTATACACTAACAGAAATTGTTATATAAATTAGGAGGCAAAGATTGTGCTGATACCCTACTCTACTGACGCTGGACTATAAAGAGCACAAACGTGAATAGACAAAAGAATAGAGTAACGTTTCACAACCAGTCAAAAAGGGCCAATCTTCCTCTATTATTTTAATGCTGTTTTGGTTTTTTTGTGTTATACAGTTTCTATATCCAATACCAAGAAAATCTAATTGGGAAAGTTCAGAAGACGACAGGAAATCAACTTTATGAATACCTGACCTAATTGGGATTAGAAATTTTGTCACTTGAAAGCAAGAAATAGTAGCTAAATCCGGTGAGCAGGCATAATCTAGGACCATGGCACATGAAATCTATGAATTAATTTTGTTGAAAAATATTTTGAGTGAAACAGAAATTAGAATGAATGTTCAATAAAACTCTACTAGACCACAAAGTACTGGTAAACATAGTTCACAATCCAGTAAAACGTAATAGAACTAATCATATAGAGACATTTCATTAAGAAAAAACTTGACGGTGGACTGATTCTACACCATATCTCATTAAAAAAACAATAATTAGACAATCTAAGGAACTTGTAACCAAGCAATTAGCAAGTTTGGGATGCAAAGCACATTCCAGCCACCTTGAGGGGAAATGTCAGAAATATTCTAAACTGTTCAGAAAATCCGTTCATGAAAATCAATGTAAGAATTTTCATATTTAGTGACTGAATTTGGACCCATTAATACACATCTCACAAGCAAAGACAATTGACAGACCACCGGAAGAACATTCCACTCATAGTATATCCAATTTCATTATTAAAATTGCGGTATCATCAAATTG
Source organism: Begonia loranthoides (assembly GCA_022433065.1). NCBI lineage: Eukaryota > Viridiplantae > Streptophyta > Magnoliopsida > Cucurbitales > Begoniaceae > Begonia > Begonia loranthoides. The sequence goes on from CM039470.1 coordinate 34,983,332, forward strand.
TTTTTATAAGAAAACCATGGAATTATCAAATTTCCCCTTTTATCCTACCAAATCAAACACCACCATCCAGTATCCTGCCGTGTTCACACAAAAGCAAGAGATATTAAAGGAGACAAAATGAATTTAAGAGTAAACTTGAACTACAGGATTTCTTAGAGGGGATGTGATACGTTTCCAAAGATAGCATTTAATAGAATTAGTGTCTTTTAGGATTTCTAGACAGTCTGTTCGTATTCCGTTACTGCCTTTTAGTATTCCATTGTCCTTTTTATTTACATGAGTAGTTGTAAGGGGATAGGGGGTACGAAGAATTTAGGAATTCACTTGTGGGAGAGTGCAGACCTCTCAAAAGTCTGTGTGGGAGAGTGCAGACCTCTCAAAAGTCTGTAACATTTGATTTTCTTTGTATTGTATTGGTGTTAGTATTTTCTGTCAACTACAAGGGTCATATCAGGATGTTTCTTGCGTAGTGTCTTTGGATGTTGAGAAATTTTTATATAGCTCACTCCTTTGTATATTTTTTAAAAAAAATATACACCTTTTACAGCCAAAAACAAAAGAGAACTCACTTGAGCTACACATCCTTGACGCCGAGCAACATGGTCCATTCTTTTTATGTCCTTGAACCAATCAACAGCAACAAGATCCATTAGATGCTTCCCCGCAGAAATCTTTAGACACCAGCAGACAGGAAAAAATAATGAGCCTGCTACTCACGGTAAAAGTTTATTTAAGAAAACCAACAGTGACACTTAACAAGATGACCTTTGTCTTGTCAAAACAAAAATTCTTGCTACGAACTCTGAAGTTGTTCCCATCAGAAATTCTCCAGCAATCACGAGCACTATCACGATCATTCCTCCGTAGATTACCCGTAAAACAGGATAAATCAATTTGATCTGATGGTTCCTCTTCCAAAACTACTCCATCAAAATGCTTACAATTACGGAATATATATTGTAGGAAAATAAAAAACTGTGATATCAGGAAAGGAACTGGGAAGTGCATGCACAAAGAGGGAGGACGATAGGTTACCCATTCTCTTGACATCATTCTCATGCCTCGGTGGATATGGCTGAAATTGGAAAACTTCATGTTAAAAGAGAAAACAAAATAATAACAAATCAACTGCAAGTCACACCTGTATCTCAACCTCTGAAATTTGACATTCTTCGTCTTCATCAGAATATTCATCCATCATAACAGAATTTCTATTTCCAGCATTTATTTGATCAAGAGAATTACCAAGATGGACATTCGATTCATGCAAAGTATGGCTCTTTTGTGAAGAAGCAGAAGCAGAAGCCATATTGACCATGACTGGGATTCTAGGAGGAGCAGTCCTTTCATCTGTCTGGGCAAACCATTCACGCAACCCTACCATCAAATAAAATGTTGAATAAAAAACCAAAAATGCAATCAAGGACTTTACGAACTTCGTTTTTTATAGATAAGAACTTTGACAAACTCTGAAATCTGATCTAAGGGAATTCGGCCACCTACATCATCACTACACTATCAAATGTTTCATATTTTGTTCAAGCAAGTGCATTAAAGATGCAGTCATGATTCTCCAAAAAGCTCGCTGAGTCATTCTGATCAGACTGAGAAAACAGTTACAATACTAATTGAGGATTGCAACAAAAAATTAATTAAATTTGCGAAGAGAGAAACTACAGTCTTCCTTTTATTCATATCACACAGAACATTAATGGGAAATTTTGCGTTCAAAGATTACGTTTAAACAACGAACCAGGAATTCATAAAAGAAAGAGCTTAACTACTTCTCACGCTAGTCTATGTAATGAACTACCTATCCAAAAAACTACCAAAAGCTTCTCATGTATTGCTAAGTGATGACGTGACAAGTAATAACAACATGGAAGCATTCTTAATTATTTCATCAGGAAAAAAAACCTACCAGCAACACCATTTAGCATCTGCAGAAGACAATGTTGCTGGAACGATGATAAATAACCCACACCCCATCCTTTCAAATCAATCTGCATAAGATGCTGCACTTGCGATCTGGGTCTTCCATTTCGAGTTTTAAGAGGTGAAATGTTAAATCCTCCACCTAAGAAAGTTATAAAACATTGTGAAGATAAAAGGGCTGGTGTAAACAAACTACTAAGTATTTTCTCTCAGAACTAAAAGAAAAAGAACTAACTCTCAATATGGGCCCGGACGTATCCTGGTTGCGGACCACAGTTCTCATGCTCCCTAGAGCGAAATAACACCACTGCATGATACCAAGAACATAAAATTATAGTCATACATTAATATGGATCAACTCAAAAACAGATAATCCAAACACCTACCATAACTTCCATCATCATTCCGACGCCAGTAACGTACATAGCAAAGGTCACGGGGCCATACCAACCTACAAGAACAGTAAACCATGAGTAGATAAAAATAAAAATAAAATGCAGAGTTACTGCAATCATAGAAGAGAAACAAATCATTACATAATGCAATCACAGAGGAGAACAAATTATCAAAACTCAAAGCCCCAAGTGAATGAGAACTTAAAAATTTAGTACAATTACAAAGAATAGAAACATGAATATGTTTTAGACTCGTGAAGCAGTAGACTAGTATATAACAATAAACAGACAACCTCCTTCCCAAGGACTGGTTGTTCCCTATAGGGAGAATTCATATTCTCAATCTTTAACGTGATAAGATAAAGTTTAGAATGAATGGGATATTTAAAAAATCATATACTCACAGCAATCATCAAAATGATACTCAAAATTTACATTAATAAAATGTGAAAAGAATTCATAATTTAGAAATCTTCTCTTTTGAAGCAATGATGATAATCTTTGACCGTTCATAAAATTGAGTCTGAAAATATTAATTAATCCATAACGGCATTTAAAGAAGACGAGAGAGATGTGAAGTTCAGTCAATAATAACACGTTCATTTATCTATAGAAAATATTACATTGAGAACCAGTCTAGCTGAAGCCTATGATATAAAATTGCAGTATGGCCATCCACTTCCTCCACCAAACTACCGTACTGGAAACTGCTATCCCACCTGACAAAGACATGAAAAGTAATATTAAAATGCACCATGAAAAATTAAAATGAACATGAAGTTTTTGGGGAAAAAATATTCAGAAACAATATGAAAGGAAGTTATATTAACAAGGTTACGGAAGCAACTAAAGATGTTTACAGGATAAAATTTCATATTGTTGAGAAATAATTACGAGATAACCAAATATTTTCAGTTACATAACTACCCTCACTTCCCACTCCCAATCTAAAGTGAGCGGCTCTATCCATTTGCCCATCAGTTTTGTCCCAGCCTCTTCTCAATTGGTTGTTTAGGATCATTTCGGAGTAACAGAAGAATATGGGGTTATTGACTTTGTTCAGACCCACTCCAATTAAAACATGACAAAATTCTCACAGTGACCAAAATGTAAACAGTAGAAGACATGAGGAGAACAAACACTTTCACGAAGTATGATGCATCTCCAATAATGCTTCAACTCCGTTAATGATCTAGATGCATGATGACACAGGCAACACGAGAAGTACACTTTCTATTTTTTTCATACATTTGAACAGGAGCCTCTTTTAAAACTGTCTGAAACAAAACAAATAACCTAAGCCTGAGAAAAAAAAATTGACGTTTTAGTCAAACACTAGATTCTTATACTTCGTAAAAACTTAAAAGAATAAAGAAAATCTGTTTGAAATAGAGAATCGGATCAATAGCGGTTGATACGAAGATGAAAATAAAATTTTTCATCCCTTATCACCCTGAACCCAGTACTTTCTACTTAATTGTCATATTTAACTTGGCACCCCAGACCTGCATTGTAGTTTACTTACTTTCTATTGTATCCAAATTTTTTGTATTTCTAAAATCTGGGGATCAAAGGATCATATAGGGAATCTTTGGTATTCGAAGTTGCTAATCCTCATCTATCATTTTATATTTCCAAAGCTTAAGCCCAAAAAAGAATAGAAATGGTGTTTTCCACGGCAGGAACTGTTTTTATACAAGTTTCGTCCAATTCTAGGAATGACACCAATCACCTAGAGTAAAATATGTCAAGGTAAACAAGCCTACATGAGATCACCAGATTAAAATACCAAATATAAAAAAAATTATTCCCATGCATAAAAAGTTTTGATACATATCAACAGGAAAAGGGAAAACACCTACTCAAACCGTGTTCCATCCATACTCATTACAAGCTCAAAAATCTCTTCGCATGTAGCCTCCACCACACCAACTGCCTTCATCGCTCTACTACAACTTCTTGGCTGTTGGGAAAATAATCAATTAGTAGTTGTAGCCTATTACAGATAAAATAGAAAAAACTAACCATAAATGTTGAAAACAAAGAAACTATTCCTTACAAGATAGTCAACTTCAAGAAGTTCATCAAAAATTCGAAGCCCTGCCAAAATCGATGATGAAGTTTAAATGACTCATCAATTCCATTGAATGTGTGACAGCTAATAAAATAGAGAGATTGCCGGTTGAAAACTTGACTGGTTTAAGGATTATGAAATTGGAAATGATTCCTGAATCCGTGCAATTAAAAGAAAAAGATAGAGATAATCATATTTGCTTAAAATTCTGTAAATAGCTGCTTCCAAATTTACGGGATTTTTTCTTTTATATATCTCCTTTTAAGCTAGCGGAGAATTTCATAAACTAGCATTTACCAATTCTGATTTTTCTAATGAGAATGCGCAAGATTTCATCTCTTCCAAATCAATTTTCATGAATACAACAAACAATATCCTTCAACTTGGATAGTCAAGATGCATGAGAAACCTACAAATAATATCATAAAAAGAAAAGGCACACCATTTTGGCATTGAAGAAGGCGCCAATGTTTTCTAGAAAATGCTTGATTATATGTATTTTGATTTGACAAATCTGAATCTAACTCCCGTGTCCAGTCAAGTACGGAATCTGGAGGACCTGCACAAATGAGATAGTAGAATTAAAAATGAAAAACAAAGACATACAAACCTAAATCCAACGAAGAGAGGTGGAAAAAAAAGAAAGTAAAAATAACCATTCCCAATTGTTGTTCTCCGAATTAAATTTTGGTGAGAATTATCTTCATCGTCTTGTGCGCTGAACCTACAGAATGTTTAGAATAATTTATTGAGTGATCAACAATATAATTTTAGAAAGCTTTCAGAGATTCTAAATGTGAAATACAAAAATTAATACCAAACTAGAAGCCACATAAAAAACCTGCATAACTTTGTATTACAAAGACAAAATATCAAGCTCCAGATGCATTATGACAAATCATCAAATTGTACAAAAAATGTTGATGGCATTTCAATTGACAATAAAAGACAAATAATAATAATAATGAATAAGCCAGATACGACCACAATTATTCAAATTATATCCCCTACCCTCCCTTTGATCACCAAGTTGATGTGGCCCTTTTTGCATGGGTCACGAGGAAATTGCTAATCAGATTATGATATAAAGTAAGTCTAGTAGAGATTTGATTGAACCTTCAGTGTCCCTTCTGCGCATTTTAAACTTCTTGGGTTACACTTTTGAATGGAAAAAAGGGAATAAGAAAATTAAGATTCTTCATATAAATGGCATTTTGACCACTTTCTCAGTTATTTCGCTGATCCAGAGCAATTTGAAAATATGACGCCAAACTACAGTAATTTATGGGATAATATTAGTTTCTGCATTGCAAAATGGGAATACACCTCCCATTCTTTTAGGTATTACATTACTATTGTGGTCCTTTCCAAATGGAAGGAACATAGAAGAATCCCATGTGTTAGTTGCTTTATATTATCAAGATAATTTCTCTTCAACCTTTTTTGCGTATAACTTACACATTGCAATAAATTTGCTCAGGAGGGGTTCCTCCACTCCAGATCTCTTGTACATTTTCTTTCTTAATACAAATCATTATATATATAAGATATTCTGAAACATTGTTTCACATTGCACAGAAACTTGTACTTTAGTCTTCTATAAACTATAATAATTGGTAAGGTATGAAAGACATTCTATTTCCATACTTTCATTAGGGCTTAAACGTTTGTGATCAATAAAGTAGTTGATATCGTTCTCCATCTCATATCCCTATCTGTATTCCCATCTCTATTTCTATCTCTTTCTCCCCCTCTCTTTGACATCTATTCTCTCACTATGTTGCTCCGCTTACTGTAATTTCCTAATTCCATCAGAAGACTAGAAAGTTTCACCAAATGTTCTCCCACCAGCAATTTCACTCACTAACAGTGCAACAACTTGATGATAATCCAGCTCTGCCCCTTACCTGGTTACAGTTGGTCAGTTAGCCTTTTCCTCACCCAGACTACTTTGAAATATAGAGTTGTTTTATATAAATTTGTTTCTCGATAAGTTCTAAATATTCAGGACAGTACAACCTTAATGGCATCGCTCAAACAAAACAGGTACTTCGACATTTCTCAATCAGAACCTGTTTAACTTACAGAATAAAATTATATGCACAACCTTCTATGTCATCTTTTACAGTGAAGCTTTACTTGGAAGCAAGAAAAAATAAAGTAAAGACAAGACGTACTGGCTTTCATGGTCTGATGAGGAAAAAGTCCTCCCATTATCCATCCCAGATTTATATTCAAAAGAAATATATTTGTTCCCATTTGCAGCTTGTGAACCCTGATGCTGCATACAACAATGTGTAATCAGACAAATAAACAGTTAAAAAATTGATTTGTATGACCAAGTAAAAGTAACCAAATTTAAAGAAATCAAGAGCAGTTATCAAATCCAGACAAAAGAAGCAACAAAAAAACCACTGAGATCGAGACTAGGAATATATAGGACAAATTAATTGATTGGAATCACTCAAATTAGACAACATATTTTCCTCAAAACCAGCCGTTTGACAGAATATGCCAACTTAAAGTCAACCCTTTAAAAAGACATTGCACTAACTCGTGAATTACACACAACATAGAAATTTGACATGACAAAAGGATTAAGTGAATACCAGATCAATGACCAATTCAATTTTTTCTTTCCACAACAGTGCTTCCTGTATGTTAAAGGCCGCCATCTGGAACAAGAATACATTCTAAATCAATTCAATAAAATATGTTCATATGCAGAAAAAGAGATTTAGCTTAAAAATTAAAATATTACGTATATGTATAAAGCACATAACATTTTATTTTTAATATTACCCTATAAAATAAAATTTTATTGAGCAAATCATTCCCATGTTTAAATTATATTACAAATTAAAATTAGTGATCCAAATAAAAACTGTGTTGATTAAAAAAACCCGAATCAACTTGCAAAAAACAATCTAATGTTTAGGGAATCAAAAAACTTTCTCATATTAATCGTAGTCCTTATTTTAAAATTAAGTTTCAGATTCTCTAACAACTGTGCCCATATAGTATTGTACAGATGAGCTACCTTACAACCATTGTGTCAATAATCATTGGATAATCTAGATAAGATATCCTTTGAGTCTTTATATATTTGTTTTTTATAAGAACAGCTTCGTCTGAGTCTTTATATCGACACATACATCATTGCTTTCACTGTTTCATGTTCTTCTACATATGTTGAAGTTTACTTTGAAACTGCATCTAGGTAGTACCATTCAAAAAAGAAATTATATCCTCCTGTTAAAACCCCATTCTGGCTATCTTAGGTGGATATAATACAGCTTTCCACAAGGGAATAAGATATCATGTAATAAGCTTTAAATATCAAAAAATTAATAAAAAATCAATATTTAGCTCCATGGTACTGACTTTTTAGACTAGAATTATAAAACACTATTTTATTTTTCATTTGAGGAGGAACAAGGAAATGATGACCTACGGTAATTCGATGGTGCTTTTCTTTCTTGTTGTACACTGATAAGACATAAACCATCTGCAAAATACATTCAAAGATTCAATTATATCATGGCCCTTTGACATGGTATCTCAAAAGAAAAGAAATGCAAAGAAAAAATCTGTCATTTGGTAAGATTTGTTTATTATGCTCAGTTGTAATAGAAGCATAAAAGCTACACTAGATTTTGGAAACAAGCAACGCACTACTCTTCAAACAGAGGCTTATTATGCTAGCCTCGATCTAATTCATTTTGATTTTCAGTAATTGAGTTTGGACAGTATTTAAGTTTGATACATTCATATAGTGAAAGTTAGCTTCCATGGTACACTACAGGAATCTAATGTCATGAACCAACACTACAGAAATTAAAGGCATCTCTTAGCACTAGAATGCAAATTTTTATATGGCATTTCTTAATGTATTTGCTGAAATTACAATCCTTAAGTGCATGGTTAGTGGTAATCGAATACCTGCATGCATCTAGCTAAGATCTTATTTTAAAATTTGGGCGTATGGGTACCAAAGCAATTTAGAATTCCGAAAAAAAAAGAACAACAGACAACAACTTACATATCCATGGTGAGTCTTTAAGCCACGATCCTCTACTCTACAGTTTCCATCGATTAACATGGTTTTAATTGGTACCTGTAGAAAATTACACAAGGAGTTCTGGACAAACACTTCATCGAGGAAGTAGTAACTACCTTTTAGATGTAACAAAATAACTAAACAAAAGCAGAAAAATTGCCTGGTTATCCTGAGGCTTTCTTTTATAATAAGCGAGCAATCGAGACTCAAGCACAAAAAATCGCATATGGATGAAGGAGCGACCAATCTTCCGACGGCCATAACGCACCATCCACCCTTCATACACGATCTTACTTGACATTGCACTGGCCTGGCGAATTTCTCACTCAACAAACTAGAGAAGAAAATATCCTGAAATCGGATTACAAACGGTAGATATAGCAAAATCGGAAGCTCAGACGAACATCTTGCTTCCCCTGGAGCAATGTGACCTAAGTGGACCGATCGATCATCGCTTCCCAAATTACAGGAAAATTCGTAAATCGAGTATCAACAATTCCTTCATTGCGATAAACGGTACTTCAGCATCCCATAGGGAAATTCCATCACCACGATATTGACTTTTTGACAGGAGCTGTATAGTGAGACAAATAAATGAAAAAAGCCTTTAGCTTTTATCCTTTTCCTTTCAGAAAGAGAGCAAGAAGGGGAATGAGATGGGGAACGATATAGACTTCCGAGAGAGAGAAGCAGCAGGAGAGAAGACGTTCAAGCCACAACGGCGGTGAGCAGAGCGCCGGGATCGGCCACGATGGAGGTGAGAAACACGACGTACGGGTGTAAACTATTGACTGCAGATTCGACGAAATACTGAGACTGCACAAATTGAGAGATCCCAAGTCACTGACAAAGTTGCTTTGTCTCTTATAGAGAACGATACGCGGAGAAGTTTGATTGGGCAGTGACGAATCAAAGTCTGTAACTTTAGCGCGGTGATGCATTCTAAAATATTTGAAAATAGGTGGCTCGCTCGCTTGGATGCCGGATGGATCTTTGTGGGAGTCACTCTCTTGAGAGCCGTCCGTGTATGAAGGGGATAGTGGGCCCACTAGATTTTTAATGACGGAAATGCCCTCCCAAAATTCAATGCATCCAACACTTATAAATAGAACAGCGGAGTCAGTGACCCGTCCCATTAAAATAGTCAGTGGTTAGGTTATCTTAAGATGCGTGTATGTCTAAGATGTCACGTTGCATTTTAATTAATTAAAATAATAATATTATTACATAATATCTTATTATTATGTTAATTAAATTATTCAATGAATTAAGAAGTCAACTCATATCGAGTTTTAAGATGAAATTATAAACAAGATAATTATTAATTTAAATTACTTGCCACGTATTTTAAGGAGAAATTATCAAAACAACCACTGAAGTATAGAATCAATGACAAATTAACCATTCAACAATTAAAAACGAAGAGACTTTTCAGAATGGAAGATTTTTAGTTAATTTGTTCAAATTCGATTTTTGGTATCATAATGGAAGATTTTTAATTAATTGTTTGTTGAAAAATTAATATACTTCAAGTTAACACATGTTTCTGATTCATTGAATAAACTCGTCAGAAAATAAATTTTAGAAACGTTAAATCGTTCGAAATCGATTTTAGTATCAAAATAAAATATTTCTGGTTAATTGTTTGTTAAAAAATCAATGTATTTCATGCTACTCCTGTTTTGAAGAGACTCTGAAATTTTTTTGTTTGCCACACTGAAGAACAATAAATAATTCAATAAATTGAGCGCAAAGAATATTTTCTACTACATAAAGGAATCTTTTATTTATGGAAAGTCATATTTCTTGAGTCATATTTCAATTACTCACTTTTCGCAGTAAAAAATATCATTTGTTGAAACCTATTTCAATGACTCATTTGTTGCAGTCGAAATATAACATTCCGCATAAAATTTTAAAAAAAACATTTTTTTATCTAAAAACGTGACAATGATGTTTGTTCCATTCATTTCTTGTATTTAAATATTTTATTTATTGACAAATATTATTTAATAGTTGACTTATTATTAATCTTAATTTGGTGGTTATTTTGTTAATTTCCTTTTATATAAATATTGTATTTTGAATCTTCATCCCTCGTTAATCATACTTTCGTTTCAATACAAGATGCAAAATCAATCGTAGTGGAATATGTTAGAAATGGAACAATATCAGTAAAAAAAATATTAATACGCAGTCAACTAAATTTACATGAAAAAATTCTATAAAACAAATTACGACCAAAAAATAAATATATTATAAATATAGAAATATAATAGTGAGTTTTTCAACTTTAACTTACATGAATTTATAGATAAATAAAATTGTAAATGATAATGTAGATCTTTTGGCTCAATAGAATTCAGATTACACTGAAATTTAACAATTTCCACCTTGACATGAATTCTATTAAATAATTTCATAGAGAGTCCTCGTGAGCCTGACTTAAAAAAACGAATTCAAAATCCTAAATTCTGATAATTTACGTCTCGACACGAATTCTGTTGCAAGAAAACAATTCTAAAATCTTCAAATTTTTGTCTTCCACATTCTTAAAAAAGATTTGTAACATTGGAATATATAGATTAACGAACTATAAAAGTCTCATTGAAATATATAGATTAACGAACTATAAAAGTCTTCAAAGATAAATTCAGCAACTAATGATGACTAGATTTAAAAAACACTTAACTCATGATAATAACATTTTCAAATCTCACAAAGTGTCATCAAAATCTATGCAAATATATATCACCTCTTATCCTTCCATATCTAATATGTACTTCAAAATCTTTTAAAATTTCATTGTCGTTATTTTACCATAACGAAATATCGAATCTCGATCCAAAAATGAAAGATCTATTTTAAAGATCTCATCGCCCCAAAAACACATTATTGAACTGAATATCTTATTCAAAATCACTGGCTTCAATAAAATATTCACCTTAAAAAATTACATATATCACAATATTCTAAAAGATATTTACAAAATTCAAATATTTTTATGATAATATGAGCTCTAAAATCAAATCAAATCAAATCGCTAAACATTATTTGAATTTTGACCAAAAACAATATCCAATGTTGAAATATTCCACAATTCCAAATCTCTCATAAATCATCAAATTTAATATCTCAAAAATCTTACTAAGATCTCAAGAATTTTTATCTTTGGCAAAAAATTCAACTATGCAAAAGACACTTTCCTGACAGTCCCAATTGAAATAACTTGACAGCAAGAATGGAGAACAACAATGAAGATCTATAGCGACTGACGATAAATAGAAAATACTCCTCCGACAAACCTGTTGCTTGAAGGTATAACGGCTCTAGCAAATTCAAAACAGGAAAAAAAAAAAATCAGAGCTTTTACAACAGAAGGAGCAACTGTTTTTATTGGCGATTAGATGGTAGAGAAAAACAAATCTTATGTGTAAGATAAAATGACAAGGGGAACAATGTTTTATTTTTTTTCAAAAAATTATAAATTTTTGAAAAATTACAAAAAGTTTGTTCGATGTGGTATGACTAAAGAGAATTGATGTAGGAGGAATTTGGAAATCCAAATTGTATAATCTCTTATAACCAAACTCTAATAGCACTAGTTAGAAATCAAAATATAACTAGAAAAAGAAAATAGGACGAGTGATTTGAATGCATTCTCTTTCTTCTCCAGTTCATAAGTAATCAAACCGCCGTCCCTTATTAGAGTCGTAATCCATAAGAGGATGTTTCTATGAGCATTGTTGCCCAAGTAGAAAATCAAGGCCACGACATTGATCGACCCATCAGATTACAGGTTGGTTCACTTCATCCGAAAAAACTTCTTCCGTATTTACATCGAAATGTCAGATTTCTTAGAAATGGGCGTCTATTTTCCCAGCGCAGTCTTGGAGGAAGCAAGTGATTTGAACTTAAGTGCTGTTTGTTTTGATGATTTGAAATAGAACGAGAAAAACAGGCAGTGCAAGAGGAGATGGAGCGATGATCGGCAGCATTGATGAAGGAGTCGAAACAAGAGTTTTACTGTGACAAAGGACGAGGAAATCACTCTAAGTCTTTTGCTAACATATAAAATATTCAACTATGAAAAATTAATAGAGCAAATATCGTTATTATATTTTCCTTTAAAACACTCAACTATGAAAAGACGATGATGATAACTGGACAGATAAAATGAAAAGGGGTGAGCCGCTGAAAATTGTTCAGAAAATTAAAAACATGAGAAATATTTTCTGCTTTTTGTTCAATATTTATGGGCTTTCAGCATCGGCTTCGCGATAAGATTGCTTCAATTATTGCAATTATGCATAAAACTGAAATAGAATTAAAATTACCGAGCAAATTCAGTACTACTATTTTTCTAAAATTTAGTGTTTCTTCCAATAGATTGACAACAATGTTTGCGTCGTTCATTCTCCATCGTTGAACATTTTTTTTATTAGCAAAAATTGTTTAGTTGTTGATTTGTCATTGATCCAATAGTTTAGTAATTGTTTTGTTAATTTTCTTTATTATTACATTTACATTCTAATCTCATACTCTGATGTATCACTTATTTGCTATTCACTCATTGATGAAATTAAACCGTTAAAATAATAAATAACAAGAGTCAGTAAGCTAATGGCACGTAAACATTATGTCAAGATATGAGATTAAAATGTAAAATTATAATTTAAATGTAACATAACTTTATAACATTATATTTCTTTATTAGCTGTGCAGGTATTTAAGATTTACAATTATTAAAAATATAGATCAAACTCTGTTTTGAAAATCTAATTACTGAGAATGATAATTTATAATTCCACGACCTAGGCAATTAATTGTTCTTATGAAACCATTATTGGTTCTTGATTTTCATTATGAATTAAAGTTTACTTAAAAAAAAAGGAAGGTCTAGAACAATATATAATTGGAAGGTGATTGTAGTGACAAATGTTCTTACTTTTCTCAGAACCAATCCTGGATCAATAGTGGACCATCATTGTTGCTCTTCTAATGGAATCCAAAATGTTGATGGAGGCTTAAGGTAAGAAGATTTACCGATTATGCGCATATAATTAATCAGTCAAGGATCACCATTATACAGCTACCTTTTCCGCTACGGTTGCTCTTGAGTCTGTCTTTTCGGGTTTCTCGATTCCTTGAATGTGAATTATCCTCAATTTTGTTAGTTCCTAGGAAATCAAAACATACAGGGTGATAAGAAAAATTATCATGGTAGTGACCGAAGAACGACGATGAGGATATGTCACCTGGCGATGCCCTTTCGTTCTTCGGTAATTCTTTCTTCGTTTTTTCTTGAAGATGATTACTTTTGCATCCAGCGCCTGAGAGCAAATTATCGAAATGATCAGATTTACAGATAAACAACAAGGCACCAAAAAGGACTGACTGACCACACTGCCTAAAATCTCTTAACTTAGTTTTAATCCAAGCTCATTCGAATTTCTAGCCACTTCTTTTTATGAGGTCCCCAATTGTTAGACTTTCCCAACAAGCATATAATTTCATTTAGAAAGAGAGGACATTCCAAACATAGAATCAAACCCTGTCTTTATTACAAATCAAGGCAACATTGTCTAAGCTGCACCCTTTAAATCACTATTAAAAAAATGAACAAATAGGCAAAATCCGGTTGCAATTTTATATCGTTCTTTCGGACACAGGCAGTCTGCTTGGTAAGTAGAGAGTGAAAGAAAGAAAAATAATAGCACAGATTTCATTCTTACATGCTCCTCAACTATGGCATAAACTGCGCCATCGGGTNAGCACAGATTTCATTCTTACATGCTCCTCAACTATGGCATAAACTGCGCCATCGGGTACAACGGGTCTTCCAACTATAGTTTGGCTACTCGAACCCAGCAAAAGAACCTTATTCAAAATTATCTGCACCAGACAGTTAAAGAACTGTTACAAGTTGCTTACTGAAAAAAAAATATTAACTTTAACATAGGGCGAAAGGAAACAGTAGACTTAGCTACTTAATATTGCTTGAATAAAGTAAATCACTAATAAAAAAATAATTGATCATAATAAACTGAGTACGCCGCAACCTCCGGGGTTGTGTAGGCTGTTAGAAGCTCTTCTTCTATTTGGGCTGGAGGGCGGAATGGAAGTTCTGAGATTCGAATCATCAGGGATATAGATCAAAAATCAACTTAAAATAGAACATTGTTTTAGGCCTTTCAACAGCGCATGAGAAATCTACGCTTCAATAGCTTAATCATTGATTAAATAATGAAATCATAACTAGGAACAATGGTGGTTCACTAATAAATAGTTTAAAATCATGTAAAGCCAAAGAATGTCAACATTCAAGACCAAGTACGCGAGCCAGAGAGTAATTCTCTTCTACTCCATTTGCTTGATGAAAGAGGGTGTGCAAAACAAAATATAGATTACAAATATTTAAAGATTTCGATACAATAATTCATTCTTTGGTTGTATGATTAACTCAGAGACAAATGGCATCATTCAATAAAAATATACATATCTTCATAGATAAAGAGATGTACCCACCTTCTCATTCACCTCGCAAAACTTCAATCTTTCAGCAAAAATGCAGTCGCCATTACTGACTTTGAACTGATGCGAGCCAACCTATGGAATCGGGATGAGAACCATTAGAGAAGACAATTTTCCTTTTACCAAAATCATCAGTTGGAAAAGAAAACATTGGAAAATGCATGCTATAGCACTATATGAAACCTGAACAACAGCAAAAACAGGCTCGTAAGATTTGAAAACACGTTCAGACCGATCAAGCGGCCCAACAACTTTGTAGCCAATAGCAGCCGATTCTCTCTCTTTCTCCTCCTCTGAATACTCTCTTTTGATACCACTAACTGGTCCGGAAACTCCCTCATCCGAACTACTCACCCCTGTTTCATAATTTTCTTCGGCATCATCATAGTCCTCGTCATCGTCTTCATCCTCATCCTCATCCTCATCCTCAATCTCATTCTTATCCTCACCCTTCCCGCTACGGCTAGCTGATGAGAAATGGCGTATTTGTGGCCAGTGGAAGCAATGTGGGGGCTCCAGATTGGTTAATATATTGGGGAGATCATCAATGAGGACCCTTTCAAGTGTTTCCATCGGAAGAGGAGGTAAGATTTTGACGGGTGGGTGGGAGAGGTGCTTTGGAAAAAGAGCAGAACAGTGGCGACTTAGAGCTTGCAGACAACATCTGGTAACCATGACGACAATTCTACCCAATTTTTAAAGAAAAGAGTAACTTCCTTGTTATTCCGGTCTCCTCAGTTACCTCTAGAGAAGTAGGATAATCAGAAGTCAGCAAGAACTAATCCTAAAATCATTCTATACAAAGTAACTGAGGAAAGCCACCCAGTTTAGTAGCTTAACCTGCGACAATGATAAAATGGAAGTCGCTTAACGCAAGATTAAAGGAAATTTTGGAGCAAAACGAGATGGAGCAATGCGAACTATTAAGCCCGCGTCAGCCCAGAAAGCAGCTCGGTTAGTGTTTATTTTCAGTTTGGAAGTTACTTTCAACGTTCAAGATCATATTCAAGACGCTGACCTAAAAGCTCGGACAACTATCTCCAGAAGAAAATAGGGCACAACATGCTAATGGCTACGTCAGAAGAATTCTGAAATACAGTCACACGAGTGATTATAAATGGAGAAGAGAGACAGAACCTTACCTTCTGATGGATGTAGTGCAGCGGCAAGAGGACTCCTGGCTGGGCTCCGAGGAGACAGAACCAATATCTGCTGAAGAGAAAATGAGAAATTAAAACCCTAGAAACAGTTTCAGATCCCCTAGAATGATCAAGCTCAACAGTGATTTATCTAGTTGAGACAGAGAGTGGTAGAATCCAAATGAATCGAGTGTTTAACTAGGGTGTTCCCGGTCCGGTTCGGTCCCGTTCTGAAGTGAAACTGCACCGAATCATATGGGTGAAAATAGTTCGGTTCGGTTTGTTTTTTGCCAAAATAGAACCGAATTGACTCGGTTCGGTTTTGTAATTTTACCGAAATCGAACCGAGGACAACAAGAAACCGAGTCAAAAACCAAATCTTGGTTTCGGTTTTTATCGGTTCAGTTTTTAGTTTGATTCGGTTTTTTTTCTAAACTTCAAAATTTGAGTATTTGGTTTTGGGCTAGATTTTGGGCCCCATTTTGGTAGTTTTTAGGCTTAGTTTTGAAGATTTATTATGCTCTATTTTATGAGTTTAAATGAATTATTTTGAGTTCCATATTATAACTTTAAAATAATATCATTCAAATAATAATTTAATTAAACAATAATTTAATCAAACAATGGTTTAACTAAATTTTACAAAAATCCAAAACCAATAATATATTGTACCAAGTAAACATCCAAATTCTCAAAAGTCTCAACAAATATTCACAAAAAATAATATTAATTTATTTAACAACGATTAATTATATCAATAATCAAATATTTAATTATGCTAACAATAGAATTTAAGAAAAATATTTTTTATTAAATTGAAATTGAAATTAACTCAAATAGAGAAAAAATTGGAATAAAATTAGTGATTCAAGTAGGTTTTCAAGTTTAGTTTTATTTTCAGTTCGGTTCGGTTTTTCTCACTTACAACCGAGAATCGAACTGAAAGAATCGGTTCGGTTCGGTCTAATGTTTTATTTTTCTCATATCAAAACCGAACCGAACCAATCATTTTTTATTGGTTCGGTTCGATTATCCGGTTCGAACTGAACTGATTTACACCCCTACCGAATCAGTCTCATGGGAATTTGGTACCGAACCGATACCAAACTGAAAATTTGGTACCGGTTTCAATTTCTCGGTCAATGTTTTATTTGTTAGCGAAAATTATTTATTATTTATCTTATTTTGACTCTATAATTTAGTGTTTTTTTCTGTAAATTATCCTTAAAAAAAAATATGATCAATTTTTAATTATATTTATTGAAAATTATTATAAATAATTAAGAAGATCAGATGTCTAACAAAAGTGTACATTTTCCTTCTCCTTGTTTTAATAATTTCTAATTTAAAAAAAAATAGAAAACCCAATTCGAATCTAACCAACCCGATTAAACCCAACACCCAGAAACCGAACCCACGTTATTTCAGGTCCATCCGAAACGAAACCCAATTCATTAAGCTCAGTCTAGGGCTGGGCAATTCGAGTTTCGGGTCCGATTCCGGATCGTCCAGAATCGAATAGTCGGTTCTTGGTTCCAAGAAGTCGGCACCGAACCCGGAACCGGAATCGAGATCGGTTCCGCGTTCGGTTCCATCGGTTCTCGATTCCCATAGGGACTCCCTATCAAACCTGCAATAATTTAACTGGTGGTAGAAATTAAACCTGAAAGAGAAGATTATAAGGAGCATTAATCTAATTTCTCATCTCATGTCCCTATCAAACCTATAAATTATATGACAACATTACACATTCAATGATAACAAAAAATGTCAAATTTGAACCCGATTGCATCTTCACACGTACATATTATTTTTCCTTTACAATTAACAGACATAAAATTGCAATGATGGATCCAATAATCTTGAATAAAAAATCACCCATAATCATTCATCAAAAATCAAAATAACTTGAAAATATGAATCAGAAAGAGCAAAACAATGGCTGTAATCAAAATTGCAAACCCTAAATCTAGAGACCAGAAGCAATGTTTTTTAACAGACCTTGGAATCAGGGGAGCAAGCTCGAAATCTCAGTCGCAATCGCCTTCACAATCGGAGGCTCGACACTTCGCAGCTTCGCAAATCCCTATCGCAGCTTTGCAGTCGATCGTCGCCTCTCGGTCTCGGTCCCAATCTTCCAGATCTCCAGCTTTGCTTCAAATCGCAGCTATCGGAGGCTCGCAATCGCACTTCGCAGCTTCTTAAATCCCTATCGCAGCTTCACAGTCGATCGTCGCCTCTTGGTCTCGGTCCCAATCTTCTAGAAGCGAGTTTCGCAGCTAGCCTATTATGAATAGGTTTTTAAAATAATTCGGTTCTCGACTCTTGAATTAGGGAATCGAGAACCGAACCCAAAATATAAAAAAAGAACCAGAATCGACAATTGTCAAATTATAGGAACCGGGAAGCAGAACCGACGCTCAATTCTGAGTCCGTTCTCGGTTCTGGTCGGTTCCTGCCCAGGCCTAGCTCAGTCCACTGCATAATGGAAGCAACATTCAGACCCAGACCCACCCCGTGCGCCGAGACCACATCTGTTCCAGAAACGAGTCCAACACATTGTCTGGGCTGAGCTTTGACTTTTGGCTGGGCTGGGCTACTTGTCTTGGTTGGACCTCTCGACTGGGCTCTAAAAATAAATGCAAATTTTAATCAATTTGAAGATACAATTAAAAAAAAATCACTTTGCAAATAACCAAAACCTCAAAATGTAGTAAATGAAGCAAGCGAATATCACTGTCACGTTTTTTGTTAAAAATTTAAATTCTTTAAAATTATCTACTAAGCATTCTGCGTGTCTTCCGCTGCAAAATGCTAGTTTTCAAAGCAAATATTTCACTATAGAATCTTAGTTTCTTTAGCACAACCTAAACTCAAGTACAACTAGTATCTCAATTGGTCTGTTTCCAACCAATAGCAAATTGTTTCTATTTATCGATCTTTATGACTAAATTGGCAAATGATAGGTACAAAACTGATATTAAAAATCGTTTGAATATTGTATGTAGAAGAGTATATTTAGATATATTGATTGATATGGAAAATATAAGACACGTTTCCATTGAATAAACTAAAATTCTGCAACGAAAGACAAATATCCGTTGTGAAAAATACCTTTTGTGCAGCGGAAGACAAATATCCACTGTGAAAAATATATTTTCCGCAGCGAATACTTGTCTTCCAATACGAGAAGCAAGTCATTGATTACAACTACTTCATGTATGAGTCTACTGCGAAAGCACGACATATTTTCTACAGAAAAAAAATATAATTTAACCGAAAATATGACCGTAAAATTTGTCTCATAATTTAAGGTTTTAATTATTTTAAAATTTGATTAATGCCCTGCCAAATAATGCAGGATTTGTTTGGTTAATTTAATTTCACCTTGTTTTATCACCAAAGCTTGAATTAAAATTGTCTGGAAAATTGACCGAAGCTTGAGGGAGAGGTCGAACTCCTATAAAGGGGAAAGTCAAGGGAAAAACAACATCCCGCTCTCTCGCTCGATCCATCTCCCCCAGAACCAATGAGTCTCTTCGGGCTAGGAAGGTATGGTTGGAGCTTTTTGGAATATTGTGTTTCTCTGATTGTATAACTCTTCGATTTTGCCTTTTCTCAAGCAATTTGATTGACTGTGTGAGATTCGCTCGTTTTTGTTTTTTTAAGAAATACAATTGGGAGTTATCGTGATGACGAGGTGTTTTTGTTTTATTCCTTTCTGTTCATAGTTATTATCTGATTCTTGACATCACGAATTGGCGTTTGATGAGAATATCTTGGCTAGGCCAGACATGATTGATTATGGTTTCAGAATTTCTAACCGGCCTTTGTGATTGTGTGGGTTTGATTGCAGACGATTGTTACTTTCATGCTGTAAATGTATTGGTGATTAAGTCACTGCATTTGTTATGATCCAGCATAATCAAATCTAAAATATCAGTTCAAATTGACAGATTTTAGCTGAAAATATATACTTCGATATTGCTGTAAAATAAACCAGAGGTCCAGAGAATAAATAAAGGAAGAAACAGAATAGAGTAGGAAGAGAGACAAGGAAACAGAAGAAGAAATAGAATAGAGATAAGGGGGAAATACAGAGTAAGTGGAAGAAGAGTGAAAAAGGGAGGTGAAATCTGTTCACGCCAATCTGCTGCCCTCCAACCCTGCCTTCCTGTTAAGTATCTCTTTTCAGCTTTCCCAAACGTATGTCATGTAGGCATAAAGTGACGCTACTTCATTTAGCCCTTTCCTCGATCACACATCCCAAACGAATGCAGACGAGTATTAGTTTCATGCAGTTACTGTATTGGTGATTAAGTCAATACATTTATGAATGGAATGTGGTTTGGAGTGGGAGATTCAATGGTTGTCTATTGATATTATTGTCTGAGTCTTCGTATATAACGTTAATTATATTGCTGAGGATGATTTGTTTGGCATAGCTTTTCTCATTACTACTTTCACAGAATCTCGATATTCATTATCAATTTTTCTGTGTTGAAATGTGCTAGTGACTTAATAGCTATTTCTTCAAGACACTGATGGGGCCTTATGGAGAGATTTAGAAGACATACCTGATATTGTGCCAATTTTTATGAGAATCTTGAATTTTGTTGCCAGAAAATTTAATGTTTACATATTTGGTTGACTGATGTAAACTGTGTTAATCATAATAGATTTTATATGATACTGTTGCCACAATTTTGACATTTTTCTCAAATAAAGTCCACTTTGCAAATTGTATTGCAGCAGAAATCAGAAGACATTTCGCCCAAAAAAAAGTGCGCCCTCTGGCAGTAAGGTTTGTGTTCCTTGGGATGTGTTTGGCTTTTGCACACTTTTCACGATCTTAAAATTTGAGTTCTTAATTTTTCAGTGTTTCTGCGCTATTGTTTTAGTAGCTACTGCCTATGGTAAAATCATTTTAATTGTACTAGATATAATTTTTTCCTGTTTTAAATTATTTGGTTTATATGGAGAAGAATTTTTTTCCCAATTTTTTTTTGTAGTTGGATTGATCTCCTTTGCTTATTATTATTTGTATTTCTTGTTAATTGAGTTACATTTTTCTCCTTTGCTTATTATTATTTGTATTTCTTGTTAATTGAGTTACATTTTTCATTTAGTATACGAAGGATGCTACAAATCTTCAGCAATAGAAAATGCATTTAATCATAAACTCTAAATCATTCAAACTGTAATCTTATATTTTTATGTATTCTCTCATTGACGCTCTGGAGAATTTTTTACGAAATTTTAGTTGTTATGCCTTCACAATATCTTTTGGTCATGTTCTTCTTGATTATTTTCGGCTTGTTTAAGTGTTACTTTGATTCCATTGCAGGGGGCTCAATTCAGAAAGCACATTGATGCTACATTAGGTAGTGGTAACCTGAGGGAAGCTGTAAGACTTCCAACTGGGGAAGACTTGAATGAATGGCTGGCAGTGAACAGTAATTTCAGTTCCTTTTTCCCTCCATTCTTTTTCATCTTTTCTTCTTTTTACTTGATATGTGAACAATATTTCAATTGTTTGAAGACCTCAATATTGATTTACATTGCAAGTTTTTGCTTTGAAAGTAATATAATCCTTTTCGGTTTTAGTGCTAAAAAAGAGTTTTTCTTTTCTGTTTTGGTTGACTTTGAAAATTTTGTACTGCATTAATTTCAATTCAAATTAATATCTAAAATTATGCTGACACTTTGAGCAAATTTATTTCAGCGGTAGATTTTTTCAACCAGGTGAATTTGCTATATGGTACTTTAACAGAGTTTTGTACTCCCGATAATTGTCCCACCATGACTGCAGGCCCCAAGTATGTAAAAATGAAGAAGTTATTGTTTTTTAACCCGTTAGCATCATTTGGATTCTAATAGTCTATGACTTGCGTTGAAAATTGACGTGGACAAATGTTTGCAGGTACAAATATATGTGGGCTGATGGTGTACAAATTAAAAAACCCATTGAGGTTTCTGCTCCAAAATATGTTGAGTATTTAATGGATTGGATTGAGTCTCAGCTTGATGATGAATCCTTATTTCCCCAAAAGCTTGGTAGCTTTTTATAAGAGTTGCATGGATAATTCTTGTTTTATCATCATATTAAATTGTTAAAACTTTACTTTCGTGTTGTAGGTTCGCCGTTTCCTTCCAACTTTTGCGAGGTTGTGAAAACAATTTTCAAAAGACTGTTCCGCGTTTATGCTCACGTATACCATTCTCACTTTCAGAAAATTGTCAGCCTCAAGGAGGAGGCCCATTTAAATACGTGCTTCAAGCATTTCATTCTTTTTACTAATGTAAGTGCATTATTTCTTTTTCATTTTAGCTTTTTTTTTTTTGACTATTCATATGAATTGGCAGTCTATCAGTTGTCCATGTTTCTGTATTGAGATGGAAGATTGTCTTTAATGTCTTATATTGAAGGCAACCCCATTGATAAAATGCTTAAATCAAAGTCTTAATTGGTAACAATTATGTGATACCACGTGATTTGGTCACACTTGTCATTGTTCATGATATTTGCATTTATTTACTTGAGATTGTCATTGTTCATGAGATGTTTTACCTCATTTGAGTGCGTCCTGGGAATAGTAGTCTTAAAATTTCCTCTTCTTTGTTGTAGGAATTTGGATTAATTGACAAGAGAGAGCTGGCTCCACTTCAAGAGCTGATCGATCCCATTGTTGTGACTTTCTGAATGGCGCTATCTATCTTAAGATTTGGCTACCTTTGTCAGGTGATTTGTGTTTAAACTGAGACCAAGACAGCCAAAATGCGCGTTTGTACCTTTCAAACGAATTAGTGGTCGTTGATTGTAATTATGAAGTCTTGATTGAAAAACGTCTTATCGTTACTCTTCCATCCATGCCCAAATGTACTTTTTGAAAATTTTGTACATACTAATTGCAATGGTCTGTCTAATTCTTAGAACACTACTAAGCACTATCATCTAGGCTCCGTTTGAGGTTGATTTCAGATGATCCGATCCGATCCAATTGAGCTCCTAGAGTGAGAGTCGCACGAGTACGTTTAGACGGAATTTCCCAAAAGAACAAATTAGCGAAAAACTTTCCATAGCTAATATGCTGCCTTTTCTCATATACTCTACTGCACAAAAAAAATGTGAAGCAACGAGTTTCCCATTAACAAGACAACTTCATCATAATACACCCTTCACAAGAATACACCTTACGGAAAACTTTGTGAGAATAAAAAGAAATCTCTCCCTCCCAACGTTTTAAACCCCCAAAGTGATTGCCGTCTATGTGTATATATATATATCGTCATCATTACAGAGCTCAATTTTACTTATTGATGACTGCAACCACCATTGAGCAGCAGTTATAAATTTTGGTCTCCGCTCAGCAGAAAAAGGAGCTAATGATCTCCCTCTCAGGTTAATGTGACAGAAGTAACCCCTTACAAGTACTTGAGCATTCCTCGCCCCTCGACACTAAGCTTGGTGGCTTGTAGCTGCCTCTTTTTAGGAGCCTTCAACTGCTGCAACTTCTTGTTCATCTGCCATGGGGGAGAGAATAAATGCCTAAAATAAGCCAAACGCCTATAAAAAGAAACACACACGCACATCCATGCAGACACAACAAAGACGACAAATGCAACAGTTTGATAGTCTCTGAGGAGTGAATTTGATAATTGCAATACTATTTACTGTCCATAAAAACTAACATCCCTATAACCAATTTGCGGAACTATTCTAAAATTTCTCATATTGAAGTCACCTCAAGAAAGCTAAAGGCATAAATTTGTTTTCATTATAATTGATTTCTCATCAAATACCTGCACTTCTAGCGAGATAACAGCCAATAGCTTATTGAGTATTCGGTACATAAATTTAATAATATCTTTAATTCAATGTCAAAGCACTTCATTAAACTTCCACCTGGCCCCTCTTTTGAATTCACTCATTTCTTGATACGTCTCCAAATATAGCATTTAATAGAATTAGTGTCTTTTAGGATTTCTAAACAGTCTGTTCGTATTCCGTTACTGTCTTTTAGTATTCCGTTGTTTTTTTTATTTAAAAAAGTAATTGTAAGGGGTTGGGGAGATCGGAAAATTTAGGAATTCGCGTGTAGGAGAGTACAGACCTCTCGAAAGTCTGTAAACTTTGTTATTTTGTGTGTTATTTGTGTTCGTATTTTTTGCTAACTACAATGGTTATATCATTTCTCTGCGTGAATTTGGTTCATCAAAACACTTTTCTGCCATTAAAAGGAAGGAAAAAAACAACAACAGAAGAAGCTAAAGTATGGTACTACCGGTCTCAGCTCACTGATGAACAAAACAACTGAAGTAGCAAAAAAAGAAAACATATAAAACTCACCAACAAAAACTCAAATTACGTAGGTCAATATGACCTTATAAAATGCTTTTCTACAGAACTGTGTTTAATTTGGATATAATGAGTAATATAGACTCCCTCTAAATTGTTTTGTAAGTCAAGCAAAAAGCCAATCTGTCCTATATCTTCAAGCCAAATGAAACTTTCAGAAATATTAGCTTCATTATGGTACTATAATTGCAACTGTATCATTAAATTCACATTAACAAGATTATTTTAATCTGATTTTTATAAGTATCAAAGCAGAGGCACCAACCTTCAACCGCCGCTGATCTTGTACAGCTTGCTTAGCACGGGCCCTAATTTCATCTGGATCAATCTTAGATTGTGGACGCACAACAAAATCCAACGGAGTTGCTTCAGGCCTGGATGCATGTTGCCGGGAAGATGATTGACCAGACTTGCGACCCCTGTATCAGAAGTAAAGGTAAAGATTTCAGAAACATGATGTAGAAAAATGAAGACATAATACAAGAGCAGCTACATAACAGCAAATGCCTTAATCTTATATTTCACATCTTACTGTGAAAATTCATCTAAATCAAGATCCCCATGTCGAGATTCCATTCCAGATGCTTTGTTTGCTGACCTGTTAACAAAGAAAGAGAATTCTATGAAAATATATAGGAAAAATGATAGGAGTACAAACCAGAGAGAAGATAACCCAAAAAAAAACAACACAAAAACAAAAGTGGTAACGCAAGGTACTTTTTCGCCAGTGGCCTTCGGTAAGGCACCCTTTCATCATCAATATTTCTCATGTCTTCAAACCTTGTACTCTTATTAAAAATTGGTCGACTCTGCACATCAAAGTACAAGGGGTTCAATATTAATCATGAATCTAAAACATTATTTTGGTATCAAGGACTTATTTGTATAAAGGAAGGGTCCGCCCTGTCATGGGAGGGATATTCATGGCCAAAAGTTTTATACAAAAAAATAGTATGTCAACGAAACAATAACTAAATCATTAACAAACATCTGATGTAAAAAACCAAAAACTCTATAATGTCAGTGTAGCACAAATACTTTCCTTTAGAAAGTGTAGTTAGATTCTTAAAATGCCCAAACATGTAAGTATAAAAGTATCAAATCACATTACCCATTTATCAACCAAATCCTTCGCAAGTTTTCTGTTAGATGTTGTTTCCTCATCAGATTTCGATAGAAACATAATCACCTGCTCCCAAATAAAAAGACGTCAGCTTGCTTCAACTTATCCTCTTTCATTTCATACAGTAAAATAGCATTCCAATAAAAATCAGCATGTTAACTACACCATAACCTTTCCAAGGCCACTCTTCTTCAGCTGTTCTCTTCGATCATATTGATCTAGATCAATTGGAAACTACAAAATACCAAGCTGCACTTCAGATTCCACATACTCCATTACAAACATTACATGCAATGTTTAAAATGAGTACATACATCACTTAAAATCTTCAAGATTGCAGCACGAATATTGATATTTGGCAAACTTCCATCAGGAAGAGGTTCAAGCCAATTCTTCAAAAGTGTTAGCACGCCATGGTCTAAGAATTCTTGTTGGAGCTGCTTCCTGCAAAGGCATGATATTTAATAATGAGAAAAAAAAAAGGAAAATAAAAGGCAGTCACTAAAAATAACAATGAGAAACCGACTTTGAGAGAACTTCAGTAAGAAGTGGTAGCTTTTTAAGTTTATTGACAGCAGGTTTCCCCTGTCTATTAAGGTCCGCATCCTCCTCAGCAGTGACCTCCAACTCAGCCATGATGTTCTCAACCAATAATGCTATTTCAGCAGGACTTTTCTCGTTCTTCTTCTTTTTCTTACCCATCTTGAACATCCGCTTAATTTCTTCATCTTCGTCACCTTCTTCTGCCTGCAAGAATCCAAACCAGGGGGGAAAAGGGAAAGTGCCTTTTAAACCACAAAAGTAAGAAAAGAAAAGTTCAACATGATGGAGTCCATTGGCTAAAAATGCATATACTATGAAAAATCCTAAATGAAGAAAAAAGACCATCGGCCAACAAATTTTGAACCCACCACTTCTACGAACTAACATATGCTCAGTATTAACAGAGGATCACATATCTCAGTTTTCTGGAATTTCTAGGCTCTTAACAACCATTCATGTCAGAAATAAATAATACAAACCTGAGGAGCATCACCAGGAGAGCGTCGCTCGTTATCACTTCCATATCGATCAGCAGGGTCCACACCAGTATCATCTATGAAGTTATCATCATCAACTGTTCTCCTACCTTCTTGATCATCCTAATCCATCATATAAAAAAAACAACCATAAAAGATATTGACCAAATGCATTAACATTTGCTTGCTTCCAAAAACCAAGTTCAAAAACCACAATAGCGTATAGAAACAAAGAAATATGACTGAGATGTTAAACCAATATCTTAAAAAATAAAACCACAACAACATGGATAAGAAACGTTATCCTTCTCTCAACTCTTCAGACAACTAAATTAATGGAAAACACATGTTATCAGTAAGTAAAAAATGAAAAGAGAGTCAAATATACATACTACAAACGATAGTCTCATTTATTGGATTGAAAAAAACTTACAATTTTATAGTGACATAGAATGGCCTCACAAAACGTATTTTTTTCTAAACCAAGCACTCAATCACAAAAATATTATAATAATCTAAAGCATTTCTATTAACTTTTTAGGAAACCAACTCAACATCTGAGAAGAAAATTGGCACATTACTTTTTAGGATGTAGAAATCTTTAAAGAAACGAGGATAGATAGGAAGTAACAACACCTCAGAATCTCCGCCGGCGATAGTTTCCCACATCTCTCGGACGTCCCCATCTTGGTCTTTCATCCCCTTCCCCGAAAAGGCTCTCTTTGAAAACCCAGATGTCGAAAAGTCACCCCTCCCTCCACCACCACTCATTCCACTTCCAAACTTCTTCTCTCCTTTGTGAAATTTATCCTTCTTTCCACTACTAATCTTCTTCCTCTTTCTATCCATTGATCCCTCTCGCACAAAGTCATCCGCCCCAAAACCCTGCGCTTCATCGTCCTCGTCCACCAGATCACGAGTCAGTGCCTCCCTCGGCGCCCCAGCCTTCTTGATCAGCCTCTTTCTAGGCCTAGCCTTGGACTCCGAGTTCTCAGCGTCGTAAACAGGAGTCTGAGACCGTTCTCGCCGGCCCCAATCTTCGACATCATCCTCAAAAATACTTTGCGGATGGTAAGGCTCAGGGGATTGTTCGCGATCAGACTGCACCTGATCAAAATCCATCAAAGGCTCTCCATCCTCATCCCGATACCTAAGAAAACGAAAACGAAAACAAAAACAAAAAAAGAATCAAACAAACAGCAACCAACAAAGAAACTCAAAATCCCTAGGGGCAGAAATTCGTACGGATCGTCCTCATAACCCATCGCAAGAGAGAAAGAGAGTTGGCGAGAGTGTGCGACGAGTCTAACGAAAGCGAAACCGGCGATGGAGAAGAGCCAAGAAGAGTTGCTGCTGCAGCAGCAGCCCTCTTATACAGGAAGAGATGGAGTTACCCCAATTTACCCCTCCTTCCCGAAGCGGTGGGCCGGTGGCCATTCCTTCCAGAAATGAAATGATAAATTGCGATAAACTCTCATCCAAGGGCTAAAGTTTAAGGGACTATTTTTTAACATAAAATTAAAAAGAATTTCAAAATAACTTGCATAATATAAGGGTGGGAAATTAACAAAACAACTACTCAACTATGGAGTCAATGACAAGTCAACCTCTAAATAATTTTTGTTAACAAATAAAACACTTAACTACGTAAAATAAATAACGCAAACATCGTCGTTAACCTGTAGAAAAAAAATATTAAAAACAGAAGATTTTCCAAAATAAAAAATTTATAGTTAATCTGTTCAAAATCGATTTTTGTGTCAAAATGTAAGATCTCAAGTTAACTGTTTATTAAAAAAATCAATGTACTTTAAGTTAAACATGTTTCGAATCCACTAAGGAAACACGCCGAAAAATTGATTTTAGAAACGTTAACCTGTTCAAAATCGATTTTTTTTATCAAAATAAAAGATTTTTCAGTTAACTGTTTGTTGAAAAATCAATCAACTCCAAGCTAGACATGTTTCCGATCCACTGAGGAAACACGCGAAAAAATTCGTTGTCCGCTACACTAAATAACAACAAAGAGTTGAGCAAATGAAACAGAAAGAGTATTTTCCCAGCGAAAATAGCTCGGTTCCGCTGTGGAAGCAATTCTTTCCATTGCAAAAGCAATTCTTTCTGCAACAGAAACTAGTTTTTCACTCCGAAAAGTGAATATTATTCTAAGAACTCACGTTCCGCAGCACAAACTAGACTTCTACTGCAAAAAGTAAACCATTGACCTTTCCGCTGCAAAAGCAATTCTTTTTGCAGCAGAAACTAGTTTTCCACTGCAAAAAGTGAATCTTATTCCAAGAGCTCACTTTTCGCAGCGGAAACTAGCCTTTCTGCTGCAGAAAGTAAGTTATCGACTTCATCGCTACATAAATAAATTGAAATTTTTAACGGAAAACGTGATAACGATACTTGCTCAGTTTATTTTTCATAGTTCAATGTTTTATTTGTTAGCAAAATTTGTTTAGTGGTTGACAAGTCATTAACCTCATAGTTTAGTAGTTATTTTTTTAATTTCACTATATAATACCTAGAATTTCTTATAAAATTGGTTAATTAATAAAACAAACTCTTACATATTGAGTCAACAACAAACCAAACATGTAATTTTGCAAACAACTAAAATCTCGAACTATGGGAAATGAAGAAGGCAAACCTCGCTATCACATTTTCCGTTGAAAATTTAAATTTTTTTTCACAATAGATAAGTAGTCATGCGCAACAGACTCGTACATTAAGTAGTTGTAGTCAAAAACTTATTTTACGCAGCAAAAGACAAGTATCAGTTGCGAAAATGATATTTTTCTTAGCGAAAACGTGTATTCCGCTATGAAAAGTAAGTCTTATTCCAAGGACTTACTTTCCTCAACGAAAGACAAGTATATGCTGCAAAAATGATAATTTTCGCAGTGGATATTTGTCTTCTGTTACAGAATCTTAGTTCCCTAAGTGGAAACGTGTCTTCTATTCTTATATCAGTCGATGTAACGAAATATACTTTTCTAGATACAATAATAATTTAACAAATTTTAATATCAGTTTTGTACCTATCGTTTGCCAACTCAGTACTGAAGATCAATAAATATAAATAATCTAATATATGTTGAAAACAGACCAATTGAGATATTGATCGTACTTGTGGTTGAGGGTGAGATTGGGCTTGATTCTGTAATGGAAGACAAATATCCGCTGCAGAAAATATTCTTTCCACTGCAGAAACTAGCCTTCCACAACAGAAGACACATTTCTATTGTGAAAAATATCATTTTCGTAACGGATATTAGATAAATTATTTTAAAATTTTTAATGAAAAACATGATAGCGAGGTTTGGTTTCTTCATTTTTCATAGTTGGAAGTTTTAGTTTTTCGCAAAATTACTTTAAGGTTTAGTTTATAGCTGACCCAATAATTCAATATTTGCTTTATTACTTTAAGATTTAAATTGCAATTATATGATAACGTGAATTCAAAAATATAAAATGAGAATATCCATCGAATATTACTATTACTAGAATAAACTTGTCTAATCCGTATCAATAAGGTATCCAAACACGACCACAAACAACATCGAGCTAAATAAATTTAAACTAATCCGAACAGTTATAAGTCATCAATGGTCAGATTTCAGAACAGCCATTGACAAAGCTCCACATACCAGGCTTCCGGCTAGAAAGAAGAGCAAAGGAACATTTTTTGAAAAAAAGATTAACCAACAACAAGAAGACAACATCAGAGGTCTTCACATCCAAATTTAGTCATCTTTTTCGACCAGAAAATCTACCAGATGTTCACAAAATGTCAGTTGATCAAGAGGAAATAGCTCCAACACGACAACCTCTGCAATTTTCAACAGTAGTGTTCTCGAGTCTGGGCAGATGCTCTAGAATTTCTCTCCTTCCAAACACGCAACAAAAACAACTGAGGAAATCAGGAAACGAGGTCTAAAGAGAAGTTATGGAACCTGTTCATGATGCCTTCTACTCTCTTAAAATCTTCTGAATCCATGCAATAACCAGCCATTCCGTCTTCTCAAGTACCCAGAAGAGAGTCTTCCTTGCAGCTCCAAAAGAGATGTTCAAATACACAATAATCAGATATAGCTATTACCCAATAGATTAAAAGACTGAACAAATCAATAAAACAATAATGAATAAAGAGATTTAAGTTTTAATACTCAATTCTTTCAGTAGTATAGCTACTAAGAGCTATGGATCTCACAATGCTTAAAAGAACTGCAAAGCTAAGCCAAGATATAAAGTCTACTGCCTCACCCGAACATATAATCGAACATAATAAGAATAATGTACAAAAAGAAGCAAAGATTTTGAAGTATTCGTTATCTGGTTTGGTTAATTGCAACCACGTCCGAAGGAAGTGAGGCCGGATCGAGTTCCCAACACTCCTTTAAAGGGCTTGGAGCCTCATCCCCGCATAGCTTTCTTGCGGGAATTTGATGCGAAAGAAAAAGTGCACCAGCCTTTTCAAGCCATCGAATTGCATGACTGCCAATCTCGCGTCTCTTAAAAACAGTCTTAAATCCATTAACCTTCTCCAGATATGCAATGCTCAAACCATAATGCTCACTGTAAGTTGTTAGAAAGACTACTATATCATAACAACGCCTGTTTTCTGAAGAAGAGTTTCTTCCTTCTCCATTTACAGACATTTCATTATAAAGTGCCCAAACTGAACCCTTCTTTGGGTAGATCCTATAAATTTCCTTGGCTGCTCTTTCACAATCCACAACATGAGAAAAGATATTCAGTGATTCGACTGAAGTTTGCCGGGCAACCTTAAATCTCCCATAAGATACATGAAATCCCATTTTTTCTGAACAAATTGATCCTTCATCACCATTATTTTGAAAATCTAACCAATTCATTTTCACCTTAAATGGATTAGTTGAAACAACTTCATCAATCAATGCATAATGTCTTGGCATTCCATCATCGTCATCGTATATACCCCATACTTGGTTTTTCTTAAAGCTTTTCTCCACTCGATCTTCATCAAAGTTATAAAAATCTGAATCCTCCACATCCATAACTTCGAGGTTATCACCTTGTGAAGCCCCAAATTTCCCATGTTTCATACTTGTGCTTTTCCTTGAGTTGTCACACTTTCTGATTTCCATTGCCCTCTGCTTGTTTGAATTCGCTTGTCCCTCAATCTCCAAATCCTCAAACTTCTTAGCAACAGCTCCCTCCTCCTTCCTAGCATTCATCTCCTTTACCTCCACCTCCTTATTCTTTGATCTCAATTTTATCTTTTCCTCTTCTGCTTTTCGTTTTACCGCAGTTTGCATTTCGGCCAATGTCATCATGTCTTCTACAACTCTTGCTTTTTTCGGTACAGGCCTCTCCAAGACCTCCTCAATACTAGTCATTCTCCTCCTCAACCTACCACCAACCCGTTCACAAGAACCAGCACCAAGCTTGTGTAAGCTTCCAACGCTTCCATCTCTATCAGCACCCATCGTTCCCTTTGTTCTATTCTCGCTCTTATCCTTCTCAGCATCTATTTTCCTCCTCAACCCATCACTTTTAATCCCTTTTACACTAAACTCACCACACGCATTCCCCTTCATCTCAACGCCTCCCAATTTCTCGCCACCCTTCGTGTTCATCTTTTGGTATGTACTTCTCAAATTCCACCTCGACCCCATTATTTTAACCTTATTTTGATCGCCTACGGCTTCATTGGTCTCCACCTCGACAGCCCTAAAGCTTTTCTTACAACGCGGACACACCAAATTATAACCGACGTACCTTCGCTGAAATTGGTGCAAAAGCCGGCAAGTGGTGCACGCAGTCCAAAAGGTCTCTGGCGCCTGAGGCTCAGGCCCTCCAATCTTCTCGTCCTGAATCTGGATCCTCAGCTTCATATCATACTCCTTCCTCTTAATCTTATCGGACAAAAAGCGAAACGCCTCGCCGACAAGCTTGAAGGCCTCCTCAGAACCCAAATAAGGGTTCTTATCGGGATGAAGAGCTAGTGCGAGCTTCTTATACTGCTTCTTGATGGTGTTGATGTGAGCAAAAGGCTCGACCTGAAGAATCTTGTACCAGTCGTCGGGTGCTTTGGCAGCAACGCGGAGTATGTTGAAGGAGGTGACCATTTCGGAGACCCCGTCAAGATTTGGGTCAATAGATAGCGCTCTCTTAGCATATTTAAGCGCCGATTTGAGGTTGGAGCTCTTGTATTTGGCTTCTGCTAGCGATTTGAGGCGATGAGCTTCGCCTTCCTCCTCTGCTTCTCCCTTCATGTTTAGAGCGTCGGTTCTGCTTCTACCCGCCGATTTCTGTAGCGCCGTCGCAAAACTTATGCGCTCCAAAGTATGATATCTTACATTTACAAAACAAACCCTATAGTTTAACATCTAATAAATCTTGAAAAGTTTTTGTAGATAACTAAATCTCGAACTATATGAAATAAACAACACAAACCTTCCTATCACGTTTTTCTCTTAGAAAACACTATGGACATCACAGGAACCTTCAACGGACTCCAATGATCAGCCATGGATTTTCTTATATAACTCAAAATATCTAGATCGTATCGTACTACTTTCGAGAATCCATCAATTAGCTGAGGGATGTTCAAGAATCAACCATAGATTTTCTAAATTTTTTTTTTTGAAATTACGAAAGATTATCTATCAGATGTGCTACTACCATAAACAAAACTAGGATGAGACTTGAAACTCAATTTCAATTGTGAAATAAGATTCATGGAAAAGCTTGAACGATTCTTCTCATAGCAATTTCTCTTACAGTTTACAGTTTAAGTTTAGGGGTGTCCGTCATAAGTTGAGGGACATCTATTTTAAACTGAAGGACGTTCATTATGGGCTTAGGGACGTCCGTCCTAAGTTGAGGGACGTTCGTCTTAAGTGAGAGATATTTGTAGTTAGTTGAGGGACGTCTGTTTCAAGTTGGGGACAACGTCGTCTTTTAATAATCCATCTGCAACGTCCATCGTAAGCTGAAAAGACATCCGTTTCAAGCTTAGAGACGTCCGTTGTGGCTTAGTGGTATTTGTCATAAGTTGAGGGATGTCTGTTTTAAGTAAGGGACGTCCGTTTTAAGCTAGGGACAACATTGTCTTTCAATAATCCATCCTGAACATCTATTTCCAGTGACAGACGTCCCCCAAGTCTGAAGGATGTCTGATTCATTCATCTAACGCCCAACAACCTTTATCTACGACTCTACTTCCATTTAAAATAGTGTGTATCTTGCACGTGACCCCTTTTTACATAATGTCCGCCAGCGCCTTTGGTCCATCTTGGTTGTCCATCCTCATTGAAGGATGTCTGTCCCTTCATCTAATGGCCATGAAGCTTCGTCTGCCAATGTCTTCCCATTACAACGTCTCTCTCTTAGTAAAATACTCTCCCGACAACAAAGGGGAAAAATAGAGAATGACCATTCGAAATGGACATTTGTACTGCTTTTGAGAAAATCTGGATTAGGCTTAAACGTCTCTCCTACTTAGATTGGGAAAGAAGATAATCACGAGGAGAGTAAGTTACTTCAATCCCCAAAAATTAATGTAGAGGACCTAAGTCTTTCATCTCAAAATCACGGGCTAGATGCAATTGTAACTCAGTTTTTCCATCCACATCATCTCTAGTAATAATTATATCATCAACATATAAAGAGAGAAGTATGCGACCAGAAGAAGTACACCTGACAAATAGAGCAGAGTCATGTGCACTGGAACAGAAACCAAGAAATATAATTACATGATAATATTTTTCAAACCAGGCTTGAGGGCCCTGTTTAAGCCCATATAGAGTTTTTTTTAGTTTGCAAACTTCACAAGACTGATAAAAAACACCGAGTGGAGATACCATATATACTTATTCTTGAAGAGTAGAGAGCAACTTCTCTAGGAACTTCTTCTTCTTCTCCCCCAACGTTTCTCTTCTCTATTCCTTTCTCTTACAATGCCCTTCCCATTTCAAAAGAGATGACCCTTAATATCAACAAAGACTTAGCTGGTTAATGAGGTGTCTCATTCCTCCAACATTTAAATGTTGACTAACCATCTTGCCTCTAACTAAAACATGACACGAAATCTTAATTTAGACAACTCTTCGCATTTCAGGTTGACCACTTCTTCATTTCTAGTCAACTGCAAACCTACACAAGACTCACCTATCGTCTTTTGTCACAATTTTGGTCAACCAAAAATTCAACTGCGGGCGACTGAAAATCTACCTGAGAGCTGTGATTTACAATCTATAGCAAATCCAATAAACCACAATTCAAGGTTGGGCAACCATAAATCCACCTGAGAGTCACAATTTGCAATCTGTCACAAATCCGGTCAACCCCAACTATAATCCTGGCAACTACAAATCTATCCCAGAGCCACATGTTTGATTTTGGTCGACCAGTCCAAACTTTTTATTTTACAAATGTAGACGTCCTCTTCCAATGCAGAAGTTAAATTTCTTTAAACAAAATCCCTCAATCATTTAATCCATCATTGTTTTAATTGATTCATCCTTAATCTCAATTAATCTTTACCCTTAATAATCACACATCAACCTCCATACTTAATTATTACTTCAACATGAGCTTATGATGATTTATACGATAAATTTTGGGATATTACAGACTTAACAGACATGACTATTGACTAGGTCTAAATATTCGATTTGTTAAAAAATAGTTTAAGAACGAATCTCTAAATGACTTAAAGGTTTGTGTTTTATTGCACTTTTTGTTCCAATTTTTCAAGTATAGTGAATAAAATTGAGCATAGTCTTTCATTTATTTGTTTTTTATTTTTAGCTATTTTATAGTTCTAGAAGGTAGACGGCAATGAATAAATATTAGGCAATTTCAACATTATTTTATTCTTATATTTTACATTTGACGTAGAAATGCGGTCATCCGTATTCCAATTGTGCCCTGAAGTTTTTACGGAATGACCTCTGTATCCCCTTTTGCTCGTCTCTGAATTGGGGTCCCTTCGCTATTTCAGAGCTTAGAAATCTTACACCTCTCTCGGTCGATCAAGGTTTTGGGCTGGCTTCTTCAGGCCGGTTTATTGGTTTTTAAACGCGGTAATTAAGAGTTTTTTTTTTTTTTTTTTTAATACAAAGAAGAAATCTTCAGGCTTTGCTTCAATCTTCGTTTCGCTTCAGTTGGATTTCGGATTTCGGATTTTGGTTCTCTTTTTTTTTTTGTCGTCAGCTCGTTCTTTTTATGTTTGAGGTCCCTCGTCATCTTATGGCAAAAAAATCCCAGAAAAGCGTTGGAAATTGAAATTTTGATCATTTGTCGTGGGATTGAACCCGAAATTAAAAATTATGTCTTTTGTCTGTTTTATGGACTTACTAATTAGCTCTAACGAAATGGAAAACTCCCATCTGTTGAATAGTTGTTAATTCAAATTCGTTCATAGTGTTGAAAGAATTTTTTGGGAGATAATGTTGTTTGAACAATGAGAAAATGATTTCAAGAAGTTGATATATGAGGTGTTGGCGTTTGCATTATAGGATGGTTTGAGGGTTATTGCAACGTGGTGATGGGCAACAGCGAGATGGATAAAACAACTAAAGAGGAGTTGAAGACAACGCCTGCTTCCACGCAGGTTTACTTGTTTGATTTTCTTATGGTTTGTGGTTTTACGTTTTGGATGCGTTTTTTGTTTATTTAGACCTTTTTTTTTTCTCTCTTTCATGACATCAGGAGCAATCCCCAACTACGAGCAGTGGTACAGTTAATCCTGACTGGTCAGGATTTCAGGTCTTTTAGGCAAAAAGCCCTTGTTTTTTATCTGTTCAGATTTTAGTTCTTGGTTTTGTTTTGAGTTACATTTATGCGTTTTATGTTATTGGCAGGCTTATTCTCCTATGCCTCCTCATGGGTTCTTGGCATCGAGTCCTCAAGCTCATCCATATATGTGGGGTGTTCAGGTTAATTCTATGGAATCTTTACGATCTATATATTGTTACTCATGTTTATTCCTATATATTAATTAATTGGTAGTAATGTTTAGGTTGTTTCATTTTTTAAGAGTTATCTGTTCTACTTTTTTTTTTTATGATTTGGTGTTGTTATAAGCCTTTTCTCCTTATTCTTCCATTGCTTGAAGGAAAAAGAACTTTGAAAATTGAAAAAATGCCCTTTTGGTTTCTCCTAAGACTTGCATGACGCACGAGTCGATGGTTAGTATACATGTGCTTTTTGATGTATGTTTGAATGCTGAGCTCACCTTCTGTGGACAAAAACCATGGAGGAAACCTTTAGATATTGTTTCTGGTCCTTAACTTTGTAGGGCTATGGTAAATCAGGCATCAGATTAAAAAAATTAGTAGATTGTAAATGGCTTTCGAACCTGTTTGACCCACTTGCTACATGTCATCGTAACGGTTGCCACTGTGTCATTTGCTAAAGCTCTTAAAGTATGCTAAATGTATAGTACTATAAGAGTGAAATCCTGCATTACCCATTTTCAATCTGCTTCAAAGTCCATGATTGTTCTGCTTTTTGGGGTAGCTCTTATGAGCCTAAGAGCTTCTAAGAAGCCCTATTAGAAGGGTCTGCATATGACTTTGGTTCTGTTTCTGTTGTTTTTGTTATTGCATTTGATTGCCATATGGAAAGGATTGTTGATAGTTGAAAGGGGACATTTCTACTGTGGTAGATCTGCAATTCCCCAGCAGAATGTTTCTATGGTTGGTAAGTTGTGAGTAAGTTTTAACAGTACTGTTGAATTGCAGCATATAATGCCTCCTTATGGCACTCCTCCCTATGTTGCTATGTATCCCCACGGTGGCATATACGCTCATCCATCCATTCCTCCGGTACTGTCATTCATCTTCATTAATATTTTAATAAAAATTTGTCACTCTGCATCGGAGTTGATAATCTGAATGCAATAATGAAAGAGATTGTAACAAAAATGAATTGGGTTTTGCCACGTTCTTTTCTTAATGAATTTCGTCTCTTGTCAGAAATAGAAAAGGAAGTGATCTTACAAGCTACCTTCTTATGTATATGACAGGGTCCATATCCTTTTAGTCCTTTTGCTGCTCCTTCTCCAAATGGCATCACTGAAGCTTCTGTAATCATTTTGTTTTGGTTTCATGATTTTATCTATCGTGTTATGGTTCTTCGATGACGAGACCAGGCTCGTGCCTTCTTGTTTATGTAGGTAAATACAACGGGTGGATTTGACACAGATGTCAAACACTCGGACGCAAAGGAAAAATTACCCATTAAAAGATCGAAAGGAAGCCTGGGCAGTTTGAATATGATTACTGGGAAGAATAATGAGCTTGGTAAAATGTCAGGAGCATCTGCTAATGGAATATACTCTAAAAGGTATGAAAAGCTTTTGGGGCAAAGGATCTGTACGTTGTTTTTATGTACATTGATGATGTGATAAAGATCTACTTGCAAATGATAAAAACTGAATTCCCAATTCCTATTCCAAATTTTCCATAAAAATCCTAAACTCTTCTGATCTTATAACCCTCCTTCCCTCGACTTTATTATCAATTTAAAAACTGGAATAAACGATTTAAACTGTAATCCAATCTAAATTTTATCTTAATAATTCAAGTATAACTCTAATCAAATCTAAATCAAATCCTAATCTGAACAATTCAAACCTAATACAGACTAGCTTAGATTCAAATGCATTCATCTAAGTTAAATCATCGAATATGGGCCTTTTTCTCTCCCCTCAAATAAGTTTGCTTGATGGTGGCTTATCATGATGTTTGTTGATTTATTCAATAGGGGGAGTTCAATCTAGATTATGCCATATTTATAGGTGGGGTGAGTGATTGAAGCTAAATCCTAAATCAAAGATTTTTGAACTATAAAAGCAAGTTCACATTAAAAGCAAAGAATCGATCTTGTCAGAATATCATATCATCGAAGATTGAAAGTATCTTTTGTTTTATAGTTCCCACTAAATCTATTGTATCCTAGCAGGGCACTCATTGCTTATCATTCTGGTTCAGTAGCACCTGTTGATTTGACTTTCGTGTTTATAGTTACATTGATTATTAGCTATATTTTTCCCCAATGCTTTAGCTCATGTGTTTAAACTTGTGTATGCAGTGCTGATAGTGCAAGTGAAGGAACGAGTGACGGAAGTGATGACAATTCTGACAATGTAAGTTTCATGCTGCCCCCCTACTTATAGTTTATGCATCATACATAATATATCTAAGGAGTGACACTATGGCTTATACTAATTCAAATTGTGCTCCTGGAGTGTGTTTAGTGTTTTTTTTGTTATTTAGTAAAAAAATATTCTGGAGTTGCAAGTGTAGAGAAAGTTATCGTCTGCACTCTCTCGTCATTTGATGAACTGCCTCGTCCTACTTATGAATGAAAATGCAGCCTGCAGGTGTATGAGATGAGAAAGTCTCTTTTTTAGTTTTCGTTTTAAATTTAGATTAATGTATTGCATCTTTGTATTAACGACATGCATCTCCGATTATGATATGGAGTCGATCTACTGATAAGAAAAGGATTATAGAGTTGGTCTACTTGGGGACGAGTTCTGCATGGTTTTCCAGCATTTTTCATTTGAAATTCAAATAATTTGACGCATGAGATGGTGCCAATTTTTAAATTCCTGCATCCCGAGCAGAAGTACTTGTTGATGTACGCGTATGTTCATATAGATTTTCCATGGTTGATGTATAATTTTGTATTTCTCTCTCAACCATATGATAGTACACAACAACTGAAAAGATAGAGCTTGTACACTGTGTAGGTGAAAATGAGTTTTTGTAGCTTTTGATCACAGAGAAATCCAATATTGAATCATGAAACACTTCAAAATTTTGAAGTAATTTGAAACGGCATTGCCGTATTATTCTTGTTTGTAAAATCATCTAAATTTTAATTTCGTCGATTCTTGTAGGATTCGCAATTGAAGACAAGTTGTGGACAAGACTCCTCAGAAGGTTATGTTCTATATTATTATGCTTCGATGTAAACATTTATTCATTTATTGACAACAATTTTGTCTTTGTTTCTGTTTTTACAGCAGCGACATTTCAAAATGGCAGCTCTGTGCATGGTGCTAAAAATGGAGGACCAAATGGAACTTCAATGGCGAATCAGTCAATGACCATCATACCGGCTGCTGGAGTACCCGGGTCTGTACCTGGTCCCACTACCATCTTAAATATAGGAATGGACTATTGGGCGGCTCCGGCTTCTTCCGCTGTCCCTCCTGCCTTGAAGGCAAATCCAGTTGCTGCTGGATCGCGCGATCAGTCTCAGCTTTGGTTGCAGGTCAAGATTTATTCCAGTCATTAAATATCAAATCAATCTGGAAAGTTTAACTTTTTTGCAAGCAGGGTATAATCTGAAAATAAATATATTGTCAGATCTGCTTTTAATTTTGTTCCTTGGCTTTGATCTTCTCTTTTAAGTATATTTATTATTTTTATATTTGATTTTATTTGCTTTAACTTCTTATATAGACTGTCTGTTTTCTTACAGATTTATTTTATTTTTTTAGAGATTTTAAATCATAAATCAAACTCTATTGAAAAGGTTGCCGTGAATAATAGAGAGACTTTTAACAATCAATAAAATTATTCCTATTTTGAGAGTTATTTTATTTTACCATTTTGATTACAAAACAAAACTTCCTTTGTACCATAATGAGTGACACCGAAGCGTCACGGAAAGAGGTAAGATTAGAGGGTACAATTATAAGATAAATAAAGCATTACTCATTTTCTTTAACCTTGACCTGTAATCAACTACACAATGTTCCCATGCTTTCTTGAATTGAGAAAACATGTTCTATGTTTTTGGATTCAGGATGAGCGAGAGCAAAAACGACAGAGACGGAAACAATCAAACCGAGAATCTGCTCGTCGTTCTCGGCTGCGGAAGCAGGTGAATGAGTTGGCAGATAAAGTTTTTTCACTCATTGTTTGATGCAGCCTTCATGAACAAAAACTCCATATATTTGTATGTTTTACACACGCCTCCAAATTTCTAATTTATCGTATGGTTTTGATGTAGGTGGAATGTGATGAACTGGCTCAACGGGCTGAAGTGTTGAAAGATGAAAATGCCAACCTCAGATCCGAAGTGAATCGAATCAGAAGCGAGTATGAGCAACTTCTCTCGGAGAATTCCTCGCTTAAGGTAAGGTATCATAACATTTCTGTTTATTCAAAACTCTACCTTGAGAAGCTTTGGCTGACAAAATCTTTCAAAAGCTGAGTATTGGTTTCTTTTAAAAGCTTTGAAAACTGCAAAATATACAACTAGAGTTGTGCTTTTGCTTGCAAACAAGTTAGCGTTGTCGTAGAAAAGATGATATCATAGCATAAGGCTCTAGGATTTTGAGGACTTGTCCAAAACTCTATTTCACATCAATTTTAGGTTTTTAATTGGAAATAGGCTTAGCAATATACCAACTTTACGAGAAGTCGAGGGAGAGAACTCTACCCTTTCCCGACCAAGAAACGACTAATGAAGGTTTGTCCGGGCTTTAGAAAAATATGTTTTTCCGCCCATGAATTATCACCTCTGCCGACGTATACTTCTGATATAGTTTTGTCTCTTGATGCGTCGGTTTTGTTTGTTCCAGGAAAGATTAGTGGAAATTCCCGAAAAGGAGCCGACGAAGTCGAGCGAGGAAAAGAAACAGACTACGCAGTCGGAGCTCAGGAAAGGGGGTAAGTAAAGTAGGATCAAACCTCCAAATTATGGTACCCTTTGAGGCTTATAATCTAACTGATTAGGACCCAAAAAAAAAAGGAAGTTGTATGTTTAGCATTTCATCTAATCAGAGTTGACCTCTAATTCATAGTCATTACTAGGCAGTATTTAGAGTTATTATTAAAATTCTTGTATCTGCTTCTCAAAAATTGTTTTAATATCACTTTTGTTTAATCTGAATTTGTCTTAAGAACATCAACTAATCTTGGGAGAGTTCATCTTTCTTGTAATGGTTCTCTGATGTAGAAAGAAAACAAAGTTTGTGGCTGTTGTTGGGATGTGGATTTTTGATGCTCATAATTCTGTGTTTCAGCTCAAATTTTATTAACTCTATAATGAACTGTGTGGTGCTCCGCCCGGAACCGAGGAAACGCGGCGATGAGTTTCAACGGCGAGAAAATGAAATGCGGAGGGTGTATGATTGAATTATGAATGGTCGGTTAGCTTTCAAGTTGGTGTGGAAATAGAGATTGCGTTTTGATAATTTATCGTTGAATAAAGGTTGAAGTGCAAATTAGCCCGTAAAGTAAAAGGTGAAGAACAAGTAGGTACTTAAACTTTATTTTTAGGCAAACAACTCCTCTGAACTTAGGGGGTGTTAGCAATTAAGTTCTTGTCGTTAGTGTCGTCGTCAAAGAAGTCATGCTTTTGTCACGTGATTTTCTCCGTTAGGTGATTTTATGAGAGAAACAACTTTTGATAGAGCAGGTTTGGCAATTCTGTCGGTTTTCTAAAGAGAAACAAGTTGAAAAGTTCAATACCCAAAATTGTCAAAACTGTCAAAAGTTGTTTACTTCTCGAAATCATCCGACAGAGAAGATCACGCGACGAAAACGTGATTCCTTTGATGATAACAGTAAAGACAAAAACTTAATTGCTAAACTCCTAAGTTGACGGGATTATTTGTCTAAAAATAAAATTTAAAGACATACTTCGTTTTCCATCCATAAGTTTAAGGGCTAATATGTATTTTATCGGTGAATAAAATTATCGGTCTAAAATCGAAGAAATACTCTTTCCCCGGTGACAAATGTCCAAAACCTCCGAAGGTCCTCGTCTTCTTCCCATAGCTTTGTCTCTCTCTGTCTGATGTGTCAAAGCTTATACCTGAGTTGAGGCTTGTCAAAAGCTGCCATTGATCAGCAGCTTGAGAACCTTCAATCTGGCAAGTGATTCAAAGATGGAAGAAACTTCTCCTTCTTCCTCTAAAGGGAATTTTATAATTGTTTTTGTTTAGCCATACACAATGTCTATTTTCTCTTTTTCTTTACCTTTTGTCTCTTCCACCAACTATCATTGTCGTTGGAATTAAAAACCAATGGAAGGTGGAGCCTTTGTTCAACTCTCTCCACGACAAAGTAAATCAATCGGACGGCCAGAAATTAACAAATCAACTATTGTATTTTGTGATTAATAACAAGTCAATCATTAATATAATTTTTGTTATCAATTTAAACACTGAATTATGAAAATGGACAGAGCAAACACTGGAGTTACGTTTTCTGTTGATAAATATTGTCGTTCCGTTTGCAGAACGTTGTCTTTTCACTATTCGTTAAAAAACGTTGTTGTCCCACGACAGAAAGACAAAGTTTCACTAAGAAACGATAATATTATGCATGCAGAGTGATCACTTTCCACTGCGGAACGATCATTTTGCGACCTAAAGATTTGTCTTTCTTCCCATAGATTTGTCTGTCTGGTGTGTCAAAGCTTAGTGTACAATTTTCTTAATCAACTCATACCTGAGTTGAGGCTTGTCAAAAAATAGTATAGCATTAGGTGGGTTACCCTAAAAACCATGCAAATTAATAAAACAGTGAGGGTAGTTTAGGCAATTAGTAAAATGAAAGGTCAGGAAAAAGACAGGTGGCACTGGTGATGCCGCCAGCCATAAGTCCCGGTCGGACACGGTATTTCGACTTCGACATTTACGTGAGGAAGCCTTCCTCTCTCCCTCCGGTCATAAACCGGTTTCTGGCTGAATCTCATGGTTCTTCCCGATCTGCCCTCGCATTCAAAGCATAATTACGAAACTAAAAAGTCTATTTTTGTTAAAAGAGCGGAAAACCCATTATGCAACGTAACCCACACCTAATGCTATGCTATTTTTGACCAAACTCTATGACTAGTTTTGCAAACAACCACTTCATTATTTGGGAAGAGTTGCCATTATTTTATGTACATTCATGCTTTGACCCATCGTTAAAAAAATAAATATTTTAAATTTTAGACTCTTACGTGACATATTATTTGTCCAATTAATAAACTGCACCTAAACATCAAGTGACCAAAAAAAAAAAAGGGGAAACTAACAAAAAAAAGCCACTGAATTATGAGACCAGTGATAAAGTAAGCACTAAACAATTTTCGCTAATAAATAAAATACTGAACTATAAGAAATAAACAGAGCAAACATCGTTGTCCTGTTTTTCGTTAAAAATTTCAATTTGTTTCCACAACAGATAAATCATAAGTTAAAGACTCATTTTTCGCAGTGGAGGGCTCGTTTCCACTACGGAAAGAATCGTTTACACTACGGAAAGAATAGCAGAAACTAGTCTTCCGCAGTAGAAAGTAAGTCTTATTCCAAAAATTCACTTTCTGCAGTGGAAACATGACTTACTTTTTGCAACGGAAGATTAGTTTCCGTTGTGGAAAGAATCATTTTCCGCGGTAGAAAGAATAGTTTCTACAGGAGAAACGAGTCTTTTCGTTGCGGAAAATACTCTTTCTGCTCCATTTATTGAACTTTTTGTCTTTTTCAGTATAGCGGACAATGAGTTTTCCTGTGAGTTTCTTTCATGGATTGGAAACATGTTTAGTTTGGAGTGTATTTGATTTTTCAACAAATAATTGAATTAGAAATCTTCCATTTTCATTGAGTGACCTCAGACTAATGAACTATTTATTTTTATCGAGTAACAAACTGTTTAGATATATTCTAACGTCACTGATGAACTGCACAAACATGTCGATATTGAAATTAAAGTTCAACGAAGTCGGCGAAGAGATACCCGGAGATCTAGTAAAATCGGAAAATTTTCTTGTTTTTAATATTTCTTTTAACAGGTTAACGAAAAACA
Source organism: Begonia loranthoides (assembly GCA_022433065.1). Classification (NCBI taxonomy): domain Eukaryota; kingdom Viridiplantae; phylum Streptophyta; class Magnoliopsida; order Cucurbitales; family Begoniaceae; genus Begonia; species Begonia loranthoides. Next base: position 35,027,786 of record CM039470.1, read on the forward strand.
TGGCAAATATATTTGCGACGTTTATTTATCATAGTTTAGTGTTTTATTTGTTAGCAAAAAATTTTCAGTGTTTACCTAATCACTGATCCCATGACTCTGTGGTTGTTTTGTTAATTTCCCAAGAAATTATATTTAGTTTTTATTCCCTTCCAAACTAGTTTTTGATACAATGTTCTTTTAAAAAAAAGAATTAGGCCAACTAACCTATAATTTAAGCACTATTAATCAACCAATTTGGTTGGTGCTAAAACTCATCAAAAATAATTAATTAAAAATAATATAATTTATAATCTATGTGTATGTTGTGTCTAACTTTCACATAGTGACATTTATATGGGTAGACCTCATGAAAACAACATTACAACCTTTTAATTAATTAGAATTAATTGGACAGGTAGGCTTTTTGGGTGAGCCTAATTAGTGATTAGGTGGAAGATTAAAATCTTAAATTAATGGCTTTTTATATTGCAACAAATACCATGGACTTTTGTCTGAGTTTCATCATATCAACCCAAAAAATTGATTAAATATATGCTTCAACTTAAAGCTTCAAAGAGAATGCTCTGCCCACCAAATTGAATATATATATATATATATATATATATATATATATATATGCATGAAGATTATTTAATTTATAAAATAAAAAAGGAGGTTTGCATGGAAGAAGTTGTTAAAAACAATAAATAATGTTTAATTATAATTAGAGTCAAAATCAGCTGAGCTGTCAGTCATGTCACCTTCCTTGACTTTTCAATAGGGCAAAGCAAAGTGGAGCTTAATATATATTACAAAATAGCTACCCAAAATCATCTTATAAATGGATAAGAATACGATGGAACAATTATTTGTTTCGAAATTATACAATAATAATAAGAAAATAATTCTCGATATTTTTGAATATTACAAGTATAACATCTTCTGGTGCTCCTAATATAATATTATTCATTTTGGGTCGAAATCCGCACGAGTTTATTTTTGGGGTTAGCCCAAAACGGGTTGTACTAGGTATGGATGAGAACTCTACTCATAAACCATGCATTTTCTACTCTCCTAAGCGATATGAGTTGTACCCCATAATATGGGTTGAAAGATAAATTGGTGAAAGTATTGTTTATCCATTAATTATATATTTCAATATTCACCACATCATATGCGATTTCGTCTTTGTAATACTTTTCTATTGACATAGGAATTTTGTAAACTTCGGATACTTCAACTCTATCTTCTTTTTTAATCCATCCAATTTTGTACTAGAAATTATGTTAATATATTTTCATTACTGCCACTATCAATGACTACGTTACAAACTTTGTTACAAATTGTGCATCATATTGGAAAAATTTTATGTCTTGAGAGTTGTCTGATTCTTTTGGGGTAAGCAAAAATCGCTGGAAAATACACACTACTTCTTCCCCCACATCTTCTTTCGCAAATTCACCACACGTATAAATATTTCCTTTAACACCATGTTCGTCATCACTGACACCTTCCAGAAAGTTAACTGAATGTCTGCTCAGACAATTATTTGATAGATAAATTAGTTGGTTGGGTTGAAAATACTTTTGAACATTAGAACGCTTGGCAATAAGATTGTTATTAACTTATTGTTGTGGGTGGAGTTGGATTTGAGTGTTAGTTTGAACAAGGATTGAGGAATTTCTAATGTGAGTCTACACTAAGTTTTGATATGAATGAACATCTTTATGAGTATTGTCGTTATCATCAATAATTGTTGATCTCTTTGAAGTATATGAGCTATTTAGAGTTTGCATCTAAAATTATTTGGCTCATACGCCGTTGTTTTGTTGATCTGAAATTTACTTTTGTTGTCCTATTAACAACATTTGTCATGATCTCCGCTGATCGAAGAGCCAATCAATATTGAATAACTAGCTTATGACCTCCAATGTAGCTAACTATTAGTTAGTCTTTTGTTTCACATATAGCGACCATAGTATTTAATTGATAAAATTCTCTACTATATTCATTCATCGTAAGATTGACTTGACGACAATTTTGGGACTTATGATATAAAAGTTGCTCATAACCCGAGAAAGAATTACCTCGGTAACAGACTTTTCATTTTGAGCCAAGTTCAAACTAGTAATTTTCCTTGTCTTTGTCGATTAAATTGGAGTTGCTCCCACTCAAGGTCATCATCTAGCCTGCTGCCTGCAGGATGGTTCAAGCAAGGTCGACCGACAGACTTTCGTCGACGAAAACGACGCTTGCAAGCTCAGGTCTCGTCTTCTCCGACAACTGAAACCTCCACACGTCGAGCTCGAGTTCATCCATCATCAATTCCGGCAACTCACTATATATAAAATATCAAATAGTAATTCAAATAAATAATTATTTTTAAAAAATAAGAAAAATTGGCATCATGTGAATCCTCACAACCCAAAATACAGTATTTATATGTTTTTAATATGAAAGCAGTGTCCAAAAATCAACAACCAGTACCGTCTAATCCTCCACTTCTGGCTTTATTTTCCATGCAATTTCCCATGGCCTTTTTTTGGAACACACCCTTTTTTTGAATTTTTGACCGATCACCCAAGAATATATTAATCATAATTATTTTTATTTAATTATAATAATCAGCAGCCATAACCATTGTTTAATCCTCTCTCTCCTTCTTCCTTATTTCTATGAACTTCTGTTGTTCTTCATCTTCCTCTGTCTGTCAACGTAGAGAGAGAGAGAGAGAGAGAGAGCCGGAAAGGGATTATAATGAATCATCGTTTACAGATGTTTATTCTTGTCTTTCTTCCTCTGTTATGCTCCCGATTTGTTCCAAACGCTGCTTATGATCTTAACACCATACCCTTTGATGAAGCCTATTCTCCTCTCTTCGGCGACTTCAATCTCGTCCGCTCCCCCGACGGCGGCGGCGTCCGTCTCCTTCTCGACCGCTTCTCCGGTCTGTCATTTATATGTTTGTTTACTGGTGTGAATGAATTTGAACGTAGATTTTCCTTTTTTGAAATATAATCAACGCGCTTAAATGGATTTTTTCCTTTAATAATTAGATTATAATTTCAGGGTCTGGTTTCATTTCATCGAAGATGTACAACTATGGATTCTTCAGCGCCAACATTAAACTGCCGTCGGAAAACACCGCCGGCATCGTCGTCGCGTTTTACGTAAGTTGACATAAATATAAATCTTTTAATTTCTTTTTTTTCAATCCGCCTTTTCGTTTCTCGAGGAAAACTCAGAATTTTACAATCGGATTACAAATACATTCATCCGAATCATTTCCCACCCCCCTGAAACCTGATCACGACGGTTATTGAATTCTTGATGGGCATGTTCCGCGCAGACGTCGAACGGCGACGTATTCGAGAAAACCCACGACGAATTAGACTTCGAGTTTCTCGGAAACGTCGAAGGGAAAGCATGGAGGTTTCAGACGAACATGTACGGTAATGGAAGCACCAACCGCGGCCGAGAAGAACGCTACCGTTTATGGTTCGATCCCTCCAAGGAGTTTCATCGTTACTCCATTCTCTGGACTCCCAGAAATATCATGTAAGCAATTTTATTTATTTGTTTCTTCATTTAAGAAAGATGAAGAGTTATCCTACGTTGAAGTTATTGTCTTCTTCTTCTTCTTCTTCTTTTTTGTCATCACCTGAGAATATCTAGTGGGTGTTGATGGAAGGTGTGGTTTGAAGTGTTCAAGGCATCCATAGAACACCAGACACATGTTGCAAAGAAACTGCAGTTTTTTCAGAAGAAACCATGTGTAAATTAGGCACAGAATTGACCACTTGCTCTAAGATTGGAGTATTGATTCGAGTTTGGGACCTTTGGGTCTAAATTACTAATTCCTAAACCAGAAATCTGCCAACTGTTGTGTTTAATTATGGGTCCTTTTATTCTCCTTTTAATTACTCATGCATATGGTTGCCAACTTGGCTATGTTGTCTTAGATGGTTATTTTCTTTTCTTTTTTTTTTTTGTTTTTTTATCGTTTTAATTTAAATATGTAATAATTACGATTCATTTTAAAGACCGATGAAAGAATGACGTGTAAACGACACATCAAAGTATAAGATTTGAGAACACGTGTAACATGCGTATAATACGTATTTCTGCTTTATCTTTTACTTTTTTTTTTTCTGTAAAATTTGTATAGGTTTGCATAACGTGCGATGAGACTTACTATTGTGTTTTTTGGGTTTTAGATTCTACATTGATGAAGTTCCAATAAGAGAAATAGTAAGAAATGAAGCAATGGGAGGAGATTACCCTTCAAAGCCAATGGCCTTGTACGCGACAATATGGGACGGTAGCTCTTGGGCAACTTCCGGAGGTAAATACAAAGTGAACTATAAATACGCTCCATTTGTCTCTGAATTCAAGGACCTCGCGTTGGAAGGCTGCCCGACAGCCAACCCTATCGAACGAATGCCAGAGTCAGAAGTCTGCTCTGAGAAAGAAGCTTTCGCCAATATCCGAGATTGGACCGTCATATCTCCTAGGCATCGGTTGGCTATGCGAAAGTTTCGAGCAAAATATATGTATTATTCGTATTGTTATGATCTCTTGAGGTACCCTACACTGCCACCTGAATGTGTCATTGTTCAAACCGAGCAGAACCGATTTAAGGATACTGGGAGATTGAAGTTTGGCGGCAGCCATCGCCGCCGCTCGAGGAGGCGGAACCGTGGTTCTGCATACATAGAATCTGATGGAGTGCCGGATATGTAATTAGGGTTTGATAATTGTGTAAAATGAGATGCCATTGGACTTTGTTGATACCTAAAAGAAGTGTTTAATCCACCACAGAAGTGCATGCATGGAAGGGATCATAATAATTGCTTGTGAGAGCATTTAGGGTTTTTTTTAATTGTTCATTTGTTTATGAGGTTAGTTATTTGGTGTATAGTCGTTCAGCTACCCATAAAGAAATTACCTAAATTTGTTGGCTTTTCATTAATTTCTTTCAATATTTAGATAAATTAATGTACCAAAACTTTGCATTAGAACATACCTAAATGTCACACGTTGGATTTTTGTGACGGAGGCAACAGACGAGTCAGACGGAGATTATCTCGTATCTATGATCGTCTATCTCTGGGATGCGACAAAACGTCTTGTAACAATTTACTTTTCGTATGTAATTTCATTGTATTTGTGCCTCATTATTCCCTCATCGTGGTCACTCTTGTCACAACCAACCAACATAAAATTGTCATTCGGGATATTCGTCTGCGCGCAACATTGACTTCCCCGTTGATTTTCCAATTAAGTTACTTGAAATTAATGTTTAATTACGCTCGTATACTTTGTCTTGTTGCTAATTGTTAAGAATAATTAAAGTTGAACAATCGATATATGATCGAAGTTTCAGTATATGTCAACTAATTAGAACGTTCTTTGATTTCTTCAAATGTCCAAATTGGTCTTAATCTTCCTAACCCTTCTAGATCTTGATAGATAATTGGTCATTTTCCATTATAGTTTTCTACGTACTACGTAGATATAATGTCATTATCTGCTCAATTTCTAACTTGATCACTGCAATCAAATTATTAACATTTCCAATACTTCACAAATTAAAATCTATCAAACCTAAAATTACAGTCAACTTCATGAGATTGTGCTAGCAAACTTATCCTTCATTACTCAATTTTCTTTCATTAGAATTCATTATACTATTTGATTACTTCTTCATTTACCTATTGACTAAAGGTTTGATTCATAACGGTGTTAGTTCATCGTGACTGTAAAATTACTACTAGCGAAAATTATGTGTCGGTGTAATTCTGCCCGCGATGAATGTTCATGTCTAAGGCTTGATTTTGGATTAATTTTAGAAAGATAAAAGTGCTTATTTCCCGATTGTAATGGTCATAAAGTGATTGATAATAAAAAATAAGAAAATTAGCAAAATAAACTCTATAGTTTGAGATTAGCGACAAAATCAAATCTCAAATAAATAACTAAAATTTCAAATTATGGAAAATGAAAAATGCAAATTTCGCAGTCACGTTTTTCATTAAAAAAAACGCAGAGGCAAGAAAATGTCAATGACATCACCTGGACCTCCAACGGACGTCCAGACGTTCAAGGATCAACCTTGAACGTCATTCAATGACGAGGGACGCCCATGGTTAATCCACTAGGAGATGGACGTCCCTGGTGGCCGTTGGATGAAGAGACAAACGTTTTGCAACAAGGATGGACGTCCAGTATTGGAGGAGGGGCACTTGCAGACGAAGGTTCATGGTCGTTTGATGAAGGGACGTACGTCCGTCAATGAGAATGGAAGACCAAGATGGACCGAAGGCATCCTTAAAGGCGATGGGGACGTCCATTGTAAGCTGAGGAATGTTCATCTTAAGTGAGAGACATTCGTTGTGGGCTTAGGGACGTCTGTTTTAAGTTAGAGATGTCCGTCGTAAGTTGAGGGATGTCCGTTTAAAGTGAGAGATGTCTGTTGTTGGCTAATTGACGTCCACTTAACCTGAGGATGACGTCGTCTTTCAATAATCCATCATGAATGTCCATTTCCAATGACGAACGTCCCCCAGCTCTGAAGGACATCCGACTCGTTTATCCAATAGCCAACAACCTTCGTCTGCAACTTTGCTCCCATGTAAAATAGTGTGTGCCTTGCACATGACTCATTCAATATAACGTCCACTAGCATCTTTGGTCCATCCTGTTTGTCCTTCTTCATTGAGGGACATCCGTCCCTTTATCCAACGACCATGAATCTTTTGTCCGCCAACGTTATTGCTCAAATCCTGGACGTTCATCCTCATTGCAGGACGTCCGTGTCTTTGTGAATCAGCTTTGGGCGTCCTTCGACGTTGAAGGATGTCCAAGGTTAATCATTAGACGTCTATTGGAGTTTCAGGTGACATGCTTGGCGTTTTAAAATGGAAAACGTGACTTCAGCGTTTGTCTCGGCATATTTTTTTATGAAAAATGTGATTGCGAGGTTTTTGTTTTTCATTTCCCATAACTCGAATTTTTAGTTGTCCGCAAAATTTCTTTATGGTTTGATTTATTATTGATCACAAACTATTGGGTTTGTTTTTTAATTTTCCTAAAAAAAAATAACAATTGGGACAATATTTTGCAGCCATTAACATCAAAATTTTATGCAACATTTTTCCAATTACAAGATGATTTTGAGAAGTATTACGCAAAGATTTAAAATCATGGGAACTGAAAAGAACCTCCGATTTGATTATTTCCAGAAGGCGGATCGATGGCGACCCACAGAAGCGAAATTGTAATGGCCAAGAGTCCGGACCAGACAAAGACGATGGTCGGAGTCCTCCCTCGCCTCCCCATCAGTCCTTTTGCAAATGGATAGAGATGAACCAAAACCCAGAAGCTGAAGAACACGCCGCCGATCAAAGTGCTCCAGTTAGGTAGTGTACTGTAGATTGTGCGAAAAACGGCGACACCGATGGCGATCAAGTTTGTCATCATGATGGTGATAGGCGGAACCATCAGTGCTGTCCATTTGAAGATGTAAAGATCGGAAAACTCGTCGTTTGGATCATCTCCGGCGGATTTTGACGTCAGGGTGAAAGAGATCTCGATTCCGGCTATTACCTTTAGAAGGCCTTGGAGAACGGCGGCCAGATGGGCGCTAGTGCCGCCGATCAACCAGAATTGCTCGTTTCTCCACCACTCTTCGAGTCCAACTCCCGACCACTTGATCTCGAGCAGGGCGAGGAGGATCAGGGTCAAGGTGATGCCCAAGAGGTAAGCGAGGAACGTCACGTTCACAGACTGGACGATGAATTGGCCGGAAAAGAGAGAGAGGGCCGGAAGAAAGCAGTAGACGATGAGGAAAACGGAAGTGAATGGATATATTCCAACGTTGAGGTATGCAATCCTCTGCAAGAGTTTCAGTCTCGAACTAGCGAGCAAAGCATTGTTGCGAGAGAAGAAGATCTCGACGGAGCCTGTGGCCCACCGGAGAACTTGGTGAAGCCGGTCAGTGAGGTTGATCGGAGCAGTTCCTCGGAAGGCGTCTCGCTTTGTCACACAATAAACAGATCTCCACCCTCGATTGTGCATTCGATAGCCAGTCACTACATCCTCCGTCACTGACCCGTAGATCCATCCAACCCGATGGCCCCATTCTGTCTTGTCTTCGTACCAGCAGGAGATTGCGCTGACCGCCTCTGCAACTATCGACGCATCGAGAAGGTCCCTCGGAAGAGTAAGAGCTCCAGGCCGTCGGCCATTTTTAACGGATGAATGATCGGCTAACGGCCGCCCTTGAAATTCCGCAATTCTAATGGAATCAAGAAATAGACTCGAGTCTCCAAACGTCTTAGGAATCAACGAGAGGCTAATTTCCTCGTCATCGCCATTACTGGAAGAAGCCGCAGCTCCAGATTTCTTCCGACTCCCAAAGCAACACCCACAACAGCGGATTTGTTCTCTCGACGGAGGCGGGTCAAACCCATAAAGTGCAGTTCGCCTGAAAAGACAACCAGTTCCGACATAAACAGGGCCTTGGATCCCATCCAGAGCTCGCATATTCACATCGAAAAAGACAGCGTTGTGATTTGCATATCGGTCCGACGGATCGATTCCTTCGAACCTCTGAGGAAATTGAACATAGGAAACGCGATCACCTCCACTATCCATCATGAAGCACATTCCTTCTCTCATAGCTTGCGAGTTAAAGATGTAATGGTCGCAATCGAGGTTAAGAATAAAAGGTCCATTAGACATGATAGCAGAAGCTCGAACCAGAGCGTTCATGGCGCCAGCCTTCTTGTTGTGATCATAACCAGGCCGCTTTTCACGAGAGGCATAAACCAGCAATGGAAGTCGAATGTCTACCTCACTTAGTTCCATAGAACTTGAATCCATCGTTCCTTTCAGTGTTTCATCACTGGGAGGCTTCAACATTACCTTCATCAAACATCAGTAGAATCAAATGTCTTAGTTTCGTAGTTATCTGCAAAAACTTGAATATTTTCAATGATGATCTAAAATTTGATAATCTTAAAAAGTCTTACCTGTATTATACTGGCGTGATCTCCTCTGGAGTGTTCTGGAGCCGGAAAACTCCATGTCCCCGGCCAGTGAGTTCCGTCTGCCATCCAAGTAGCCTTCGGAATCTTTATATTTTCAACTTCTTCGTCGATTCCTCTCTCTCTCTGACGTTTCATGGCTTTGATCTCGTCCCGTGCATTATAAGCATCAGAACGGCGCCGAATGGAATCCGACAGACCATTTACGCGAACTTTAAACTCGTCATACTCCCGTTTTACCTTCCTCCGATCTCTGACGAAGTCCGGGAGAATCTTGTTCTTATAAGGATCTCTCTTCAGATTAAAGTACGAATCGGGATTTCTCGGCTCAATATCATGTTTCCGGCAAAAGGGTACCCACAGATTGGCGAAGCTAGCAGCTTCGGCCATGGCTTCAAAAGTTAAAAGGGAGCCTCCATCATCCGAAACATAGCAGGAGAGCTTCTCAACTGGGTAATCAGCAGCCAAAATGGACAAAATAGTGTTGGCAGTGACAAGAGGCGGCTCTTTCTCAGGATCTGCTGTAGAAACAAAGACGTCAATGCCGGGAAGATCAGACTTTCCGGTAGGATTTGACGGAGAGGGCGGCGCTTCAAATTTTTGCTCTAGTACATCAAGATCGGCCACACGATCAACCGGAGAAAGCTTCGGAAGTTGATCGAGTAACCAAGAGAATGCAAACCAGATTTCACAAACCACAGACATTCCCCAAAGCCAGAGGGCATCTTCGTTAGGATGCGTTATCCTCCATTCCAAAAACAAACCCAGAACGACCATTCGAGCCAAGATTAAGAGACTGGTAATGTATTTCAGGAAAAAAAACAATAAAAAATAAGTCAAGATAAATTCATTATAAATAGAAAATTCTGTCATAATCATACCGATATGGACTCATAACTGCAGAAGAAATACTCAATTTTCGGGTTAGAGGCCGCCATTGCTTATCGTGAAGAACAGTAGAAATGTCATCACCCTCATTACCGTCATCATCCTTCGGCCACATCGCATTTCCATATCCATAACTTGCTTTAGATTCGAACAACCAGGGGGTGTGATCCAATTCATTCATCTGGGTTCTTGCTAAAACGCCTGATCTTGTTGATTTCATCAACGACAATCTTCTCTGCATCTTCGACATTCCAGGATTATATTGCAGAGTCGAAAATTGTTGATTTTCAGCGCCATATTCAGCCCCGTCAAGCTCTTTATAACCCTCTTGACAACCTGGGCAGATTCCATCTCCTGCTCTTAGAGCATTTCTATAACAATCTCTACAGATTTTGAAATCGCAATCACAAGGGAGAATCTCTAAGCCTCTTTCGTCGGTCATGACTCGACCGTCGCATCCGGGAGCAGAGCAAGGAGACCCATAAGCTCCGGTCATTTGAGGGTGGCTTGAATTAGATTCTATCACTTTTTCTTTCAAATGTGCTCGCGTTACGCAGTTGTAGCCTCCGGTAAATAATGAACTTGAAGCATATTGATCTTCAACTCGCCTTGAAGTTGACCTTTCCATGGCGATTTCCATTGGTTGGTTATCTGGAGTAGGAGGTATGTGGACTGTATAGGTAGCTAACTCTACGATTCCAATTTCATCGTCTAAATCATGGCTTGATTGGCTCATATGGTGGGCTGTCTGGGCCGTGTTGGATGATCTCCACTGAGCCGCCATTAATACCGATCAAAGCTTTTCGTCAATCTACACGCAACCAGAAATTGAATTGTGCTAGCAGATAAATAACTATCAAACCCAGAAACTTAATTCAAGAATAGTAGAGAAAAATCAAACTATTTCCAAATCCACCGTCTCTTTCTCCATGTTTGGACTAAGAACTTGAAGTTCGAAAGGTATAATTCGCGTAAAATTCAGATTCAATCAACCAAAATAAAAAACCCATTTCTATAATCTTGATCTGCTTTTCTTCCTTAAATAAAAACAAGAGATGAATAAATAAAGCACATTGAGTGTGAAAGTCTCTAAAAGCTTATCAACTGAAACCACCAGAAGAGCGCGTGGCGACGAAAAATTCAAACCTCGCCGATTCATTCAAGCCCCGAAAGTAAGAACCTTAGATTGAAACTCCGACCAGGTCTACCTTCAGAACGCCGCTGTCGTCATCCATAATAGAGAACAAAAACTCAAAAACAACAACAAATCAACAAAACCCCCTTCTTCTTTAACAATTCCAGCGCAGACCCAGTTCGTTTTCCGGCCTACAGCCAGAGCCGGCGTTCCAAATAGTGACTACTCTCCAAGCACATGCGAACAGCGGATGGTTTTAGAAGATTTTTGAAGAACTACTAGCGGCGCAAAATGTGCGGAAAAAGACGACAACATACAAGTTTGTCATTCTTTCATTCGGAAGATCGAAGAATTGGGCAGAGACGGAACGAACATCTGGGTATCTACAAAAAGTCAAATTCGAGAATTTTTCGAAATATTACAAAGCATTCCTGATTTAGCCCGCTTGGCGCGCTACGCGGTGGTGACGACTGTCATTAAACACTAGTTTAATGGAATTGACTACACTTACCCCCATCTAATTTCTTTGAAAAAAAACAAAAATTGCAGCGGCCGCCACAGGGAGAGGGAGACGGTGTCAAATTTTGAAGACGGATATTTGATACACGTGGCATAATCTGATTGCTTAGAGGCTAACTAAAGTAACACAATACATTACAATTATGCAATATCATAATTTCCAAAACATTTAAATTTCAAAATTCAATTTACCCATATTTATTTATCAAATATTCATAATATTTTCCGAGAAATCTAACAATAAATTTGAAGAAATCAAAGAAATTTCTACCTTCCTAGGTCCAATCAAGTTCACATAAAATATATTGTTGTTATACAGTTGAATTTCAAACGATATTAGTAAGAATTCATCACATACGATTGTGATAGCCTATTCTGTGAAGTCAATAATGACCCATGCGAGAGTCTGACTCGTATTAGTTGGGGAGCACAATCCCACATCGCTTTGAAGAGTAGAAAATATATGGTTTATAAGTAAAGTTTTCTTTTATATCTAGTACAACACGTTTTCAGTTAATACTAATAACAAAACCGTGCAAACTTGGATTAAAGCGAGTAATATTGTACTTGGAGGAATACGAATGTTATAAAATAGTATCAGAGTCAAAACTCAATCAAAAGTGTGACCGAAAAGGACCTCAAGTTTTAAAGAATGATCATAAGGTATAAAGTTTCAATAGTGTATTTAAAAGGGCAGGATCACGGGTCGGTTCTCAGACCCGACACAACTAACCTAAAAGGGATTGGGATCCGATGCGTGTCGAACAATGTCTACGGCTTCGCAGGTATTAAGCAGTGAGTGATTAGGTATCCTTCTCAGAGCTTCCACCGGCGGCCGCTGCCCTTCCGCTTCGGCAACAACCATGGTACTCTCTCTTTTATCTCTCGCCCTTCGTTACTTGGAGATGAATACTAGCCGGTTTTGGGGTTATTCTTTTTCCTTTTTTTGATTGGGGAGACTTTTGATCTTTTACGGAGAGAATCTTAGATTTCAGAGTGCGACTTGGTGAATCCTGATTTCTTCCGAGTTAATTATTTCTTCTGTTGTCGTTGTAATTTCTAAAGTATGTCAACTTGTTCATTTTTCACGCTGATAGCTTCGTTTTGATGCAGACGAAAAGGACTAAGAAAGCTGGAATCGTGGGAAAGTATGGTAAGTTATTATGTTCTCGTTTTATATATGTGTGTGTGTGTATATATATATATTCTAAAACTCTTTCAATTTTTTTTCAATTTGTTGGAATGAAAGTACTTGGCTGAATGCTGCTTCTAATGCAGTGTGAATCTTGTTTAACTTGTATTTGACCTAATTACATGCTCATAATCCTATCATAAAAAAGCTAATAATCCTTTCATAGAAAAAGGCGTGGCTTAATCCTTGTACTGCGGACTGTTGAATTGAGCTCTTGTGAAATTGATTTTTATTAAGATATTGACAAGCATTCTGCGTGGTGAAACACTCTAATCTTTCAATGTGAAAGGCGATGCTTCTGCGAAGTGAATTTGCAACTGGTTCTGTTATGGAATTTCCCAGTCTGTAATTATTGTTCCAATTGCAGGTACCCGTTATGGGGCGAGTCTCAGGAAGCAGATTAAGAAGATGGAAGTGAGTCAGCACAGCAAATATTTCTGCGAGTTCTGTGGGAAGGTGAGGAATCTGTGTGTGTAATGTATATGTGTGATTAAAGCATAATTTATTATGTTTGGTTGGTGTAGTTTGCAGTGAAGAGGAAGGCCGTCGGAATTTGGGCCTGCAAAGACTGCGGCAAAGTGAAGGCAGGCGGTGCTTACACCCTGAAGTAAGTAAATTTTACTCTCCAACACCATCATCTTATTTTGAACCCCGACCTTCCCTTGCTCACCCTTTTTCTAACTTGTTCAAATGGCTCTTTTCTCCTTCCTTTAACAGCACGGCTAGTGCAGTGACAGTGAGGAGCACCATTAGGAGGCTGAGGGAACAGACTGAGAGTTAAAGATAAGCACCTCCTTCGCTCATTCTTATTTCAATGTTTCCAAATTAGTGGAAAACAAGTTGTTGAAGCCAATAGATGCTCTTTCTTTGAGCACACACATTCAATCTTGGGGTTGATTGGATTTGCTTTTGTTTCCATCCTCAAACATATTTTGCTGAACACTGATCTGTGAAGGTAGATCTGAGTTTTAAAGGGAGAAATGTGAAGAAATTCAGGAGAAAACAGTCTCAGGGAGAAATGGAAAATCTTTGTTTTTAATTAGGGGTGGGCAAATTGGTTCTTGGTTCTGGTTCGGTTTTGGACCTCTTGGAACCGACCGTTCGGTTCTCGGTTCCGAGAGTTAGGAATCCTATTGATAGGGAGAAACTAAAGTAAAAAGCAGGCAATTTACTTCGTCCTTGTGTAAGTATTGTGTGGGGGGCTAATCTCTTCGTACTTACTGCCATAATTTACACAACAATTTAGAAACGAAAGAGGAATATCGGGTTTTTCTACAACAAACAAATCACTGAGGACTTTTTAATTTAAAGGCTTACAAAGCAATGAGTATGGGAGAAACGCCAAGAAGTTGAAGCCTTTGTCGATTAAGAGTGTGCAATGACAAGAACCTATCAATAAAGGAGATGGAAAAATAAAGAGTATCATAACAGAGTTTGTATTCTTCGGCGACCTCTACCAACCAATCGATCAACACCCCTCGCATATTAGCGGTGACATTCTTATGAATTTTCTCAAGATAATCGTGGAGTGGGCTTCTTTACGGTTCCATCTGAAGAAGAATACATCCTATCAGAAACTAAGAAATGAAATATATGATACACGTAGGCCTGGGCAGGAACCAACCAGAATCGAGAACCGACCCGGAACCGAGCGTCGGTTTTGGGTCGGTTCCGCTTCTCGGTTCTTATAATTTGACAATTGTCGGTTCTTGTTCTTTTTTTATATTTCGGGTTTGGTTCTCGGTTCCCTAATTCAAGAATCGAGAACCGAATTATTTTTAAAACCTATTCAAAATAGGCTAGCTGCGAAACTCGCTTCTGGAAGATTGGGACCGAGATCGAGAGACGACGATCGGCTGCGAAACTGCGATAGGGATTTGCGAAGTTGCGAAGTGCGATTGCGAGCCTCCGATAGCTGCGATTTGAAGCAAAGCTGGAGATCTGGAAGATTGGGACCGAGACGGAGAGGCGACGATCGACTGCGAATCTGCGATAGGGATTTTCGAAGCTGCGAAGTGCCGAGCCTCCGATTGTGAAGGCGATTGCGACTGAGATTTCGAGCTTGCTCCCCTTATTCAAAGGTCTGTTAAAAAACATTGCTTCAGTGACATGTAATGCAATTTACAGATTTTCATTACAGATTTGCAATCTCATAAGGGACAGATTATTGAAATTAGAGGTCCCATTGAAGATGTTGAAAGATGCCTTAGTGGAAGTAAGATATGTGGAGATGCTCCATGTGGGTTCTCCGATCCAGACTCCATTTCAAAGCTAATAGTCTTGCTATCCTCACTGATGCAGCACATTTGCTATTCTCTAATTTGATTTATTCAAACCAGAGGTTTTATTTTATGAGAAATTAAATTATTGATCCTTATAATTTATAGGTTTGATAGGGACATGAGATGAGAAATTAGATTATTACTCCTTATAATCTTCTCTTTCAGGTTTAATTTCTACCACCAGTTAAATTATTACAGGTTTGACAGGGAGTCCCTATGGGAACCGAGAACCGATGGAACCAAACCCAAAATCGACCTTGGTTCTGGTTCCGGTACCAATTCTCATCGGCTTCGGGTTTGGTACAGTATTCTCGGAACAGAGAACCGACTACTCGGTTTCGAACTGTTCAGAACCGAACCCAATACCCGATTTGCCCAGGCCTAGATACACAGAAACAAAAAAAGAAAGAAAATTTATCTCGAACTTGAGAAAGAAATAAAAAAAAAAAAAAAAAGAGCAAAATCAACTAGGGTTTTTCAAGTTTTTACATAATGAAAAATCAAGAATCCAAATCCGGAGGGACAAGTCCACTAGATGGTAGTTTGGTCAATCAATTGGAAGGGAAATAAACAGAGAGACTATCTTACCTCCATTTTACGAAGATAGTCATAAATATCTGTAGCATAAGAACGACACATTCGAGGGTCGTCCGAATTCGGATCATTTCCCAATTTCAAAATGCCATCCTTCGCTATTTTAGCTTTGCTTTTTGTTGCTTTCCTCGAACATTTTGTGTTCGCCTTCTTCATAACGATATATTTATGCTTTTTTAAGTTTTCGACAGAATATAAACCTACAGGCAAACTAGCATTCTGCAAAATGGGAAGCTTTCCTAAGACGACCCGTTCCTTCTTAATCAATGGTTCTTCCGCCATTCCCGCCGCGGCCTCTCTCTTCTTTGCACCATGAATGAGACGAACACAGTTTTCAGGCATGTTGAAATCTCCTCGGCTCTCTTCTTCTTACGATTGATTTAACGATTGATTTAGAGAGCAAGGAGTGATTTGGGAGAAGAAACGAGTGCGAAGTGTGTTTATAAGGAACCGCCATTGCGTTAGAAACCCAAAGCAGAAAATGGCATGGGCGCTCGTTCCAAAAGCCCTCGGTACATAGAAGAAGCGCTCGGTTCCAGTCGGTTCTCTACCCCAAGAACCGCGAACCGAACCGGAAATAAAAATAAGAACCAGAACTGAACCAAATACAATTTTGGGAACCAAGAACCGGAACCGATCGTTGGTTCTAGGTCAGTTCTCGGTTCTAGTCAGTTCTTGCCCACACCTATTTTTAATGCGAGTTTGGTATTTAACTTGGCTCTTATCTACTAAACCACCCAACAAGAATCCTACTAAACCCAATAACTTATCATGGGTTTTGTGAGTCTTCGAAAGTTTTTTTCGAACGAACGAGATACAATGAGGGGTGGGTAGAATCGGATCAGAACTAGGTTTGAACTGGAACCGGTTGTTCTTACATACATAGGAACCATAACTAGTTCCTAATGTCGAAAAACGTGGATTGAGGTGCGATCGACGATTTTGGGTGCAAAAACCTATTGTAAACCAAACCGAATTATGCTCGTAAAATTTTATATGAATCTTGTTTAAACTCGGCCCAAACACGAAAACAACCTATAATTCGGTTCAGAATTGGTAAAATGAGTCTAATTTCAACCTTAAATATAGATGTATGCGCCCGTGTCTAACATTATTCTCGTTATCAATGGTTCTAGTTCAATTTCAAACCATGAGACGGTATGTTTATGGTTCGGTTTGGTTCAACCCAAAAATCATATTAATGTAGGAAGGAATTTGTATGCAACAATGAAAGAGTACTTGACAGAAAAGCTTAGAGGCGAAGGAAAGGAACAGATACCAAAACCCAGAGCAAAAGGCAATTCTATCCAACACCCTAAATTGAAAATCATCGACGGTAATCTTCACCCCAAGTTTAAGATTCTTCCAAGTTCCTCCAAATGCCACCCAAATTCATTTCCGCTCAGAAGCGCCCTACCCACCCTTTGATTTGGTTGGCCGCCGTCATCTGCATCCTCATCTCCGTCGTCGTCATCGTCACCGGCATCGCCGTCTTCATCGGCTACATCGCCATCCACCCCAGAGTCCCCTTCATCCGCGTCTCCGGCGCCCACCTGGACCGGTTTCAGAACGATATCTCCGGACTTCTGGAAGTGGAGCTTACCATCGTCGTAGTTGCAGAGAACGACAACGGGAAAGCCCACGCGAGCTTCTCCGAGACGAGCTTCGTGATCAGCTTCGAGGGGGTAGAAATGGCGAAGTTGATGGCCGATCCGTTCGACGTTAAGAAGAACAGCTCGCAGGAATTGAGGTATTTGATTCAGTCGTCGGCAATACCACTGAGCTCCGATCAGATGGAGCGAGTGGACTGGTCGCTGAAAGAGAATGTGATAAGATTTGATCTGAGAGGGAGCACGAGAGCGAGATGGAGAGTGGGGTTGCTGGGTTCGGTTAAGTTTTTGTGCAATTTGAATTGTCAGCTTAAGTTTCATCCTTTGAATGGAACTTACATCTCCTCTCCCTGCACTTCCAGGCCTAAATAACCTAATCTTCTCTTCTTCTTCATCTTCTTCATAAAACATGAGAACTTGAGTTCCTCTGTAGAACACTGTTCTTTAAGCTTCACTAAGAATCAGCAGAGGCCATAGCTCAGCAGAATAAGATTTCCATTGTTCTGTTCTTCTTCAACAATCATAGCAGATTTCCTTTCTTGCTCGCGAAGAAAACTGCAATCTAAAACACAAAAACTGATTTCTGTTTTTAGTTAAAAATTTATCTATCCCATAATTCATGCAAAATTTAGGGAAATTAACTAAACAACTCTTTGAATATGTTTCCCAAGCTGTTTGTTTGATCGAAATTCGCTGAAAAATTTATTGTTTTGTTATACTGAAAAATGATAAAAAATTTAACAAATGGAGCACAAAAAGTATTTTTCACTGTGAGAAAAATAGCTTCCGCTAATATTTCCTTTGCAGAAAGTCATCTTTGCGCTGCGAAAAGTAATATTTTCTGAGTTATATTCAAATGATTCACTTTTTGTAACGGAAAGACAACGTTTTGTTGCGGGAAAAAAATATTTTTTAACAGGAGATATGACGACAATGTTTACTTCATTCATTTATCATAGTTGAGTATTTTA
Source organism: Begonia loranthoides (assembly GCA_022433065.1). Lineage (NCBI taxonomy): Eukaryota > Viridiplantae > Streptophyta > Magnoliopsida > Cucurbitales > Begoniaceae > Begonia > Begonia loranthoides. The sequence continues at coordinate 35,046,006 of CM039470.1, forward strand.
TTTTATTAGTAAAAATTGTTTAGTGGTTGCCTTATCGTAGTTAAGTAATTATTTTATTAATTTTCCCAAATTTTATTTATTACCATAATAATTATAATAAACGGTAAATAAAAATATAAAAAAATATTGGTTTCTCTTTAATATAATATTAAGATTATATAAAATTAAATTATAAATATAGTATTATGTTTTGTGTTAGATCGGGTTGTCAATTCTTATGTTTTGATAAAGTTGCCAATTTAAAACTATTTTACTGAAGAAAAAAAAACAGTTTTTAAAGAATATTAAAAAGGATAAATGACAAATCAACTATCGTCGTTTTGGATCAATGACAAGTCAACCACTATAGTGTTTTTTTAACAAATTAACCACTTACGTATGTTAAAATAATAAATCCAACATCACGTAGACGTTTAACGTTAAAATGCCAACATCTGAACACCGGAACGACCTGATCCGGCGTTTTGAAGAATTCAGAACGATTTTGCGGCATGTCATCTTTGCGGTCTGTCCATTTCTGTTTTCAGACACAGCAAATTTTGCGGTCTCTCATGGCTAGAGACTAGGAGAAATCGTAGTCCCTGGAGGAAGGGATCGCGAAATTCGCGATCCCTTGAGCAACTAGGGACCGCAAAATTCGCGGTCCCTAGAGCAAGGAGAGACCGCGAATTTTGCGGTCCCTAGAGCAACGAGGGATCACAAATTTCGCGGTTCCTGGACAAACCAGGGATCGCAAAAATGGCAGTCCTTAGAGCAACGAGGGACCGCAAAATTTGAGATCCTTAGAGAGAGAGAGGGCCTCTCAAAAGTAAGAGAGAGACTCTCTCTCTCTTACTTTTGAGAGGCCCTCTCTTTCTCTCGGGACCGCAAATTTTGCTGTTCATCGTTGCTCTAGGGACCGCGATTTTTGAGGTCCCTGGTTTCTCTAAGGACCGCAAAATTTGCGGTCCCTCGTTGCTCCAGGAACCGAAATTTTTGCGGTCCCTAGTTGCTTAAGGGATCGCAATTTTTGAGATCCTTGGTTTCTCCAGGGACCGCGAAATTCGCGGTCCCTCGTTGCTCCAGGGACAACGAATTTTGCGGTTCCTAGTTGCTCAAGGGATCGTGAATTTCGCGGTCATTTGCTCCAGGGACTGCGATTTCTCGCAGTCTCTAGCCATAAATGATCGCGAAATTCGTTGTGTCTGAAAACAGAAATGAACAGACCGCGAAGATGAGACGCCGCGAAATCGTTCTGAATTCTTCAAAAATTCAGAACGCCCCGCGTTGGGCGTTCTGAATTCTTCAAAACGCCGGAGCGGGTCGTTCCGGCGTTCAGACGTTGGCATTTTAACGTTAAACGTCTACGTAATGTTGGATTTGTTATTTTAACATACGTGAGTGGTTAATTTGTTAAAAAAAAATACCATAGTGGTTGACTTGTCATTGACCTCAAACCACGATGGTTGATTTGTCATTTACCCTATTAAAAATGTTAGATTTTGGTGTAATTTTCAAGATTTGAGACATACGTGCAGACATTCGTTGCAGATCTTCTTTAAGGTTATGAAAGAGGAAAATGAATATTTAAAAATTGGTTCCTTGCATCAAAATTCGTTTCGAGATGAAAATTGTCAGAATTCAGAGTTTTGAATTCATTTTGTTGGGTTAGACTAACGAGCACGCGCTATGAATCTTCTTCATAAAATTCATGTCTAGGTGAAAGTTGTTAGATTTTAGTATTACCTGAATTCTATTGGGTGGAGCCGCATTGTATGTCTCATTTAATGCTTTGTTTTATCTATATATTCATATAAAATAGAGTCTCAAAACTCTTAGTTTTATTTCGATCTTCGTAGTAGGTTTGTTCTTTTGTCCGTAGTTGTGTCTCACACCATATTTCTTTTTTCTGATTATAACTCGAGTTATAACCAAAAAAATATTAAAAATTCTTAAATATATAAATTATGCACCTCCAAAAGGGTGGAACTATATTATACATAAGATCTTATAATTTTATTTTAGACATCCATTAAACAATTCCGAACACATAAAAAAATCCCAACAAAAGTCTCGAGCTGATTAAACTAAATATATAAATAATTAAATTAAAATAAACCCGTTAATACAAGTACAAAATAATTCAAAATTCAACAACTCGATTCTTATTTAAAATTTTATTTCCAACTTATTCAATGATCGAAGACAAGAGTCGTGCCCTACGAACGCGACATGTAGGTCACATGACTTAGTTTATCGAGATTAAATCTAATTAAACCATGTTCAAAGACAAATGCAAGTAATCAATTGTTTTTTTTTTTGTAACTTGTGTTTCCATAATTCCATTGCCCACACGTTACAATGTGGTTGGTAACGTGACAAAATAATAATAATATAATGTGCACTAAGTTAAAGTGGCCGTAAATTGCATTACCCACGCAACACATTTTCTTCTAAGTTAATTTAAAATAAATAAATAAAATATTAAAATAAACCAAAGTGGTTCCCACTTCCACGTGCAGGCACAGGCAGAACAAAACATCGTGTGTTTGAAGAACTCGAACACGGCGTTGAAAAGATTCCACCGGCCTGCGTCATGCATCAGACCAGCCACGTGTCATCTAATGCCGCGTTTAAGAAAGTGATCAAGTTTAGCAAATGAGATAAATCTTGGGATTAATGTAATTGTTTGAACCAATAAATAAATTAAACGTCAAAGTAATCACTTAACTATGATATAAATGCTCGGAAAAATAAGATTCTCGATAGATTAAGGTATAGTTGTGTGAATTTAATAATTTTTTATATAATTTTTCTAACAAAATTTACAATTTTTGTATTTTTTTGTGGTTAGATTGTTTTAAAGGTAGTTTTATTGGATATTTTAATCATTTGATTATGTGTTAGTCCGTTCTGTGAAGGTTAAAAAATACCCAGGTGTGGGTCTAGCCTATATCAGTAGGAGTGTACAATCACACATCGTTTAGAAGAGTAGAAAATACATTGTTTATAAGTAGGATTCTCTTTTCTATGTAGTATAACACATTTTGAACTAACTCCAAAAACAAAATCGTGTGGGTTTTAGAGCACTGAAGGATGTTACATATTCAATTGAGTATTTTTTAGATTTGGTTCTGATTCATTGTGTTCGATTTTCAAAGTGTTCATACATATTTAGTCTTTGGTAATGTTGGATTTTTACAATTTTTGTATTTTTTGTGGTTAGACGATTTTGAAGGCAGTTTTGTCTGAGATTTTTATCATTTGATTATGTGTTAGTCCACTCTGTGAAGGTAAAAAAAAACCCAGGTATGGATTTAGCTCATATTAGTAGGAGTGTACAATCACATATCTCTTAGGAAAGTAGAAAATACATGATTTATAAGTAAGACTCCCCTTTTCTACCTAGTACAACGCGTTTTGAACTATCTTCAAGAACAAAATCGTGGGAAGTTTAAGCTTAAAGTGGATAATATTGTATTGAGAGCATTGAAAGATGGTACAGATATAATTGAATACTTTTTTAGATTTGATGCGGATTCGTTGTGTTCGATTTTCAAAGTGTTCATACATATTTAGTCTCCGGTAATGTCGGGTTTTTGTAATTTTGTAGGTAGGGTAAAAATGTGCTTGGGGAAAGCTAATTATTTGGGTAAATAATTGTGGGTATTTGCTATTTTTAGTCAAAATTTTGGTAAAAAAGTCAAAATAAATTTAATATTTAATTAATAATCATAAATTCTTAATTTATTTAGGATACTCGGAGCTATATCGATCGTTGATCTTTGAGGCTGGTGTGGTCGACGTGTCATAATCCTGTTCGTCTATGTCCGCTATAAATAACCATTTTCTTACATTTCAGTTGCCTCTCTCTCCCTTCTTCCACCCACCCTTCTTCCTGATAGGGTTAAGCTCTGGATTTCGCCTAACATGGAATGAATTTCACCTGCGCTTTCTGATTCGCTTGGTGCAGGTCGGGAACTGCTTCGCTTGTTTATTTTTCTCCTTCTTTTTGCAAACACTGTTTTAGCGAATTGGTTCCCGCCTTGCATCAACTGAATCGGAGACCGCGGTGAAGAAGAGCTTCGATCTCGCGTGTTTCCGTTAGCTTATGTTTGGATCTCTCAGGTTTGGATTTGTTTTTTTCGGTCATGGTAAAAAAACTAACATCCAGATGCACGATTCGAGATCCAAACTAAAGGTTTTGTTTGCCCATATCAGATTTAATCTGATTTATATACTGTCGATTGGATAGTCATTTAATCTGATGCTATATTGATCCTTTTTAGTTTTAATTGGAACTAATCTTTCACGGATCTGTCTTCCCTGCTTGTTTTATGTTGACGATACGTATCGAATTATTCGTTTTTCGTAAATTTTTTGCTTCAAAGTAAAGAGAATATTTGCTTCAGACTTCCTAGATGCACTTATTTTTAGGTTTAGGAGGCAGAAACATTTGGGAAGCTACGTCCTCCTGCTGCTCAGATTTTCTCTATATCTACAAAACCCAAGATAAAAAATATATGAGTTAAATTTTGACAAAGACGTAATGCGAATGTTATGTTTGTTGTTGTGTCTAATGATTGAACTTGTCTCTAATTAGATCCCCCTCCCTTTTGCAGAAGTTAAATATCTACTACCATCGATGAAAACGATAGATAGGACATTGCTCTAATTTTGGGTGAGTTCTTGTTCTAGTGCCAGATCTGGCAAAAGTAGTTATAGCTCCTCCAAACCCTGATTGACCATTTTTGGTAAATCTCGTCTGAAATAGGGATCGAACTCTTCATTTTTCTACTCTAGTGTTACCTTCTACTCTTTGGAATGGATGTATGTTAGCTCTGCCTTTAGCCCAAGGTTTTGGAAGCCGGGTGTGCTTGATCGTATTTGAATTAAGATTTCAATTTGTTAATCCCCTCTTGAACACTTCGGCGGAGGACTTAGGGTTCCAATGTCTTTTTGAGTAACCTTTCTCTTGGGCACCCCACCGTCTGGTTTGATTTTGGTACGTAGCCGAACCCCAAACACACTAGTCTCTGTTTGGCCGAAATGCAACAGTATCTTAAATTATTTTTGCTTAGACTAATTGAACCTTTAATGACTTCTTAGTAATTTGAAAATTTTTGTCAAATTATTTGTTAAATCTAAAACGTGAAGAACACTTGCACACATTTTTCATTTCATCACGTGTTATAGAGTGATGAAAATGAAAATGAAAGTAGCCACATATGACAATCACCGTCTAATAGATTTACTCGTACGAAGGCAAAAGGGTTCCTCCCCTTGTGTGGCATCCGGCCCAATGAAGACCACGAAAGACTCAGGTGTAGGTTCGACTCATATTAGGGGAGCACAATCTCACATCGCTTAAGAGAGTAGAAAATACATGGTTTATAAGTAGAGTTCCCCTCTCTACCTAGTACAACTCGTTTTGGGCTAATCCCAAGAATAACTTCATGCGAGTTTCGGCCCAAAGCGGACAATATTGTACTGGGAGCACCGGAGGACGTTACACCTTGGCTTTTAGGTTAGTTCAGCGGGCTCGGGTTGGGGTTGGCTTAGGCATAACATAGTTGCTTTGAGTGGGTTTTGGCTTTGGAGGAACGGCTAATTACATCAATATGCATGAGTCGATTCCTTTGTTCTGAATTAAAAGTCCAAATAAAAATAGTCTATTTCTGTGACGCACTACAATGGCTGTGCTTCATCCCAAACTCCATCCACACGATTTAACATTTTAATTCCTTTCGGTATTATTTTAAAGTAAATTAGTTTACTTTTGCTTTTGGCTTTTTAAAGTTTTTTTAGATATTTAAATTTTAATTCAAACTTTATTTTAAAAGGTGATTATGAATATTATGTGATATAAAATTTGTTCATGTTGATAATTTATTTTCCAATATATTTATTTTCTAAATTTATTGTTTTCAACTATTTAACTTTACCACTTTGTGCCTTTGATCTTGATAAAAACATTTTACTTTATATTTTATGAAATTTAATAAAACAAACTCATAAATATATGGTTAGCACGGTGCAAACCTTAAAGTAATTTTGTTAATAATTAAAACCTTGAACTATAATAAATGAATAAGATGAAAGCAAACATAACTGATGCATTTTTCGTTAAATAAGTTCTATTTCTAAGGACTTACTTTTGTCGACTGAAGACAAGTATTTACTATAGAAAGAGTTTTTCCACAATGAATATTTAACTTCTGTTGCAGAATCTTAGTTTTCTTAGCATAACGCTGCGATGAAGCACGACTTCAACCCGAAACACAATCTCAACCTTAACATTAATCATGATTAGCATCTCAATTTTTTTTTTTCAAACATATATTAGATTGTTTCTATTTACCAGTCTTGAAGACTGAGTCGGCGAACGATAAGTATGAAGCTGATATTAAAAATCGTTCGATTATTGTATCTAGAAGAGTATAATTCAATATATTAACTCGTATGGGAATATAAGACATTTTTTATCTAAGAAAACTAAGATTTCATAACAGATTGTAAGTATTCGCTACATAAATTACCGCTAATGAAATCAAACCCTTGGAATAGGACTTTCTTTCCGCAATGAAAATATTTTTCACTGCAAAAATTACAATTTTCGCAGCAAATACTTTTTTTTTGCTGCAAGAAAATAAGTCTTCAACTACAATTATTTCATGTACGGATCCGCTGTAAAAATAAAACTTATTTGCCGGAAATTTTTTTTTTAAATTTTTAATGAAAAATATGACAATGAAATTTATCTTCTTCATTTTTTTATAGCTTGAGATTTATGCACAAAATTAGAACTTTGTTTTTGTTAATTTTCTTATATTCTATTTACTATTTAGGGTTGTGCAAAATTCGATTTAATTCAGTTTTAGGTCGAACCGAATCTGAACTAACTTTTTTGGATTTGTAAAAAATAAAAACGATACAAAACCGTTTAAGAATCAAAATCGAACCGAAACCAAACCAAAATTTTTGGATTGATTTCAGTTTTACTCATTATATAAAATAATATATTTTTTATTTTTATATACGAATATAAATTTAATTTTTACCGATATAAATTTAATAAAAATAATTAAAAATTAGAACAAATATTTATTTAATAAAAATATATAAAATTAATTTAATTAAATAATTAGTAATAATTAATCTATTTAATAATTAATTAGTATAATTTATTAATATATTTATGGTATAATCTACTAATTAAATCATTAATTAGTATAATTCATTAATATATTTATGACATAATTTACTAATTAAACTATTAATTAGTATAATTTAATTAGATAATAATTTAATTATTGATTAATAGAATTTAAGTGTTAATTAGTCAATAATTTAATTATTATTTAAGTATTAATCAAATAATTTAAATTTTAGATAATTATGAAACTTTGTTTTTAACAAATAATAATTTATTGAATATTTACTTAATCTTAACCTTAAATCAAACTGCAAACCGAGTTTGTTTCATAGTAATTGTAAATTTATCAATTCGGTTCGGTTCGGTTCGGTACGGTTAGTGTTAATTTTGAATAAGTCAAATCAATAACTTCGGTTCTTACAAAGTAAAACTAATTATCTATTTTAGGGTGTTCAAAACCGATCCAAGCCAAACCAAATTGATTGATCCAAGCCAATTCTGGTTTGGTTTTGAACTCCCCCAATTTTATTGTCGCTTATCTAATAATGTAAATAATTTATTAATTAAAAATCAAAAGAACTAAATACGGCTTCGACTGAAATCGCTATATAAGCAAGCATAAGCCGAGCTGTTGTCGCCTTCTTCTCGTCTGTTGTGTTAATGGATGTGCCTAGATTTGAACGCCTGAAGAATGGCAGCGGTGGTCCAACTCCGTATCTTTACGTTGCAAACTGTGGCCCGGCCGTCGGAGTTCCTCATTCAACCATTGCCAAGGTGTTTCGAAGCTTTGGGGAGGTGATCGGGCTATATGACGCCGATGAGACCGGGGCTCGCGTCGTTGTTTGCTATTCCGAAGAATCCAGCGCCCGAGCCGCCTTACGCGCCTTAGATGGACTGTCATGTCCGCCCCTGGGAGGCCGCACCCTCCACGTACGTTACTCCATTCTTAAACCTACTCCTTCCCAACTCGGTGATTCAGTTTCGGTGTCTTTAGGAGCTGAAGAGTTGGAAATTCCCGGTCTATTCTTGATTCACGAGTTCGTCAATTCAGAAGAAGAGGAGGTTAGCGATCTAATTGTCGTTGGAGCGATTGTGACAATATGACTAGAGTCCTATTTCTTCCCTTTCTTCTTCTTCTGTGCAGCAATTGCTTAGGGAAGTAGATGAGAGGCCTTGGAAACGTCTTTCGAAAAGAAGAGTTCAGCACTATGGTTATGAATTTTGTTATCAAGTAATTCGTCACTTGTTTCTTAAAAGTATCTGAGCTTCGTTTGATCTTCGATGTGATAGACTTGTCGACTTTGGGATCCTAAATCTGTTTGTATTGATGCAGACCAGGAATGTCAACCCAAGACATTTCTTGGGTGAACTCCCATCATTTGTCTCTCCCATACTGGACAGAATAAAATCATTTCCTAAATCCAGTGTTGCTCTCAATTTAGTTCTAGACCAATTGACAGTAAGTAGGCATATTATGCTAATTTCTTTCTTAAGATTGTGATTCTTTTGAATATTGTAATTCTCTCATGTGTTTCTACACTGCTCTGAAGATGTGGTATGTGTAGTATTACCCTGAAGATGAAACTAGTGTTGCAGGTGAATGAATATCCCCCTGGTGTTGGCTTGTCCCCCCATATAGACACACATTCTGCATTTGAAGGATGTATTTTCAGTCTATCTTTGGCAGGACCTTGCATAATGGAGTTCAGGAAATATGCACAAGGTTTGCTGCATAAAAGCTCCTTAGGTTCTGATATGAATATGGAAACTGAAGCTGATTTGGATTACCAAAGGAAGGCTCTCCACCTTCCACCTCGGTCTATGCTCTTATTGTCGGGGGAGGCACGGTATGCTTGGCATCATTACATTCCGCACCACAAGGTATCTTAAATTCATCATAAACTACAAATTTTCGGTGTTTGTTTATGTGTGTGTGAAAACCATTAGCCTCATACGAGGTTTGTGAACAAGTGCGATTGTCTGCTAATGAGTAAGGAATCTTCATGTTTCTGCTAAATAGGCCGTTGAACTAATAATTCGTTAAAATCGTAAGTAAATTGCTTTTGGTTGTTCAATTATTTGATAATTAGGCGAACTCCGCATGCGGAGTGCAAATACTGTCATTGTATTTGCAACTGGACTGCAGTTCTTCTTTGTTTATGAATATTCACAACTCTCATCACCCTTCTTGGCTCATTTTACATACAAAAAGAGGATTTCTGTACACCTATCTTCCCTAGGAAGTGGATCCTCGAGAAAAGATTTAATATCTGTTTTGTTTTTTCGCTTTAATTTATGATATGATTAATGGCTTCACTAGAGCAAGCAAGAAAATTTTGAAGATTGTTCTTCTGGTTTATGAAATCAACCATTTTTCGACTCTTTTGTTTTCACTACTCTCGAAACAGAGAGAGTTGCATAAATCTTGTATGGTTATGATCTTATACATCGAACAAAGCCTAGTAGATTAGGAATCTTGTAGAATCTACAAGAACAACTTCTACTTGATCCATTGTTTTATATTATGCTTTTGCCCACTCATGCAAGAACCGATATAATGCTTCTTCTGGTTCATTTAGAAAAATGTTGAAGTACCCATTATTGTTTTTGGCTGTGACAGATAGACGTGGTGAATAACAATGTGATTAAAAGGGCTCAAAGGCGGGTTTCTTTCACATTTCGAAAGGTAAATGATAGTCCCTTCTATACTCATTTGGATTAGCTACTCAGCTTTTGTTTTCGTGTCTTCTACAATCATATCATTACCCACCTAAAATTTTACAGCCATAGTTGGTTGTTCATGTTCTCCACAAATTGTGAATCTGTTTTTTTCATTTTCTGATCATGATGATTTTAAATTGTTTTGATGGTTGGTATCAGAAGTATGTTTAGTCATCTGGTCAACTTATAGAAAAGAGAAGGGGGAAAAAACTATCTAGATATTAGTTAAATGAGTCTTATGGTGGTCGAGCAATGCAAAGTTAAAACAATGCTCGATCCAACAACTCATATTGTCAGATCTAAAATCAGACAGTTTACTTAGATTAGATTGTTTCTTCAGAGTTGTTCGTCCAAATTGACTGTTCTTGCCAACTAGATTCTCTTTGTACTCCCCTTTTTGCCACCTAGCCTGGCCATTTTTTCAAATTCTGACAAAAACGTCTGCCAACCTGATTCCAACTTCACTATTATTCAAGAAATTCATAGAAAGAGTTACGGTGTTTCCTCACTACAATTGGGACACTCACTTCACACACTTCCCTGGGCTTTCGAAATCTTCTCACCAAAAACTCGATATCTCCCTAACTCTTTTCTCCTCTCTTTTAACTACTAACTTCAGCTCATCAACCACCCAACAGTTACAATAACCACTTCAAGTAATTCTAATTACAACTACAACTTATTTAGGCACTCTAAGATAGGTAAATGGTAGTCAAGTTTGAGTTTTGTTCTATAGATACTCTCTCCAAGCAGCAAAAGGAAGCTACATACTAATTATTTCTCAATGATTTTTCATGCATTTCAATTTACAAATAGTGCCATGTATGTGTTTTAAGTTAGAATCCTAACCGGGATTGAATGGTGTTGAGTGTGTGTTGCTTGTTTTGCAGGTCAGAAGAGATCCTTGTCGATGTGAATATGCCCATTACTGTGACTCCCAGCAAAATCAATAAGAGGGGCTCGTTCAATTAATAGGAAGCCCATTCGTATCCAGGTCTCACTCCTATTTTTTGTGGCCAACAAGAGCTAATCGATTTTGACTTCCAAATTTATTTATCTTTCTGGCAGGATCTCAGTTTGTAATTTTACCTCCTCCACTACTTGAAACATAGATAATCGGCCCCTCTTAAATTAACTTCCATACAATAAACAAAAAAAAATGCTCAATAATGCTGTGTTTTAGAACCAAATTGACCTCCTAAACTCTAAATTTACAAGCCATTTCAAACAACACACGCATGCAATTAAGTATAAGTATTTGACAAACCTATTGCCCTCTGCAGCCAAGCGCAAAATAAAAGAATATCACCTCATTCCGCTATCTACCACAGCCTGCTAAATAGTAATTGGCACTCGAAATGGCCGCATGGCACTCCTTTTCACTGGCAAGACGCACACCTCAACAAGATGTAAGGTCTCCAGCTATCTCACCTGCAATTGCAATCTCATTAGATGGGAACAGCAGTAGCTATAACATCGAAACCAAGCATTTTCGAGATCCCAACAATTCAAACAAAAACATGGAACTGAAATTTTGCATTCATATTCATATCAACTCCAAAAGCAAATTTTTGTGTTCGTAAAATGAATGAAGTTCAACTGAGTGTAAATCTTACCCATCGTTTGTAAGTCTCCTTCAATAACAGCATCAAAAAAATATTTCAATGAATTACGATACAGTTTCAGCAGATTTTGTTCATTATTCATATTTTTCAGAATGGTACATTTTATGATTCATGTGCTTGAAAACAAATGTTCCATATTCGGGTTCACTTTGCGAGCTCTTAAAAACAACGGCAACATCTTTGTTTGATGCCGGTTAAAGAGTTAAAAGTAGACATTTTAGCATCTAAGCTAGACAAGAGAGGCTATTGAAAGCAAGAGATAGAGTCTTACCATGCATGCATTTAATGAAATAATCCAGCTCTGGAAAACACATTATTCCTTGAACTACAGGGGATGGTTGACGGTATACAAAGAATGAGAAATGCCGTCGATCAGGATCATTTCTTGGTTTTCCCATCTCAATTATTCTTGCATACCCATCTCTATCATAGCATGAAAGAGCATTCTCACCAGCTACATCAAGTCTGCGATCCCATGCTGCATTTAAAACCTATAGGAAGACGCAATAGCCTCAACTCATTTTTTTATCGAAGATAAAGATAGCTGGATAGGTCGAGTAACCCAATTTCTTCTGCTCAGAAAGTAGCATGGGCGACTCGACTTGTCCTATTTAGAACATAGCTTCAGCATGAATTTTTGTTCTAGACCACGTTCCAGCATTTCACATGGGTTTTGTCTACCAATTCTAACACTCATAGTCATTGAAGACTAACTAATCAAAGTAAATCTATCATGAGAGTCGCCTAGAAAGGCTTAAGAGAAGGTAATGGGCACATACTACTGAAAATTCAATTACCTGCCAACTCAATCCTTCAGGATCAGCCGATGCTTCATCATTTACCTGACTAGGAACCTGCAAACCTGAGCAGACGAGCTTAATAGTAGCAGAATGTTTCTTCAGAACGTCAAACACTGGAGAGTAGCCATCCTGGTTGGTAGGGTTATAAAATCCTGCCGTCATTTCTGCTGCGTGGCTGGAAGTCTTGTACCACCAATATATTGCAGGGACCTACACACTAACATATTCTATTTAGTAATCGGGTGGCATGTTAAAAGAAGAGTATTCTTCAAAATAATCAAGGCATTAAAAAAAAGCAACTGAATAGTCATGCAAATTTTATAGTTTGATTCTACTATTAAGTTTGATATTATCAGATTAACTCACGTAGAAACCCTAAATGAACATCTCCAATCTCAACGAGAAGACCCACATTGATATACAATTCATGTTCAATAATATTAACGTGGCTTAACATCTCAAATCTTACTCATGCATAATTTAAACAACCAAAGTAGTCCAGAACATGAAATGTGAGAAGGTAACATATAAACAACAGATCTTCTTTATTATAATTTGTTGGCTTTGGTGTAACATACATCGCACCTACATTTATGAAAACATATAACTACTTTCCTTTGCCAACGAACAATGTGAAATAAGGAGTAAACGTCATAAAAAATAAGATGAGTATGATACCCAATCCGATTCAATGTAAAATGGGAGAAATAAATAACTCAAAAAGGATTGTGTATGCCAAAATTTATGCTAGTATGGATGTGGTGAAAATGGCTATGCCAATGAACAATAATACTGCAGTGGACCATAAATGGAGATAGATAGCTAAGTGATGTGGTGAAAATGTTAGACCTTGGGCAACAAAATGACCTTGGTTTACAATTGTGGAATTGAAACTGGTAGACGATCAACAGATAGAATTTAATCCCAGTAGCTAAGCAACAATACAGGAGGCTTAAAAGAAGTGGTCACACAGCAGAGGTGATCGGCAACAAAATAAGTATAATATTTGTTCAAAAATTTTAACTTCAAAGATAAATGTTATTAAAAAGAGAGGTGCACTCATAAAGTAAATAAGAGCGTATTAAATAAATAATATACTCTCTCAAATATATGCTCGTTCAAAGAAATATAAGTATAGAAATGATTTGGTCCCCCGGGCAGGCTTGTTTTCAAAATGAATCCTATTCTCCTGTAAACATTCAAGCACTAATCTGAACAAAATCAAGAAAATAACGCCAGTGAACAGTACAAAACAAACAACAGAGCCCAAATAGGGTAACTAAAAATATCTCCTCCCATACCTTAATAATTATTTTTGTTTCCTCAAATGCAAGGTTTGCTAAAGACAAAACATTATCTGCATGGTCAATAAGTTCCTGGGCATACCAATGAAGGAAAAACCGCCCATAGTAGCTATCATAATCACCTCGTTCGCAGAAAAACCGAGTCTCGTGTGGCTTCGAATTGTATTGACCAGCATTATCAGGTCCTCTAGCCCAGAATGAATGTCCACGGAGTTCGGCTGCTTTCCGAAGTTTCTGTTGTAGATATTTATCGTAACACTGCAAATATCATGATCAAAACCAGAATCACAACAGGCCTAGTCCGAATTTCCTTTTGTCGATATTGAGGTGAACATTTCTCAAGACATTAACAAGAGCAACAAGGTGTGTAATGCTTACCAAAAATTCTGTATTATTCTTATACGTGAAAGAATCATAAGATGAATAATCTACTAGCAATATTGGGACTTAAAAGGAGTCGACAGAAGGTGAATATCTGTTATTAGAGGATAAGCTTCAGGTACCTGAAACTCACCAATACCAGGATACGTCCATCCTATTCGTTCCAAAAAAGCAGGATATTTAAGTTCACCAGAAGCTCCCAGTCCTATTTCTACAGCAGACACAAGACCGTCAATGAAAAGATCATCAAACTCAGTCCGAAAGCTTCTCATGAAGTCAAAATACACCTGCAAAGATTTCAAAATGCTTACGAAGAAGAAAAACAAGAAAGTGATGTTATGAGACGTACCAAAAGAGAAAAGTAAATCTAGCTGTTCTGTCAAAGATTATGTTTAACCATGGCGATTACTGTTGACAGGTAGACCAATCAAACATATCCCCCCAAAGATCAATCAAGAAAATGATAGTGAATAATAAGAGCCTTAAGATGTTTGGATGAGAGTTGTACTAAGTTAGGTACCACTTGAGAAGTCCTCATGTTGCACCAAATTTTTCTTATAAAATCAATAAGACCCTTGAGGTGTGAATTTAAAGTATTAATGTCATAAAGATATTTAAGCACCTCAATACCAGTTCGTCCTTTGAGAACTCTTTCTTTATCAACGCCCCAAGATAGGCATTCAGTATTTTTCCTTCCTTCACGATCTATGAAGAATATGTCTTGGTTGTCTTTTCCTATTTCCAAAACCCACTGTGGAAGGGTGATCGAATTATCACCTGATTCACTTCCTCCATAAGCATGAAATGCCATTACAACCTACACAAATTACAAAAAAAAAAAATCAAAAACCATCTAAAAAATCCCCAAAAAAAGTTTCCATTGTACATATAAAAAAAAATTAGCATATTCTCTAAATTGTAATTTAGAAGTAAGCATTCTAATTGGAGGGAGGGAGCTTGCCATTCACTAATAAAATTTCTAGCTCTTTGTTTGGTATGGGTCATTCCCCCCTACTCTCTTGTACATTCTCCTTCTTACCACAAATCATTTCTTATAGAAAAAATTCCACATTTCACATTAAGTAATGCATTACTACTAAACAGGATATTAGAGTGGTATTGATAGCTTGGAACACAATGAATTTTACATCCTAGTTCGTAGTTAGGAAAATATTTACTTATAACTACTCAATTTCAAATCATAACGGAGCATAGCTTTTAAATTTCTAGGCAAGAAAATAAAATCAAAGAAACAAGTAAAGCACAGGAAATATTTCTAATGTGAAGATATGGGAAACAAATAATTTCAATCCAATAAGAATAAAAACCAAAGGAACATGCAAAAACTAAAGAAACTTTAAAAATCTTCAGTTTTACCTTGTTATGTTTATTCAAATATTTCAATAAAAATTAATCACTATCAGTATGCAGTGCTTTGTAACTGATTGTAGCAACCTGCCCTGTGAAGATCAGAAATGACTCAGGTGTGGGTCTAACCCATATCAGTGGGGGTGCATAATCTCACATCGTTTGGGAGAGTGGAAAATGCATAGTTTATAAGTAGCCTCCTCCCTACCTAATACAACGCGTTTTGGAATAACCCTAAGAACAAAACCGTGTAAGTTTCAGGCCAAAGTGGACAATATTGTACTTGGAGCATTGATGGACGTTACCAATGGTTTCAGAGGCAAATCCCAACCAAAAGTGTGGCCGACGAGGACATTGTGTTCCCAAGGGGAGGGAATTGTCGCAGTCTGCCCTGTGAAGGCCAAGAATAACCCAGATGTGGGTCCAGCCCATATCAGTGAGGGTGCACAATCTCACATCGCTTAGGAGAGTAGAAAATGCATGGTTTATACGTAGGGTTCCTCACCCTACCTAGTACAACGCGTTTTGGGCTAACCCCAAGAACAAAATCGTGCAAGATTCGGCTCAAAACAGACAATATTGTACTGGGAGCACTGAGGAACGTTACATACTCACTTTTGACAAATTCTATAAATTTTTTAACTTTCATCTCTCTATAGACACTTAAAAACATTGCAACCAGGTTTCCTACAAAAATCAAACATGCTCAATAGCACTATGAACTAATTAAACATGTATTCTTTCTCTTCTTTAGTAAAGCTTTTAATGCAGAAGTCAATATCCAAGCAGTTCCCATCATAATTTTTCACAAACCATAGGTTCAATCAACTTTACTGGATATTACCTTGCCACTCGCCACATAAACAGCTTGATTATGAAATAGTGTTACAAACAATTCACAACACAAACCTAATTGTATGTGATTAGGAATTAGTATTATACACTTCCCAATATTTTATGAATCTACATGCAATTGTTTGAATCGTTATGATTGCTTTGGTTCAATAAATACATATATCAAAGCTGTAAATATATCCAAACTAAACCTAGAAATAAATACCTGCAAACTCAGCTTGAATTCTCGGAGGATGTTAAAGAGATCCCTATAGCCTGACCAAACATACTTGAGCGGGTTCCAACCTTCAACTATGCCCCACCAACAATCAACAATGACACCATCAACATTCAATGACTGCAAATAACTAAGCTCCTCTCTAAGACTGCCAGGATCAACCAGCTGACAGAAGTTGTTGATAAATCCTGTCTGTTCAAAGGGTACAACCAATTTTAGAATTCACAATAACAACTTACAAACACAAAAAAACAGTTGATGAATGAAAGGTAGATATGTAAATAGTTACAGTGTAGAACAAATAAAATGACAACAACTTACAGCAAGCATTACATAAACAGGGACATATGGAGTGCCAGTGAACTGACTCTCATTTTCCCCAGAATGAATACCTCGCATAAGCTGCATGAAGAAACAAAAAATCAAATACTGTGCAGAGCATGAAATAAGCCATAACTCTAGAGGAAAAATCTGCCTTTCGAGGATTAAGACATTGGCTTACCACTGATGTGGGTAATAAATTTTTAGTCATCAGGGGCGTCAATGGTTAAAAAAACATTCATCACGACTTTCAGTATATCCCAAGGTTTTGCAAAATTCCTTTTTTTTTTCAACTACTATATGGATATCGACAATTTTACTGTAGAATGCACATGATCGTGACAACATCCAGGCTTATCCATTTCTTGACCATAATTTATTTCAAAAGGCATGTAACCAAATCTAATGGTCCTATGTACTGTCTTCTCAAACACTATTTACGAGGGTCAAGCCACATTCTTATAAAATACATCACCCTAAAATGAAAGTTAAGATTGAAGAGGTAGTCCCGAGTCTAGGTCTCAAAATTAAACAAAGCTATATATAAAGTTAATTTTCAAAAAGTAACAAATGATTTCTTTGCTTCCGTTAATGTATATATTTAAGTCATCCTCCTTCAACCTTGTTCAAGCACCCAAACGAGGTTAATTAGGTTACTCAGAGTCAACTCAGGAAGCTGCAAAACAAAAAATATGTGTACAACACTACACAGTCAACTAATGTACCTGATCAGCATCTAAGTTGTCAACGGAGGTCATGGGATGCGCATTTGGATATTTCTCATTCTTTGAATCCCTCTCTGTAACTACAATGGAATCCAGAGATGTAGGTGACAAGCAGTCATTAACTCTAGCATATGATAGCTGACATTCTAATGCTGCTTTTGCAGAACAACTCTTCAAAGAACTGGATGAGAGTGGGCTCTCGATCGACCTTACAGGAAATGCTGCCTGTGACAGATTTCAACGCAAAACTGTCACTAATGCAAGAAACTCATATACCCAATCGAAACGACATAATTGATACTAAAACTTATGTAAAATGCAAACTGAAAACCGTCACACTATATATGTTGCAAAACTCATGAACTTTTTTGTAAAAATTTACTTTAGGTCCACCAAAATCCAACCTCAATATGCACGAATGTACTGAATTTTTCGAGAGATATAAACTAAGAAAAATATTAATTGATAGCTAATTTTTCCTTCTTACTTTTTGCTTAAACTACAATAGTTATTGTTACAAATAGCTATATAGAAAAGGTCCCCTTTACGGTTGTAACTCACAGCACAAGGAGAATGAGCTACAAACTAATTCGTGATTAGGGTGAACTTGGTACTATATTAAAAATATTCAGAGAGCGAACCGTCTGGGGATTGGAAGGATTGGAAGGATGTCTATAAGTGGTACCATCGGCCTCGACGACCCAACCTGCCTCCCGAGCAAGCGCAGCAAGCACGTCGTTCATGTCGGCGCGTGCAGGGAGTGGAAAATTTCCGTATTGACGAAGGCCGGTTAGCATTCTGCTCGTAATGGCTCGTCGGTGGCGCTCCCGAAGCTTCGTCCGCTCTTTCTCTTTCTCTCTCTCTCTCTTCCCCTTGCCTCCAACAGCAGCAGCAGAAGTTCCGACGGAACCTGAAGCGGAAGCCGCAGCGGCAGCGAAACCACGAGGCCGCCGAGGTTGAGCTTGAGCTTGAGGCTGGATTTGGGGATGGATTTGATGGTGAGACAAGTAGTCTGAGCTATTATCGCTCTGAGGATCGACATCTTGTTTGAAGGTGTCATCATTTACGCTGTTCTTCATCACTGTTCCGAATCAATCACCTGCATTTCGTCTCCTCAAAGCGTTCCTCCATTTTTCATCACCTCGTCAAAGCTCATCTTCACGGTGCAGTTTGGCGTTCGCAGACTTTCGGCATGTTTAGAAGAGGAAATCGAATTTCTTTTCAAGGTTATTTTAGGCATTACGCAATTTCCTAAATTTATAAATAATTAAGAAAAATTAATATCACATATCCTATCATTTGGAATCAACGACAATGCAAACCTTATAAAATATTTGTAAACAACTAAAACTTAAATATTTGAAAAATAAATGACGCTGACCTTGCAGTCACGTTTTCCATCAAGCAGCAACAATGAACGTCAGTTGTCCAAATTCGGACAACCCTCATTCAAAACGGACATCCCTCGTCCCGAAACGGATGTTCCTCAACTTGAGACTACCTCGTTCTATCTATAACGGACGTCCATAGTCTCACAAAGGACATCCCTCAACTTAATACTACGTCGTTTATGTCGCAACGAACATCCGTCTTTGGTCGATGGACGTCCATTTTTTGTCATTGCGTTGAATTTTGACGGATTTTAACAGGAAATATGATTGTGAGGTCAATGTCGTTCTTTTCTCATAGATTAGGATTTTAGTTGTCTGCCAAATTTATTCATGATTTGATTTGTCATTAATATCAAACTATAGGGTCTATGATATTAATTTCCCAATAATTAAAAAACAAAAATAACAATAATTCAAATAATTTGCATAATTAATTGTTTTTATTAAGTAATAGGTTTGCATCTATCAAGTGCATTCTTTCTGGCAGACAATCCTCAACCAATGTATGTGAGTGTTTTTCTGTGTCTATGCTCTAGTGTATAAGACTCAATGGTGCGATCCGGCAAGTTGATCGTGAACCACAATATCTTTAGTGACGCTTGATGCAATGTTGGAGTATAGCTCAACGGTGATGTTCTGAGAGTTAAGTACTACAGTTTTCTTGTCAAGCATGACGAAGTTGTCGATGTTTGTAAATTTGGGAGTTATAAAGAGATGAAATAGTTGGAGGCTAGGTTTTGACCATTGTCGGTATAGTTACAGGATTCTGAGTGCTCTAAGGTGCTCCGTTGTATGTGACCGCCTCAAAGCATTCGGAGTCCTGTAACTGTACCGACAATGATCGAAACCTAGCCTCCAATTCTTTCACCTTTTTCCATCTCCCAAATTTATCAACATCGACAACTTTGTCTTACTCGATAGAAAAACCGTAGGACTTAACCCTTAAAAAATTGTTGTTGAAATTTACTCCAACATTGCACCAAGCGTGCCCGAGTATTTCATGGTTCACAGTGAACTTGTCGGAGCGCACAGTCGAGTCTTATATACTAAGGCATAAGAACGTAGAACGACGCACGACGATATGCGGTGGATCGTAGTCAATTCGAGACGGACCATCAATATAATAACGTTATTTTTAAAAATAACAATCTACGACGAAATAGTAGACGATCTGTTGCAGACCGAAGTCAATACGTTTAATGGCAAACGTGACAGCGATATTTGTGGGGACCTTTTCTTATAGTTAAGTGATTAATTTATTAACAAAAATAGTTTAATGGTAGACTTGTCTTTGATCACAAAATAGATGATTGATTTGTCATTTTACCTTATTTTTTTTTACCATTATAAAATGATTAAATGTGCATTTTTAAGAAGAATTAAAAGGGAAATTAACAAAACAACCACTGAACTATAAAATCAACGATAAGTCAACCACTGAACAATTTTTGCTAACAATTTAAACACTGAACTATGAGAAATGAATAACGCAAACATCATCGTTACTTGTTGAAAGAAACATGATTGCGAAAAACGATGTTGAAACATTACTCTGCAATTCTAATTCTATTTTAGTTTTATGTTAAAATCACTATAATTGAAGCAATCTTACCGCAAAGACGATGTCAAGAAGCTCCGCCATGGTCTTTTCGTTGTCAAAAATGGTTCCCATGTTTTAAGCTTTTTGAATATCTTCCGGTGGCTCATCCCTCATATCGATTTCACTTGTTTAGTTCTCATCATCATCTTTTCTTTCTTCTTCTTGGTTTGTCGTTGTCGTCCAATGCTCATCATCAATGTTGCACTTTTCGCAGAGAAAAATAATCATTCCGTATGCAGAAAATAATCTTTTTAATTTGTTTAGTGGAAAGACAATGTTTTGCCGTAGAAAGACAACGTTTCGCAATAGAACGACAAGAAAAAACATAATCGTAATATTTACTCTATTTATTTTCTATAGTTTAATATTTAAGTTATTAGTAAAAATTATTGAGTGATTAAATTATTATTGATTTCATAATTCAACGTGTTTTATTAATGTTTTTGGTTAAAATAGATATTGTAATATCTAAAATTAAGCCGTTTTTAATTTGATTAGATTAATTATTTTTAGGGAGGTAAAAAGAAAAAATAATTATTACCTCTGCCCTAGCCTAGTTTCACTTCACCTTCGTTCTCAAGCTAAAGCTTGAGGTTTAACTCTCTATATATATGTGTGGGCGTGTGTCTTGTGTGTAGAAGAACCCGATTACAGCGGCATAGGTGGTTCTGATTCGCATCGGCCTTGCGGTGGCGAAGGTTTTTGGAATTGGATTTCTTCAGCTCGGATTTTCGCTGTTGTGTCTGCCGATAATTGTTCAGAAAAAACTAGTTGATTTGGAATCCCAGTATCATAACCGATTTTGAAATCCTTCGATTCGGGTGAGCGTTGTTTGTACGCTTTCTCTTGATTCCGATGACTTTTTGATTTCACGTTCATCTTCTGTATTTCCTCTCTTCATCTGAGATTCTTTTCCAGCTTTTTAGTTCTTCTTGTTCCAGGTTCTTTCACATCGGAATGATTGATTTTCAGGGTTAATTTTTTTTAGATTTTGTGATTGTTGTGTTATTTGTAAATCTAATCTAATTTGTATACGCCCAAGCAGAGGGATACGGGGAGAAAGAGATGGCGGATCGATTAACACGTATAGCTATTGTTAGCTCAGACCGATGCAAGCCCAAAAAGTGTCGTCAGGAATGCAAAAAGAGCTGCCCAGTTGTCAAGACAGGTGCCTTGTCTTTACTTTTTTTTTTTTCCTCGAGAAAACAATTGATTATTTCGCTTTTATTGTCGTAGTTCATTCAATCTGCTTCGACATACGCATGAATTCATGTTTATTAATTCAACCAAGTAAATTTACTTTTTAGTTGATCAACGTGTATGTTCTCCGAGACTTGCAATATCTTTCTTCACTCGGATATGCTTCTGAAGCTATGATGTGATTTATTATTTTATTTATAATTTTAATGGTAGTACTGAGAAAAAAAAATACTGTTATCAAGAGTGGGAGGGATTTTTTTTTTTAACACTTTTGGACTCTTTAATATGTGCAAATAAAATCCTATTGGGCTGGATTATTATTTCCTTTTAGGTGGTCTAAACAGTGTAAATAATATGTGATTTGAAGAATTCAGTCATTCGATTTTGGTTTGCAATTGGACGTCCATACTTGTTTTAGTTGAATTTCTCAACTGCTATTTGTGCTTTTATCTTTTAATTAAGTCCCGTCAGACCAGTAAAACATTAAACGGCAAATAATTATCTTTGCATTTGACTCTACCTTCAGGTAAGCTGTGCATTGAGGTCACCCCTGCTTCGAAGATTGCTTTCATCTCTGAGGAATTATGTATTGGATGTGGCATATGTGTAAAGGTATATGAAATATTATTATAGTGTGTTCATGCATATTCCCTTTTTGTAGTTGTCATTTTATGTGGTGATTTGGATTTACTAAATTGGAGCGGTTGATGCAGAAATGTCCATTTGAAGCAATTCAAATTATTAACTTACCAAAGGATTTGGACAAAGACACGACTCACCGATACGGCCCGAACACCTTTAAATTGCACAGGTTACCTCTTTAGGACATTTTTATGTTGTTTCCCATAAACCAGCTGAAATTAAATTGAAAATTTGATAGGTTACCAGTCCCACGACCTGGACAGGTTCTTGGTCTTGTTGGAACTAATGGCATCGGGAAGTCAACTGCGCTCAAAGTTTTGGCTGGAAAACTGAAACCAAATCTTGGCCGTTTCAATGTAAGACTTTTACAGATTTTCCGGAATGTTTTCTATATACATAGTATTATCCTTATTTCTCTGTTGAAGATACTTATTTTCCTTCTCTCGTAGAACCCCCCGGATTGGCAAGAGATTCTGACTTACTTTCGAGGATCTGAGCTGCAGAATTATTTCACGCGCATCCTGGAGGATAATTTGAAGGTAGTTTGGATGTTCTTTTCAGTATAATCTAATTCTATTTTAGATTTTGTTTTATGCTTAAAAATTCGAGTATATATGATGAATAGAATTATTATTATATTGTTTAGTTATAAACATTACTGTCTTCTTCTTTTTCCCAATTTCAACGTTAATTCATCGAAGTGTTTTTTTTTTCCTCTTTGCCTGTTAAGCATTTTATTTATTTATTTATTACTCAGCTGGTTTAGCAATCTTGTAGAATGGAATATTGAGGAAATTCATGTTTCCAAAGTGTTTGATGAATAAGAGAGTATGGATTGTTGCCTTTGCTGCCTAAATCTATTTGCTAGTTTTTTTGGAGAATGGAGAGGTTTGGGGTGGGAGGTTAAGAGAAACAAGTGGCTAAATGTGTATCGTATTGTCTGTTCTGGTGCAATTGGCTTAAAGGGAATAGTTTTTTTTAGGAGGAACCGCTTACTGTAGAGAGTTAACATTCCCTTTTGAACACTTTTTGGTGGCGGAGGGGTAGTTTCTAAAAGTTTAGATTAGTGTTTTTTGTTTTAGAGTAGAGCATTTTCTTAGCTTACTTCCGTTCTTATGTACATTTCATAGTACTGTTACGCTGATAAGACACATTCTTAAGTCAATATGATGGATCAGAAAACGCAATAAGATGGCATTCTGTGCAGAGATCGAATTGTCTTATCAAATTATCTTTGTATTTCATGGATGCTTTGATTATTTCATTATTTACTGTTGGGTAGGGTGCTTACTTCCTTGATCATTCCTCCACTATCTTACTGCGTGTAGCTTATCAATGTCTTGCATCTTACTGTTTGTTTTTTTTAATAATACATTAGGCTATTATAAAGCCTCAATATGTTGATCACATTCCAAAAGCAGTTCAAGGCAATGTAGGCCAGGTGCTTGACCAGAAGGATGAGAGAGATATGAAGGAACAACTTTGCTTTGATCTTGAGCTTAATCAAGTTATAGATCGTAATGTGGGGGATTTGTCTGGTGGAGAGCTTCAGAGATTTGCCATTGCTGTTGTAGCAATACAAAATGCGGAGATATATATGTTTGATGAACCTTCAAGTTATCTTGATGTTAAACAGAGGCTTAAAGCTGCTCAAGTTGTTCGATCTTTGCTGAGGCCTAATAGGTTTAATTCTTCCCTTTAGTGGAATATTCAATGCATTGAAAGATATATTTTAGTTCTATGAGTAGCTGATGATATTATTGTACGTGTATTTTCATGCTTGACAATTCTAGCTAAGATAATGTTGTTGTTATTGATCTTTATTGTTTTTATTTCAGCTATGTAATAGTTGTGGAGCATGACCTTAGTGTCCTGGATTATTTATCAGACTTTATTTGCTGTTTGTATGGAAAGCCGGGTGCATATGGAGTTGTAACGCTTCCCTTCTCAGTCAGAGAGGGAATCAATATTTTCTTGGCTGGATTTGTTCCTACAGAAAATCTACGGTTCAGAGATGAATCACTGACCTTCAAAGTAAATGTATGGACTTAACCATAACCATAACCATAACATTCTGTTGAATGCTTACACTTCTTATTGACTTTGTTCTCTCCTAGGTTGCTGAGACACCACAAGAAAATGCTGAGGAAATTGAGACATATGCACGATACAAATACCCTACCATGTCTAAAACTCAAGGAAATTTTAAGCTTCGTGTGATGGAGGGTGAATTCACTGACTCTCAGATTATTGTTATGCTGGGTGAAAATGGGACAGGGAAGACAACATTTATTCGCATGCTGGTATCTGCTCCTGTCATTACTGTTAATGCATTTTAAGTTTGGAAAATCCCTTGCTTGTTAAGAATTGACTGATGTTCAAACATTGCAGGCTGGGTTGTTGAAACCTGATTTTATAGAGAATTCTGATGCAGAAATTCCGGAATTTAATGTTTCTTACAAACCCCAGAAGATCAGTCCGAAATTTCAAAACACGGTCAGGCACTTGCTACATCAGAAAATACGCGATTCATATATGCATCCTCAGTTTGTTTCAGATGTGATGAAGCCTCTGCTTATAGAACAGCTAATGGACCAAGAAGTCGTGAATCTATCCGGTGGGGAGTTGCAGAGAGTTGCTTTATGCCTATGCCTTGGAAAGGTTAGCATTTCATTGTGATTGATTATTAGTATATTTATAAAATGAATTCAAAATCAATAATTTCTTTTGCTGCATTGCCTGGAGTCCTTATCAGAATAGATTTAACATTGAGTCTTATAACTGTTGGGGGAAGGCATAATAGGTTAAATTGGTTTTGGTGAAGGTCTTATTAGTATCCATTGGTTTCATTGTTCAGTCGATTGCTACCTAAATTTTTGAGATTTTGGCTTGTTGATTGACTCTATTTGATAAGTTTGAGTATTTTTCTGGTTTTTTCTTTTTGTCATACCA
Organism: Begonia loranthoides; assembly: GCA_022433065.1. Taxonomy (NCBI): domain Eukaryota; kingdom Viridiplantae; phylum Streptophyta; class Magnoliopsida; order Cucurbitales; family Begoniaceae; genus Begonia; species Begonia loranthoides. The sequence goes on from CM039470.1 coordinate 35,071,243, forward strand.
AATTTACATGACCACCATTTAGGAAAGATTTGTTGTCCACTTGTAGCAATAAACAAGTTATTCCTTTTGGTTCAATTATCTAGAGTTGCTTATATTGTCAAGCCTGACTTTTAGGCCTTATGCCTTCCAAGAAATCACGGGACTTGTAATTTCTAGCACCTTGCCAAGGATGGGTTCTTCCCCTCCTACTCTCCTGTACATTCTTTATTTTGTAATTTCTAGCACCTTGCCAAGGATGGGTTTCTTCCCCTCCTACTCTCCTGTACATTCTTTATTTTTTTCAATTACAAATTGTTTTTTATCAAAAAAAAAATTAAGAAATTTATGACCATAACAAACACAGTAATTATGTCAGCTCTAAGTTTGGAATTATTTTTTGTAGTTCAGAAATTACACATGATTTGCTATAACGTTATCTCTTCGTTTAAGAAATCTTAAAATACTTCTTCATAATTAATGTTCAAATTGGAGGATTGGCATTTTAATTTATCTTAATGTAATATACACTTGTTGCAGCCTGCAGATATTTATCTCATAGATGAACCTAGTGCTTATCTAGATTCTGAGCAACGTATTGTTGCTTCAAAAGTCATAAAGAGGTTTATTCTCCATGCAAAGAAAACGGCATTTGTGGTTGAACATGATTTTATAATGGCAACCTACTTAGCCGACAGAGTTATTGTTTATGAGGGGCAACCATCACTTGATTGTACAGCAAATTCTCCCCAATCATTGTTGACTGGAATGAATCTCTTCCTTTCAGTAAGACATTATCCTCTCTCCTTTTCTATGAAGCACTATTTGTATGCATGATAATTAACAAAAATAAAGGTCTCGATCACTAATACTGGCCCTCTGCGTTTGGTCAAATCGTTTGCAGCATCTGGACATTACATTTAGACGGGATCCAACTAATTTCCGACCAAGAATCAACAAGTTGGACTCGACAAAAGACAGGGAACAGAAGTCGGCCGGGTCATATTATTATCTTGACGATTAAACTATGTGGGTAATGGTTGAGTCTTAGAATAACAGCTGATTATTAATCTGTTTACCCTTATTGTTCAACTAAATATCTCTTTCTTTTATACTGGACAGAAACAGAAACTCAAATTTTGAGGAGTGTCATTGTGAGTTAATTATCAGATCACAGCTTGGGAGCTCTATCGGGACATGGGACGAATTGAGGACACCTTTCAGCATTTGAAGCATCACGTTTGGGTACTGATTTCAATAACTTGGCATGCGATTATGGATGATTGATTCTGCATATTCCCCCCTAAAGTTTGCATTCCATTATTCGATTTTCACTTGCGACAAAGTATGTTAATCTACGTGTCCTTGTCTTCTACATGATGTTTTTGTGGTGAAAACTGTAACAAATATTTATAGGAAGTTTAGTGCACAATTTTGTAAGGTTTAATGTGCAATAAATTATCCTCTTTGGTGACTCCCTTGTGGCTTTTTCTAACGATATATTAAATACGATTAATTTTAGATGTATACCCTATTGTGATAGTTTGATGCATCGTTTATGGGTAGCATAGTTATGCCAGATTGATGACAAGTATATCTTTTAAATATAAATCCATGTCTGACAGTCTGTTCTGTAAAGGCAAAGATGACTTACGTGTGGTCTGATCCATAGCAGTGGGGATATACAATTCTATATTGATTGGAAGAATGAAACATGTATAATTTATAAGTAGGGTTCTCTTCTATATTTAGTACAATGGGTATGCACTAATCCCAATAAAAAAAATCGTGTGAATTTATACTCAAAATTGATAATATTATACTAAGAGAATTGTGATTATCTTTTAAATATAAATATATGTGTGATAACCTGTTTTGTAAAGGCGAGGATGACCTAGGTTTGGGTTTGGCCCATAGCAGAAGGGGAGTATAATTTCACATTGATTGGGAGAATGAAACGTGTATAATTTATAAGTAGAATTTTGTTCTTTATTTAATACAACGCATTTTGGATTAATCTCAATAATAAAATTGTGCGGATTTGGGCAAAAAATGGACAATATTATACTAAGAGCGTAACATATTGCAATGTGTGTTGCATTGGAAGACCATACTTTTAGGGATGAGGATTTTCTCAAATGTATGGATGGTGGTTTCTGATCACATAGATCAATCAACTTGTTCATTTCTGTGGTCTGCTCACAACAAATTTGCACATTATTTAGCCCGCCGTTGGCTGCATTTCTCATGCCGATGTGGCGTTGAATGTTGTTGACGCTGGATGGAACCTTGTTATGTTTTCTGTTCTGATGCCATTGATGCGTCATATTGTTCAGTTTTCAGAAGATCATAGATAGAGAGAGATGGCTTCCAGAGGATGGAAGCACAGGGATGACAAGTTTTGTTGGTTGAAATGACAAATTTGTTTAATGTATGATGAAACAATAACACTATTTAGAAGCCAACATGGTTAGGGAGCATTTTTATTATTATTATTAGTTAATTATTCTTTTAACAAATCAATTCACGTTAAACGTCCAGAACTGTACGCCTGTAGCCAGAGGCAATAAATTTTGAAGATTTTGCAAACATCCAAGATTGGAACGTGGACTCCCGAGGCCAGATCGACACTCGCTATCAAAGACATTGAATTTTTAGAATTTCATAGACGTTCAGTCCCAATGTATGTTTTTGCCTCAATCGTTCACGACGGATGCTACAGATAAAGACAATGAATTTTGAAGATTTCACAAACACGCAGTCTTGAGACATGTTTTTTTTCACAGACGTCTGGTTTCAATATTGATTTATTAACAAAAATAATTTAAGAATCAGTTTTCACTGATCCCGTAGTTTAAGAGTTTTTTTTAGCATTTATCCTTTATTTTACAATTGTTTTCCTGAAGAAATCAAATATCAAGTAATATTTTTTAAATGCCAAAATTATTGTACCTTATAAAAAGGCATTTAATTTTTTTTTTTTACTAAACACTTTATGCAGGCTAAATTGATGAAATAAGGTTTTTTTAGCTATGGAAAAACAATCTCACACGTAGTCAAGATGCTGTTCCGAACAATTCGACTGCTATACTTCGAGTTGTTATTAAGGAGAATACATGTGACGCGTGCCGTAGTCGGGATATTGTTCAAATTTTTTTTTTTTTTGAACTATTTGACTGCTATACTCCGAGTCGTTATCAGGGAGAATACGTGTGACCCTTGGCGTAGTTGGGATATTGTTCAAATAATTTTTTTCGAACAATTTGACTGCTATACTCCGAATCGTTATCAGGGAGAATACGTGTGACGTGTGTCGATAGTGAAAAAATTATATGACATATATAGTGTACATGACAAAATTAATGGTTTTGTGCATACAAGCAACCAAAATAAAAAGAGAAATGTTCCAAAAAAATTATTTGGACTATTTGATTAATGTGTTATTCAAAGGACGAAATGAATGACGTGGCGATATTAATGGTAGAGATTGAGTCACGTCGCTCAAAGACACTGAACGGAGACAATGCGCGCCATCGGCATCACTTCAAGAACTGAATGTGAATTTCGCAATTTCCTCCTTCCGTTCTGCTTCCCGTCGGCGATAATGAAACCTTCTCCTTCTCTGATCACTAATGCAAGGCTCCTTACGCCGGCGACGGCGTCGTCGTCGTCGTCGGCTTTTCCAACTTCTTTTTTGACTAAGTCCGTTAAATTTTCTCAACGACTCCCGTTAAGGTGGATTAGAGTCCCGCCCTACTTTAGCTTCCGTTCTAATGCTCGCTCTACTAGGTTTCTAGTTTCCGGGAGTGCTAGTTCCGGCTCTCACGTTTCTCCACCTCCTGTTAAGCAATCGGATGTTGGCGGTGTTTCCTGGAAGGTGCCTAAGGGAAAGATGGAAGCCATAGAAGAGGACATTGAAAAGGTCGTTTGCTTCCGACTTTTTGCATACATATATATTTTCATTTTCTGATTGTCTGTCTTTGTAGGTCATTTATCGATGTCGATTTGTAGCCTTTTTGGGCGTTTTGGGATCTCTTACTGGTTCTCTTCTCTGTTTCATTAAGGTATCATTTTCTCACACTTCACAGTGCTTCTACGCATATGGTTCCTGGTTTTCACTTTTCTTTGGAGTGTCACTTTTCATTTTCACTATTCAATATTTATTGCGCTTTTACTATTTTCTTGCTGATCCCATAATCTCCTGGACAAAATTTATTCCTAAGAGTGTCGTGTGTTTCGTTATTTTACTGATGATTGATGGTGGAAACACGCGTTCAACTTCGAAAAGTGTAGTGGTATATCGAGAGTGTTCTGAGAATGAGTTGTAAAAGAGTTTTTTTTTTCCTTTTCTCTGTGTCTGCGCGAATTTATATTCTGAATTTCATGGGAACTTATGTAATAACAGAGTACTCAAAAGAATGTATGATTTTGTGTTTTTTTGGCAGAAAATCCTTGTAGGAATTGTTACTGTCAATCGTACTATATTAAGGGCATCAGGCATGTATGATAATTTTTTTTTTATTACCCATAATGCAGGGTTGTACTTATGTTCTTTCATCTTTTACGGAATACCTTGTAAATCCTGGAAAAATAATAATGCTACTGGTGGAGGCTATAGGTACGTTATCTAAATATACTTGCCTTCTGATTTAATGTCTATCATCCTCTTTCTTCTAACTCTTGGAAATTCTTGATTCGTAGTTAAATTCTATTATGACAATAGGTGCATTATGTAAATATTCTTGCTTCTTGTTTTAATCTTATCATCCTCTTTCTTCTAACACTTGGAAATTCTTGATCCGTAAGTAAATTCTGTTGTGATTGGAAATATACTATGATATCAAACATATGGCATTTTGTAGTTGTAAAACTTGTTTTTGTTAGTTGGTTGATCCACGTGCTGTACTAATAATGATGGTTTATGGAACTTTTTTCTCAACTTTTTTGATGTGTCATAAAAATCATGACAAACTCAGTAGAATTTGGCTGTGATGTTTTTTTGTCCTTGAACTGAGCAGAGTCTTAGGCTATCATTAATGGTGTCTTTAGTTCTTCCTGATTGTAGAATAAACAAAAATTTATGTGTATTTAGAATTATTTATATGTAAGAGATTGAGTGAGAACTCTCTCTCTCTTTCTCTTTGACTCACAAGCTCTTTCTCTCTTTTGAAGTTAGAGGCTGTGAAGTTTACAAAATGTTTTTCATCACAAAATAAACAATTCCCATGAGTAATCAGAAATAGAAAAAATAAAAATGTGGATAGTAGTAGCATGTTGTTTCACGCCTATAGAAAACCTTTTGAGTAAAGCGAATTAGCTATATGGCGCCTGGATTAAGTGGATGGAGAGGCCAAGGTGTGGTGCAAAAAGCGGCAGAAATAGAATGAAGATAAATCCATGGAATCATTTCAAAAGTGTAAGTTGATAAAAGGAAGTTTTAGAGAGGGGAGGTGTGTGATTATTTCTTTTGTTAGAAATACTCTCAGTTGCTTTCTCCTCATTGAGTTTAAAACTGAATGGAGAAACTTAACATTTCATGTACCAGCTGTAATCTTTGCAGAAGTTGAGTTGGATATCGTGAGAAAATTTAATTGTCTTCTTAGTAATTCACCCGCACAAAGTGAGTAATCATCCTTACACTAAGTGACACTGGTGTAAAACCACTCTTAGTTTGTAATTGAGTTTTTATCGTCCTTTAAATCCAAGTACTTTAGTAATTTCTAATATCTTGTTTGTGAATTTTGTTCTTTGAGATCTACCATGTTTATTGAGTCAAGCAGACAATTTTGTGGGTCAACTACCTTCTGGAAGTCCAAACATCTATAAAATTGGAAATTAACATTAGGAACCAATCAAGATAATGAACTAAATCAATCTAAGATTTATGTTCTTAATATGCATTCTATTCAGAAACCAATATCAATAGTTTCATCCCCATGCAGAAGACTGAAAGATATTAGAATCACGAGCACTTTTGAAATTACAAGAACAATTTTATCTGCTCTGTTCATGTTACGAACCAAACATGGTTAGGTCCTGAATTTTGAATTTGATTAAGTGTGACTGGTTGTAGTGAAATGTACTATTGCAGTTCTCATGTTAGCTACTGACTCAAAAAACTATTCGACGAACAATCTGGAAATCTCATGTTTGAAATTATTATTTTTGGAGAAACCCTGTTACTGACGCATTTAAAGAAGCTTGTACGAGTTCCTCACTGGATTATTTGAGCCATTCCTTTTCCATTGTATGCGCAGATGTATATCTTTTAGGAACTGTGATGCTGGTCTTTGGTATGGGTCTGTATGAGTTGTTTGTCAGCAATCTTGGGAGCTCAAAATCAGTTTCAGACAAAAACATCCCCTATAGATCAAACTTATTTGGATTGTTCACTCTCAAGGTCAGTTTGACTTATTTAATCAAACTTTTACGATTGAAATATTGCTGTCTACTCTTGACAGCAGGGCCTCATAGTCTCTTGTTAGCAGTTTAAATTTTATGTGTTTCCCTTCCCCTGTGATTTTTTAGGGTCTCTTTTTGGCCGCACGCTATGCAGTATATAGTACTATTTTTCTACATCTGGATTTCAAATCCCTTTAAACCCTGCATAGTACTTAATAGTATTCTCAAATATCTCTATCTGAATCCATTTGAAATTATGCTCAGATTAGTTTCGTCTAATTTCCAGGAACGTCCGAAATGGTTAGATATAAAAACTGTGAATGAGTTGAAAACCAAGCTGGGGCATGTAATAGTAATGCTTCTTCTAATTGGTCTTCTTGAAAATAGTAAAAAGGCAGTTATAAACACTCCCATGGATTTGCTTTGCTTCTCTGCTTCAGTCCTCCTTTCCTCAGGCAGCCTCTTGTTGTTGTCTAAGCTCACTGACTAGGGATGAAACCTTCATCTGCAGTGACATATCTAAACAGTATATCATATAGGATTACAAAAATGATTATCTTTCCTTTCGATGTATATTATTTCAAGCGTCGAATGTACGTCCCGACTTCTATATTGTTCATTTTGGTCGATAAAACTTTGATGCCAATTTACATAATCGTTCGTTTTACCCATTTTCGATTGCTGAATTTAGTGTTCCTTATTTAAATGGATGTAAGAACGTTTGCAAGATTTTGTACTCGGATGCGCATGGAATAGCCGATATCGTGTTGCTTCTTTCATTTGTCGACATTTCTTTATCTCCCTTCTGTTGAGATTGTAGTAAAGAACTTGCACATATGGTGATTCCATGCAACCTTTCTTAAAGAAGAAAGTCTATCATATATGTTTATTTTATTTACGTAATATGTGTGTATAATATATGAATATATTATAAAATATAAAATATAAAGTACGGGTTAATTTTTTTTTTTTTGGAATTTTCAATTTTGAATATGACTTACAAAAAATGTAGAGAAATTAACAAAATAATTATTGTAATATGGGATAATGACAAGTTATCAAATAAAATATTTGGTTATAAAAAATCAACGGAGTAAGTATCGCTGTCAAAAATTTTAGTTTGTATATACAGTTAAAAGTTTAAGGATTTACTTTTCACAATAGAATGTTAGTTTTTGCTGCCGAAAGTAACCGTTCCATTGTGGAACATTGTCATTATGTATTACTTTTCGCAGTTAAAAATATTTTTTTTTCCTCTATTTGTTAAATTCTTTGTCGTTGTTCAGAGTAGTAAACAATGATTTTCTGGCGAGTTTTCTCAATTGAACGGAAGCATGTCTAATTTGAAGTATATTGATTTTTCAATCAACAGTTAACTTGAAATATTTCATTTTGATACAAAAATTTATTTCAAACAATTAAATATTTTTAAAATTTGTGTTCCAGCGAATTTTCGTAATGAAGCAGAAACATGTTTAGTTTGAATTACAATATTTTTGAAACAAAAAGTTAACTGAAAATCTTTCATTTTGATACTAAAATTGATTTCGAATAGGTTAACTGGAAATTTTCCGTTTTTGAAAATTTTCTCGTTTTTTCATGACTTTTTTAATAAATTAACAGTAATATTTGTATCGTTTATTATTATATATGATAATTTTATTTGTTAGAGAAAATGGTGGAGGGGAGAACTTATCATTTCACTTATAGTTTGGTTATTTTTGTAATTTCCCAAAATTATATGTAACACATTTAACTGTTGTCTGTGTGGAAGCATGCTGCTTCCGTTTTTCACCGAGAGACTCTGGGGCCGAATGGAGCACTGGTTTAGCAGGAGCTTCCTCCCGAGTTTCTCGATGGGGATCGAGAAACAGAAGAACCCACGTCATGAATGCAGAAACGAAGGAGAAAAAATGAAGAGTGAAGAAGGAGGAGGAGCAATCTGAAAGAAAAGGAAAACAAAAATCTTACTGAAGGTGGAATTTATTTTGACGAAAAAAATTAAGTTTAGACAGAAAGACGCCATTTTTATCTTTTTATTTTGTCCGTTTTCTTGCCATGAATGGTTTCTTCAAGACAGCCTAAAGGCGTGTTGGTGGCAGCGAGAGGTAACTGATGCTCTCGTTTCTCAGAGTTTCAAGGGCAACCAGTGGAGCGCTGAATTCGCGAGCTTTTTCTCAAATGGGTTTCTCTACAAAACGTAACAGCCGAGTGAGCAGAAGCGCTGCTCTTAAGAATTCCCAGGCTTCCGGTAATCTTTCGCTGTTCTCTTTCCCCAGAAAATTATACGTCAGTTTGCTGTTGCGTTTCTTCTTTTCCTTTCTCTGTATTGATTTTAGCTCTATTAAAATTCAGATTCTCGCTTGGAGAACAGCGTCTACTCAATTCTAACTATCAGCCGTTGGGAGTCGCTGAATCACATGGCCTATCCGTTGGCATCACTTAGACCAGTTCATGGGAGGCTAGCTCTAAAGTTCCTTAAGTGGGTCATTAAGCAACCTGGTTTGGAACTCAGTCACCTCAATCATATAATCAGTATTACCATCCATATACTTGTTAGAGCTCGAATGTATGACCCTGCTAAGTCAGCTATGAGATATTTATCACGAACATGCTCTGGGCCGAGCTCTGTTTTTAGTTTGCTTGTGGATACATATCCCCTTTGCAATTCAAACCCATCAGTATTTGACCTTCTAATTAGAGTTTATTTGAGACAAGGAGTGGTTGAAGATGCAAGAGAGACTTTCTCTTTAATGGCTTTGCGGGGATTTAAGCCATCAGTTTATACTTGTAATATGATTCTATCTTCTATGGTGCAGGCCTGTAAATCTGAACTTGTTTGGTCATTTTTCAAGGAGATGCTCGCCGAGAAGGTTTGTCCTAACATTGCCACGTTTAACATATTGATCAATGTTTTATGTTGGCAAGGAAAGCTTAAGCATGCAAGATATCTTTTAAGAGATATAGAAAAGAGTGGTTACAATCCAACAATAGTTACTTATAATACATTGCTTAATTGGTACTGCAAGAAAGGAAGGTATAAATATGCTTTGGAGCTGATTCATAATATGGGAACCAAGGGGATAGAAGCAGATGTTTGTACATATAACATGCTTATGAACGCTTTATGCAGAAATAATAGAAGTGCTAGTGGCTACCTACTTTTGAAAAAGATGAGGAAGAAAAAGATAGCTCCAAATGAAGTCACTTATAATACTCTGATCAGCGGGTTTGTCAAAGAGAGAAAGGTCAATGTTGCTACGAAGATATTCAGCGAGATGTCGATATTTAATCTTTCTCAAAACTGTATTACTTACAACATTATGATTGACGGTTATTGCCAGGAAGAAAACTTTGAAAAAGCATTGGAGCTTTTGGATACTATGGAAGCAAATGGAATAAGACCCAATGAAATTAGCTATGGGACTATTTTGAATGGGTTATGCAAGCATGCCAAGTTTTCCACAGCCCAAAATCTTCTCAAGAGAATGAGAATCAATAGGATATCTATTAATACTATTGTTTTCACTATGGTGCTAGATGGGCTGTGCAAAAATGGTTTACTTGATGAAGCTATTCAGTTGCTAAACAAGATGATTGAGGATGGCGAGTCTCTCGATACTTTAACATTTTCAGTTTTAATTAATGGATTTTGCAAGGCAGGAAGGGCAAAAAACGCCAAGGAGATCATGTGTAAGATGCATAAAGCCAAACTCGTCCCGAACAAAATTATTTTCTCAACACTAATCTATAACTTTTGCAAGATGGGAAATAGTTTGGAAGCTCTGAAAGTTTATTCTGTCATGAATCAGTGTGGATTTGATGCTGACAACTTCACTTGTAATGTGTTGGTTACTTTTCTTTGTAAGAGTGGAAAATTGATGGAGGCAGAAGATTTCTTGCATCATATGAGTAGGATTGGTCCTCATCCTAATTCAGTTACCTTTGATTGTCTCATAAATGCCTTTGCGGATTCTGGAGAAGGGCTAAAAGCATTTTCGATTTTTGACGAAATGATTGAATTTGGTGTAAGTTCAAGTCCATTCACATATGGAAGTCTGCTGAAAGGACTCTGCAAGGGGGGGAATTGGAGGGAAGCACAACAATTCATGAATAATCTTCACAACATACCTTCAGCTGCAGATACTATTTCATACAACACAATAATTGTTGAGACGTGTAAATCTGGTAATCTGCAGACAGCAATTGGCATATTTGATAAGATGGTACAGAATAATGTTATGCCTGACAGTTATACGTACGCTAGTATTTTAGCTGGGTTATGTAAGAAACAAAAGTTAGTTTGTGCCATTATGTTTCTGGAGAAAGTAATACAAAATGGCACCATATCTATGGATGCAATTATGTATACTTCTTTAATTGATGGTTTGTTTAAGGCTGGTCAATCAAAGGCCGCATTGTATCTTTTTGAAGAGATGGTACAAAAAAACTTATGCCCTGATACTTTTACCTTTAACGTTGGTATAGCTGGATATTCTAGGATGGGAAAGATGCTCAAGGCTCTTTATCTATTTTCAGAAATGATAAGCAGAAATTTCCTTCCCAATTTAGCTACTTGGAATATCCTCTTGCATGGGTTTTCAAAGAAAAGTGCTTTATCAACTTGCTTTAAGTTGTATAATATCATGAGAATGGGTGGCTTTCTTCCCAACAAATTCACATACCGTTATCTTCTTCTTGCGGTTTGCAACTCTGGCAGGTTGGATGCTGGTATTAGAATGCTGAAAGGTCTAGGAAAGGAGGGAGTAGCTGATCCATGTACAATTGGCATGGTCATTCGGAAGTGCTGTGAAATGAATGAAATGGGTAAGGCCATTGATTTAGTTAATATTTTCAACTTTTTCGAGCATTCTTCTGATGTCAGTACAGAAAATGCCGTTATTCATGGATTAATTAGAAATAGGAACATGCGAGAATCTCTCCTCATTTTCCACGACGTGTTGGAAAAGGGGTTTTTTCCCAAAATCTCACAATACTTTACCCTAGTCAAAGGTTTGTGTAGAGTGGGAAACATCAAAGGAGCCATCAACCTAAGAGACAAGATGTTAGAACTGGGGGTCTGTTCCCAAAATGTTGCAGAGAGTGCTTTAGTTAGAGGACTTGCACTATGTGGAAAGGTTGAAGAAGCTATGCTGATTCTTCAAAGCATGCTTCGCTCGAAGCTTATTCCAACTGCATCAACTTTTACCACTTTGATGCACTCTTTCTGTAAAGAAGCTAACCTTGTTGAGGCTTTAAAGTTGAGAACCAAAATGGAGACCTACTGTTTGAAGCTTGATGTGGTCACTTACAATGTTTTAATTTCAGGATTATGCGCTAATGGTAATGTGTTGGCCGCTTTTGACCTTTACGAGGAGATGAAACAACAGCATCTTTTGCCAAATGCAACCTCTTATAGTGTTCTCACTAGTGCCTTATCTTCTGAAAGACATATAGTTGAGTGTAAAATACTTCTGAAGGATTTGAAGGAAAGAGGACTGATCCCTGATAATTGGGATGAAAGTACTCAGCAAGTTAATGACGGATTTGCACTTGCCACGGAGAAATTAAATTCGTTGAAGCGTAACAGAAGGAAATAATTCAAATTGTGGGGAGTATATGCACTGGGATAGTGATAGTGATCAATCAGTCGACATTTAGCATTGGATGCAAACAACATCTACGGGCAAAACCTTTTCTGCCGAAATTAACCTGAATGGAAGGACTGAATCAGTTTTGGAAGAAATAGAGATGCAGCTCTTGTCCACTTCCATTAGAAAATTCTCATGTATGCTTCTTTAGGACCCTTGTGGACATGGCAAGACTTTTTGTCTGGACGGAACTATGATAACTGGTTGAACTTCAGATGATTTTGGTGCAACGGTATGTCTTACTGACCTTTGCTGCTTAAAAACTCTCTAGTTTGTGCATCCTGCGATACCTTTCTATTCTCCAGATGTGAAAACAAGTATTATTCTCATACCTTATCGAATATAATTACAGGGCTAATATAGAAAATATATTCTAGTTTAGTAATAAATCTAATTAATCAGCACCATAAAGAAATTGGCTAACTAGAAATCTACAATAGATTACCAATTACAAAAAAGGCTCAACTGTAAGGGGAAAAATCTGTTCTTTGAGCCTTGGCAAGAACCCCCTACTTTTTATAGTCTTCCCTCTTTCAAATTTCATTTGATTGATCTTTTTGTATACTGTTCTGTTTAAAGTAACGTTCAAGGCCATCAAATGTGTTTTTTGCCGTTTAGCATTTCATGTTAGCCCATGGGTGACATTTGGCTTGGCCTTTTTACAGTTCACATGCTCAAAACGTTAATTTGAGCCTAAACTATATATTTATTGGTTACCTACCCAAATTAATCCTAATAAATGGGGGAAAAACTCTTTTGGCTGATGCATGAAAAGCTTGTTTTGGTCCTGGTTCATGTGTTCATATGCATTTAATGCCGTTTCATTTGTAGCCTGGGGATATCAAGTCTATGGCAGAATATTACTACTCCTTGCTGATGCTTGCTGAGAACAAGGGGCCATGCAGCATCTCTACTCCTTTCTCTGAGGATGTTCCCTGTCTGATTATGCTCATACTATTGTTTCTGATAAGTTGATCATGCGTGGAGAGAAGGGCAAGGGAAAGAGGCCGGAGCTGAAATGCAGGTGGACATCAAAGAAGTATCCACAGAGTCTCAGCGTTTCTTTTGTGGTACTTTGTTTTACATTTGATATATAGTTGAAAATGAGGATTGTGTTTTTACTGTATGGGTCTTATTTGAAGTGACTGTTCATGATTCTGAAAGCATAATTGGTGTGTGATCTTTTGTTACAAAAAAACAATTGATCAAAATGAAAGCATGGTTGATCTATGTGCCAATCCTCAAATTTATTTTGAACGCGGGATCTCTTCGTTAAGCGATGTTTAACTTAGGACAGCAGCAGAACTTCAGACTTCTCTAATGAAAGAGACATTAGATATTATTTACTGTTACAATGAGACTCACTGCTCAGATTCAAAGATGTATCAATATAAGTTTATTACAACAATTTTAAAGTTCATATAGTAACTGTTATGATAGAGTGCATTTATTTTAGTGTGCATATTTAAGTATCCTTTAGAATTTCTAAGCATTTATTAATTAAGTCTTTTAGTATTCTGTTTAGGTGTATTATTTAAAGGAATGAGAGTAGGTTTGGTGAAATTCATATTTTGGAGAAACCAATTAAGGAGAGAGCAAACAGACCTCTCGAATGTCTGCGATAGTTTGTAATTCAATTTTATATTTTATTAAAGTATACGGGTACGAATCACGCTACAAGCTCAATGTACTTTTGACGTGTTGCAATTTTGGTGGAGGATCCTTATTGTACCTACATATTTAATAATTTCGCTTCGCAAAATACTCCTTTTTGAGTTTTAGTATACTTTCACTAATTTTCGTGTCGTTATGGAAAAATTTCGTTCACTCAGTTGACAGAGCCAAAGAGCAAGAGTTTCTCTTGGTCTTCCCGGTGACAAAGTCCAAGTCGAAAGGTATCTACATCGTATATTATATGTTACTTTACGTAGAGGGAGACTTTTTGTCGAATTGAGTGGAGATGTACTTGTTCTACATGGGAATCAAATAGCAGAAAAGTAAAAAAGGAATCTCCACATGGTCTTTTCCTTTTGCTCTTCTTGATGCTTTACTCATGTCTGCCTATCTTTGCTCTTTGATTTTCCTTTTTTGCTAAAATATATGTTTATAAAATTCTCTTGTTGAAATTGCTCAGGAAGTTTGTTCCTCCAATAACGGGGCCAATGATAGGCGGTAAGTGGCAGTGGCAATCCTGTAGCCAACAAAATGGAAAAGACTGAAAGATTGATGATAGTGGCTAATCTCTGCATTCAACTCCTTTCGTCCCTAACGGAAAAGTGACATCATTTTCCGGCAACAGATGGTCAGTGCGAACTCATGCTTTGACTTGGTAGAAAGAACGATCTTTGAGTTGAGCCAGAGGCCGACAACAGATCTGCATTTCATCATTCTGAGCGAGGTAGGAGTAGTAGTCCACCACCTTCTCACATGTGCACAAGGTGATTGCTTTTATATTTTTGTCCTGTTTCATTCTGTGCAATGGCGGCCAATGATTAAAATTAGTGGTCATTAGCTACCCATAAATTATATTTAAGGGGACAGCTTTTCTCACGACTCCAAAATAAGTCTCATGTTTTTAAGGTTCTTATACTTTGATGCCACAAGCATTTTGAAGAAGATGGGATAATCGTCGTGATCTTTGACTGAAATTTCTTCTGGGTTTTTTTTAATAGCTGATATGTTTCGAGAGAGAGAGAGAGAGAGAGAGAGAAGGGTAGTGGGAGAAGCATTTTCTTTGAGGAGATTTGATCAGAGGATTGATCACAGACAAAGAGCATCTGAAGGACACTTTAGTTGAAGAACAGCAGATGATATTTTAATTTAGCAGGATCAAACAAAGCCTCTGCTAGTGTTGTCTAATCAATACCCACGTAGGTACTCCTTCTCCCATAAAATATAGTCCATTGATGAAGTCGTTTTTGGGAAATAGCTATTCTTTCTAGATATAGAAATTATTTTCTCTCTCTACCCCCCCCCCCCCCCTCTCTCTCCTCTCTGCATAACCAGTCCAACATGCCCATGTGGAGAGTGGAAGTGGGACCCTTTTAATCATCTTAAATACTGATTAACCATCTCCATTACTATGACACTCACCTTAATTCTTGCTGAGGTTGTTTGATTGATTGGATTGATTGGTCTGTTAACTGTCTTATAATTTCTCTCTCTTCTGCTCTTTCATGGTGAAGATGACAGTTAAAAGCCTCGTGTCTACATTGTTTATAGTTGTTGTCGTCGTGATTCACTTGGGTCTATCACTGGCGTCAAGACCAGTACATATAATATCTCCTCCTTCTCCTTCCACAGATCATCATCACCATCATCAATGGGTTACTGTGAATCGGTATAAGCAGTATGAGACCGACGCTCTCCGGCCAACCACTCCCGGAAACAGCCCCGGTATGGGCCATCAGAATCCTCCTCCCGGCCTCCTTTAGCTACTCCGCTTAATTGTTCTTTTCATGCTTGGTTTGATTGTCATGTATGTATTCTGTCATCCAACCCCTGTTGTTACTTCTGCTCCTTATTATATATTTTTTTAATAAGAAACGAACAATATAACTATCGAAAAAATGCAAGTGAAGAATAAAATATAAGAAAAACTCGCGAAGGCGTAACGATAAAGTGTTTATGTTTCAGGTGTGTTTATCGGGACTAAATCGAACAGATTCGATAAATGTGTCCCGTTTGAAATAAGAAAACTAAAATTGTTTTTCAAGATGGTCTTGCCGTAAAAAGATGGATAGCGTTGTGATTGAACCAAATAATCCGAGACAACCGTTGAGAAGTTGATTGTGCAAAGAACCTTAATCGTCTTGTTTCTTACATGTTTTAAAACATAGTTAAGAAAACTCAAAAGAGGATGGTTGCTATCGGGGAGACCGAACCATATGAATTTCTAGTCTTTCCACCTTTTCTATTCGATGAACTTATCGAATGCATTGAGCAAACGCCTTAATCATATTTTTGTAGTTACCTTTTTTTTTTAAATAATTTTTTGGATAACAAAGTAACCACTAAATTATTGGATCAATGACAAGATTAGTGCTACACAATTTTCGTTAACAAATAAAATACTAAACTATAGAAAATAAACAGAGTTAACATTGCTGTTACATTTTTCGTTAAAAATTTTAATTTGTTTCTGCTACAGATGTCTTTTTTTCACAACTGACCCTTACATATAGTAGTTATAGTCAAATATTTACTTTATGCAACAGAAGGTAAATATTCGCTGCAGAAAGTAAATATTATTCTAATGAATTGTTTTTCTCAGTGGAAAGCAAGTATCTATTGCGAACAGAGCATATCAGTTAGAGCGATTTCCATAGTGGAAAGGTGCCTTTTGCAGCAAAAAAAATTCTATAATTCTATAATACATCTTCAGAATTACAGCTTGTTATGCAATATAATTGTTGTGTGAATGATTTGTTTTTCAGACACAGAAGAAAACATATATCAAATGCGGAAATTACCCTTTCTGTTGTAGAAAATACTCTTTCGCAACAAAGAATACCTTTTACGTAGTGGATATATGTCTTTCGTTGAATAAAACAAGTCTTTGGATTGAGACTTAATTTCTATTGCAGAAAGCAAGTTCTTGGATTAAGATTTACTTGCTTCAACGAAAGGTAAGTTTCAGCAGCAGAATGAGTATTTTCTACAACAAAAAGAGTAAAAAGTATTTTTAACGGAAAACATGACAATGATATTTGCTTCGTTTATTTCCTATAATTTCGTATTTTATTTGTTAGCGAAAGTTGTTTAGTATTTATATTGTCACTGATTTTATAGTTCAGTGGTTATTTTGTTGATTACCTTTTTTTTTGTGATTTGAGATGTTCACAAGGAGGCATTTCTTCAAAGGTTTTTATCTTATCAATCTACCACTCTTTAATTCTTGTTGAAACATATACTCGAAGGGTGGGACCAGGGTGAACGATTTCAAAGTGGACTCCTCGTTCATTAAATGAAGAAAATCACTAAGATTTCGTGCTCCACTACTGATGTGCCAACGGAGTGGGAAGTGGAAGTCCAAAATGCAAAGGGGGAAGATGTGTGGATACCCTCAAGGAAGAGCGGAAACCTGGTGCGAACTTCCTCAAAGAGTGTGGATGTCCGTAGCGGAAAGTGATTTTGGGAGCAAATATCTAGGTCGGACGCCTACAAGGAAATATGAATATCCACAACAAATAGTTGTTCTCAAGAGTGAGCTGTCGCGGAATGGACTGAACGTCACATGTACTCCACAAGCTTAGTAACTAGGGTAGCAGATATCTAGAGAGGAGCGGATCTTCGCAACAAACAGATGCCTCTTGAGCGAACTTTCAGGGAAAGGCGTGGAGTCATATGTGCGGCACATGGTTTTAATTTGAGGAGCGGATATTCGCAACAGACAGAGACTTTGAGAGCGAACATCCACAGAAAGGTGAGGAGTCTTGTGCAAGTCACACGTGATTAATTCAGTGAGTGAATAACTAGAGAAGAGCAGATATTCACGGCAGAAATTCGCAACTCAAATTATGGGGGAACGTGGATTGTTGCAACATACAACAATTGCGAGGTCTCAATAGTCAAACTGCCTTGATCACTTCGGCTTTCGCTTGGATGCAAAAACTAATTGTCCAAAAAATTGAAGCTTCAAGCAAAAACTTAGATTGTCTCTCAATAGATATGAATGGAAAATTGCCACTAGATTTTCACAATCTAAATTGTTCAATAAGAGTCAAACTGATCTGGAAAGTCGCCGTGATACAACCTTTAAGTTCAACGGCTGCCTTCAAAGACAAGAAGCACTCCAATTCGATAATTCATGAGTTAATGCAATCTTACTAGAAATTCACTTAACAGGAAATGCGATGAGAATTATGTAATGTGGACAAAGAAGCTCTAGTCGAACTCACTAATACTCAAACTCCTAAGCAAGCTCAATAAGATTGCAAACAATCCAAAATGAAATGCGGTTTTTGCAAGAATTACAAGTACAATTACTAGCAGCTAACTTTAGGTTTTCTTTGATTCAAAACTATATTTCATCATCCCTAAGTGAGGTATAAATACCAACACAAATTAGAGTTAAAGATCCTAAAGAACAAAGTACAAAAACACCCTTAAAATAACAACTAGTGTATACTCGGCCAAAATATAGTCTAGCAGAATAACACTTATAAAACATCTTTATATCCCAAATAAACAAAAGATAATAAAATGAGTAAAATCTTTAAAACATGAATAATTTCGTGAACACCACAAAATGACCCTATAGAAAGTCTTCCGACACTTCCTATTAAAGATGCTCTCTTCATTCTGAGTCAAAATCTTCCCCCTCCCATTTAATAACATGTTTGAACATATCTCCATCTTTAGTGCTAAGATATTCTTGTAATCTTTCATAGATTAACGTCTCTGTAAAATAAAGAGCTAAATAATGATAACGGTTAGTAAGTCGCCTAACTTGTGCTCTTGTAATGGAACCCCATGGCATATTAACTGCAAAATGTATTCTTTCAAATTCAGCTCGTATTCTCAACATTATGCCTTGAACTAGACTTGGCCCTCAAAGTCAATAACGGAACAGGTTGGGTCGAACCCTCAAATGGGTGGTCTGAGGTATGGCCCATGAGCCTCGGACATTGTATCAACCTGTAGATCGACTTGATTTTTACTTCACGGTTACACGCGCTTACGTAAAAAAAGTAAAAATAAATAAAAACTTGCTCGCCATTGGAAACGAGATCCGACCCAGTCCCGAGATCCGATCATACTTAAAATAATAATAATAATAATAATTAAAAAAACAAAAAAAAAGGAAAAATTCAAGGGTGGCCATTAACTGATAACCTTGACTTGAACCTTGATGATTTTTAGGACCAGATTGAGTTTGGGTGTCGGCTGAAACACATTGTGTTTTTTCCATGTATTTTAAAAATGTGGATCCAATAATATATGTAGTGCTCCCCCACCTACGCAATTACAAAAACATGCTAGGCTGGTAGCTGCGTAGACATTGAAGACAATGTCCTTTTTCTGTATTTGAGTACTATATTATCTTTCACGTTATTATTGAACTTTGTCTTGTTAAATAAAAGTATTAATACATAGCTCCAAGTTAATATAATTTTTAAACTCCAATTTGTATTATTTTTTTCCATAATTTATAATTATTTCTATCCATTTTCATTATTTTATATGTATTGTGAGTCACTAGAATTGTGTCAGTCGGCCTTGTGAAAGTAAGCCAGGATGACCCATATCAGTGGGGGTGGACAATCTCACATCACTTGTGAGAGTGAAAAATGTATGGTTTATAAGTAGGGTTCTCTTCCCTACCTAATATAATGTGTTTTGAGTTAAACTCAAGAACAAAACCGTGTAGATTTCGACATATATTGTACTAGGAGAATTAGTAACTTTACAATATCTGTTTTTGCAGTGATACAAAAAGGAGGTAATCTTTTTGATATCGTTCATTCTTTGTAACGCGAATGTCACTCAAAAATCACCGATCAATCTTTAGGCTCCACGTTATGCTATTAATTGTCTGAACTTCTTTTTTCGACTCGTCATTACTTTAGACGGTGAAAACATTATTTATAGTTAGGGTTGGCAATGGGTCAAGCCAGGCATGCTTACTGAATGTTGGTCTAGGTAGAACCCGACAAGCCTTGAGGGAGACGATGGCCTAGGATCACCCTCAAATGGCTGGTCAGTCCAAGGACTACATAATTAAGAAAAATAAAGCCAGAACTTGGGGTGGGGTGGGGTGGGTTGGCTCGCGCAAGGAAAATTAGCTGACAACCTTAAATTTGCATAGAAAAATGGAAAAAATTAAGAAAAATCGAAAAATTATAAAACATCTGCATTATGTAACACGTAGGACATATTTAGATGCAATGATCACATAAGCAATAACTCTAAAAAAGCACCAAATTGGGAAGATATTGTAAGTTATCCATCCTTTTCTTTGACATTTTGGGAGTTTTTTGAAAGTGTTCAAGTTAGTTGTCACAAAGTTAATGGATCATCAAGAGTTTAGCAAAATTTGATCAAATATAAAAATGGGTGTTTTGGTGGGAGGGGGAGACAAGGAGAGCCACTGCATAAATGCCAACAAGTTTCCAACCATAAATCTGTATACCCATTAATTGGTGCCTGCAAATTGGCCGGGCTGCTCCAAAGAACCAGCTTATGTTATCCATTCAAATTCAACGCCATGTTTCAATTATCCAGAGCTTGATCAGGTGTGTTCTATTACTAGTTTAGCTTCAGAACGAACAGTTGTTTTCAGTGATTTGAGTCTCATTTTTGAACAAGAAGGCTAGAGAACTTTCAGTTCATATTGTAGAAACACTGAGAAACTGGGGTTTTTTGTAGGGTTGCAATTGTAAGTTGGAATAGATTGTGTAATGTTTAGGATTACCCTATACATGTGAATTTATTTTCAAATTATTTGACAGTGAAGGAATCAAGAATGGGGTCGGATAAAACAATGAAGAAGATGAAGCGTGGAGTCTGGTTTGAAAGAATTAAAGATGGACAAGCCTGCGTCTCCAAACAGGCTGTGAAAATTATTTACAGAGAAAAAAGTGTGCGCTGGTTTCGGCTTGGATTCTTTATTTTAGGCTGTGCTATTGCGTATTTGTCGGGTCCAGTCTATTCAATGCTGTCATTCCAACAATCCGAGTGCCAACAACCCAGTTTCTCTCTCTCTCTCTCTCTCTCTCTCCCTCCATTTTGATACCATCCAAATGTCGCGTGAGAATCAAAAGGTGTTTCTTTTTCTGATAAAGTGTTGCCAGAGAACTGTAGAAGATCTTTCAGTGCGTTAGTTGGAAGCTGAAATAGATGATTTGTGCTAGCTGCTAGCTATTACCATCTTCAATGGAACTAACCATGGTTAAGTAACCTTAGCTAACGTGGATGATTGGGGAGAAAGACAGAGATAGAACTTGGATGGAGGAGGAGGAAGAACTATGGAGAAGAAGAAGACACGACAGGCAAGTTGACGAGATTATAGTCTAATGTTGATCACACCTGCTGCGTTGGGTCTATTATTGATTCATTTATGGACCAACTTGAATCTTTCTGAGTTGCCTGCATTTATTTTTGTTTGTAATTTTGCGAGTCTACTTCCTACCCTGGTTAAGTCCACTGTCGATTTCTGCTCGTTGCGTTTTCAGAAATGTCTTCATTTCTTCGGTAGTTCCTTGCAATTGCCGGTAACTTAGACTTCTTTTAGTTTTTGAAGTGAAAGTTTAGTAACTTAGACTTCATTTTGGTTTATGAATTCAAAGTTTAGAGAGAGAGAGAGAGAGAGAGAGATAGAGATGGAGAAAGAGAGTTCAATTTTTCTCTACCTACCACATTTAGTCACATTCTACACTCTGGGTTTGTGATCCTGAATTTGGTTCTTCATATCAGCCACGTGGTTCTCTCTCTCTCTCTCTCTCTCTAACATGCATTGTTTACTTTTAAAGACTGAGGGTTGATTAAACTAGCATTTCTCTGTAATGGGTGGTTGTTGATTTTGCTCAGAAGCGAGGAGAGGAGGAGGAAGAAGATGCAGGAGGAGCAGACGGGCGTTGCAGCTGAGAACGGCAGGCGAAGCCTTTTTCACGCAGTGATTGAGGTGGGAAGATCAGATGACAAGCAAAACCAGGCTTATAATCACTACCTTTCTCGCCGAGAAATGGAGTCCCTCGTTTCTATCTGCGAAACCTTCTTACCTTCCATTTCTGATTTCGATCATGGCGTCTCCATGGCGGAGGAAGATGACTCTACCGCCAGATACTACCTCACGTCTGCTTCCATGGCCGCCACTCCCCAACGCGTAAGAACCCACAAACCCACTCTTCTTCTTTGTCTCTCTTCGCCATTTTCATTTGCATGCACGCCATTTTTGGCTATGTTAAGCTATTTTGTAGATTTTTTTAGCATATGATGACGAAACATTAACGATGAGTAACATGCAGCTAGAAGGGTTGATAAGAGAGAGGCTGAGACACCCAAAGAAGTGGCTGATGAGGGTGGCTCTGTGGCTGTTGTCAACCTGGTATGGAACCCTAATTCTCTGTGGCTACGCCAGCCTCTCCGCCGAGTTTCCTTACTTCCACAGATTCAGTGAATTGCCGCAGTACAAAAGGGAAAAGATAGTCTTCTCTTGGTCTCTCAGTTACTTCAATCTTCTCAGAGTCTTCTTCAGAACCATGAAGCTTCTCACTCTCCTCGTCTTTTTCACTCAGGTCTCCCCCTCTCTCTCTCTCTCTAAGTCAAGTGGTTTACTTGGATTATCATTACTGTCCTTTTTGCTAAGGAAAAGCTTTATTCTCTACACTCTCCTTTCTGCTTTTTCTGTTCAGTCAATCTTATCCATTAATTTAGATTATTTATTATTAAATATTATAGATTTCTGTAGAGTAGAGGCTACCAACATTCTGTTTTTACGATATTTTGATCTTTTGCCTGATTTCTGCTGCTTCAGAACTGATGAACTTCGATTCACTGAACAGTTGGGAGAAGTAATGAATTTACTGCAAAATCTTTGCAGGTTAATGAGGAAGACGACAACCTCTCTTGGAATGCCATTGGCTACGTGGGGCCCGATCCTGACTTCAGAACACACAAGAACAGAACCGTTCGAAAGTCCGTCAATCTCACTGCGAATCACGAGAAATTGAAAACTGTGGTAGAAGACGATCAGAGTGAAAAGGATACTCTTTTTGGGCCGCTCCATGAAGGAATATTAGATCTTAGCAGCTACCCAAAAGAGAGGGCCGCAAATGAGCTCAAAAAACGTGGGTTTGCTGTCACTCTTCCTAAATCGAATCCATATATGGTCATCGAATGCGACGCGGTTGTTGTTGGGTCGGGCTCCGGTGGTGGAGTTGCCGCCGGAGTTCTCTCAAATGCCGGCTACAAAGTTCTTGTGTTGGAAAAAGGAAGCTACTGCGCTAGATCAAATCTCTCTCTATTGGAAGGACAGGCGATGGAAGAAATGTACCTTTCGAGTGGACTAATGGCGACGGATGACATGAAAGTGCTCATCCTCGCCGGATCCACCGTGGGCGGAGGCTCTACCGTGAACTGGTCCAGCTCAATTCGGACTCCGAAATGCGTGAGAAAGGAATGGTCGGAGACTTACGGGCTGGAGCTGTTTGAGAGTATATTATACAGAGACGCAATGGATGTGGTCTGCGAGAAAATGGGAGTTCAGTCGGAAATTGATGAAGAAGGGTTTAACAACGTGGTTTTGAGAAGAGGATGTGAGGAATTGGGTTATCCGGTGAATAGTATTCCTCGGAATTCGGGGGCGGACCATTACTGCGGGTGGTGCTGTATGGGCTGTAAAGACGGAAAGAAGAAGGGCACTACCGAGACATGGCTGGTGGATTTAGTGAAATCTGGCAATGGCGCTATCCTTCCCGGCTGCGACGCCATTAAAGTGCTGCACGAGAAAAGAAAAGGGCGAGAGAGGAGAGAAGCCACCGGGGTTGCTTTTAGATTCGGATGCGGAAGTTCAAATGACATATGCGTAGTTCAATCTCAGGTCACAATAGTGGCGGCCGGAGCTCTGGGTACGCCGCCATTGCTAAAACGGAGCGGGTTGAAGAATCCGAACATAGGGAAGAACCTTCATTTACATCCAGTAGTAATGGCGTGGGGATACTTCCCGGAAGCAAGGTGGCCGGAGAAAGAGAAGAGGAGCTACGAGGGAGGAATAATGACGGCGATGTCGACCGCCGCAGCTGATCCTGAAGGGTCCGGCTACGGCGCCATAATTCAAACGCCGGCGCTTCACCCAGGAATGTTCTCAATTCTAATGCCGTGGGTCTCCGGCAGAGACATGAAAGACAGAATGTCGAGATTTTCCAGAACCGCCCACGTTTTCGCTCTGGGGAGAGACAGAGGTTCAGGAACAGTACGCGAAGCAAACTCAATCGGGTACAAAATGGAGAAGAAAGACGAAGGGAATTTACAGAGGGGGATTGAAAAAGTAATGAGAATAATGGCGGCGGCCGGAGCGGAGGAAATAGGGACCCACCACGCAGGAGGGAGGAGCATAAGGCCGAAGGAGGTGAGTTTCAGAGAGCTGGAGATGTTCGTGGTGGAGGAAAGTAGGAGGTCATTGAGGGACACGTCGACGCCAATTTGCTCGGCGCATCAGATGGGGAGCTGCAGAATGGGGGTGGAGGAGAAGAATTCGGCGGTGAAGGAGACGGGGGAGACGTGGGAGGTGGAGAGGCTTTTTGTTGCCGACTCCAGTGTGTTCCCGACGGCGTTGGGAGTTAATCCGATGGTTACAGTCCAGGCCATTGCTTATTGTACTGCTCAATCTGTTCTTCAACTTCTCAGGAGGAGAAAAGATGGTTGAATTACGAATCATACTCAAATGGGTAATCCTAAATTCATAACATTTCTGTAAAACTGTCGCAAAAATTGTTTTCTTTTTTCTCGAATAAAAAAAAATGGCGCCTTTAATTTGCCTCAGCTTCTCGCGTCGTCTCTCTTCGTCGCTTCTCCTTCGCCTCCTCTATTGCCGCCGAGCTTGATGTTATGTTCGGCCCAATTGTGGGTTGGATAAATAAAGGCTCAAGCCCAATATTAGAAGAAAGAAAAATTAAAAAGAGGTGTGGAGAGAACCCTAAAAACATATACAGCAAGATAGCAAGAGAAAGGGAGAGAAAAACAAATAGGGTAGTTTTTCGACTTTTAGCTAGGCAGTTTCAAAAAAGTTCAATTTGCCAGAGTTTGAACCGTTGGTTCGGCGTGAAATTTTAACAGTGGGTTCGTGACGTCTTGGGCATCAATCTGAATGGTGGAGATCTGTTTTTATCCCTGTAAGTCTACCTAGTTGAATAAAAACGAACAAGAGAAATCTAAGTATTCAATTGTGAAATTCTTTTGTTCTTTGTTATTCTCTTGATTCCATCTTTGTGATGATAATTATGTTGTATTGAGACTTGGTTGTACCCATTATTATTGTTGATAGTGGAAGCTTTAAGCGGCCTAATCAAGTCCCGTGGTTTTTACCCAATTTGGGGTTTTCCACGCTAAAAATTTGTGTACGTTGATTTGGTTAATTTGTCTTGATTATCACTCGATTGTTATTGCGTCTGCACTCGATTTTTGTTTGTGATTTGAATCAGGTACTAAATATTGGAAAAGCCATATTCCACATAATTGATCTAGGTGGTTTTTCTTTAACAAAGTGATATCAGAACAAGGTTCTTATTCTTGTGCCTACTCGAATCATGGAGAGCAATACAAGTCGGATGGTTACTTTGAATGACTCCTATTATCATGTTTGGAAGGGAAAGATTGGAAGATCTCCTTTATGCGAAAGACTATTATCTGCCAGTATTTGCCAGTGAGAAGTCGGCCAATAAAACAGATGTTGAATGAGATTTATGTCATCGTCAGGTGTGCGGGTACATTCGGCAGTGGGTAGATGATAACGTCATCAACCATGTCAGTGAGGAAAGGAATGCACAGAGCATGTGGAACAAGCTTGAATAGTTGTATGCTCGAAAGATGGGTAACAATAAGTTATATTTGATCAAGTAACTATTAGGGTTGAAGTATCAGAATGGGAAAACAATGACAGACCACTTGAATACATTTCAGGGGATTATAAATCAATTGATTGTAATGAAAATCAAGTTTGATGATGAGATTTAGAGATTGTTACTTTTTAGTACTTTACCGGACTCGTGGGAGACATTTAGAATGTCATTGTCCAACTCAGCCCCAGATGGTAAATTGACTATGGATGTAGTCAAGAGCAGTGTGTTGAATGAGGAGATGAGAAGAAAGTCGACAGGTTCTTCTTCACAGTCAGACATCCTAGTCACCGAAAATAGGGAGAGGAGTCAAAGTAGAGGTCCGAAAGATAAAAGCAGAGGCAAAAGTAAGAGCGACAAATATGCAAATTTTGAGTGTCATTACTGTCGTAAGAAGGGACACATAAAGAGATTTTGCTGAAAGTTTCTTCGAGAGAATTCGAATACTAAGGGCAATGAAAAGAAGACCGATGAGAGTGATACAGGAGAAAAGATAGTCACAGCCACTAATGAGTTCTTCATTGTCTATGATGAGGAAGCCGTCAATCTCGCTTGCCAAGATACAAGTTGGGTAATTGATAGCGGTGCTTCGATACACGCTACATCGCGGAGGAATTTCTTCACGTCACACACTTCTGGTGACTTAGGAAGCGTGAAGATGGGTAATGATGGTGTTAGCAAAGCCATTGGTATAGGAGATGTGCGTTTGGAGACTGACAATGGCAATACCTTAGTTTTGAGAGGTGTGAAGCACATTCCCGACATCCGTATGAATTTGATCTCCACTGGTAAGCTCGACGATGAAAGATTTTGCAACACCTTTTGTGACAGTAAATGGAAGCTCACCAAAGGCTCTCTGATTGTGGCGAGAGGACAAAAATGTTCCTCATTATATGTGATGCATGCGAAGATCGCGGAGTCTACCGCAAATGCGGTAGATGATGAAGACACGATAGAACTTTGGCACAATCGGCTTAGCCACATGAGTGAGAAGGGATTGATGCTACTAGCTAAGAAGAACCTTCTCTCATGTGTGAAAAATGGTTCTCTAAAGCGGTGTGCTCATTTTTTGGCAGTTAAGCAAACTAGAGTTTCCTTCAAGAGGGCTCCTCACTCACGAAAAACGGGTGTACTTGATATGGTATACTCTGATGTGTGTGGTCCGATGAAGACAAGAACACTTGGTGGTGCCCTTTACTTTGTGACTTTCATCGACGATCATTCAAGGAAGGTTTGAGTGTATATGTTGAAGTCAAAAGATCAAGTGTTGGACGTCGTCGAACAATTTCATGCTCGTGTTGAAAGAGATATAGGTGTGAAGCTTAAGTGCATCCGAACGGATAATGGTGGTGAGTATTGTGGCCCATTTTGATGAGTATTGCAGGCAGCAAGGTATTCGACAGCAAAAGACACCTCTGAAAACTCCTCAGTTGAATGGGTTAGCTGAGAGAATGAACAGGACACTTGTGGAAAGGGTCAGATGTTTGCTCTCGCAGTCACAGTTGCCGAGGTCCTTTTGGGGTGAAGCATTGAATACAGTGGTCCATGTTTTGAATATCACGCTGTGTGTTTCGTTGGGTTTTGAGGTTCCGGATCGAGTTTGGTCTGGAAAGGAACCTTCGTATATTCATCTGCGTGTTTTTGGGTGCAAAGCGTTTGTTCACATTCTGAAAGATGAGCAGTCGAAGCTCGATGTGAAGACAAGGCCGTGTGTGTTTGTCGGTTATGGTCTCGATGAGCTTGGCTACAGGTTCTATGACCCAGTGCAGAAAAAGCTTATTAGATGCCGAGATACAGTGTTCGTAGAAGACCAATGCATCAAAGACAGTGATAAGAAAGAAACAATGGGGAGGTACAACACCTGTAGAGAGTCATGATCATGGAGAACCGGGGTTAGATAATTCCAATGGCATCAGCGATGATATGCCTCCCATAGTTGACGATGTTGAACCGACTGAGCAAGTCGAAGAAGAGGTTCAAGAGCTGCCAAACGAACCTCTCTTGAGAAGATCTACTAGAGAGCGTCGTCCTTCTACTAGGTACTCTTCAAATGAGTACGTGATGGTCACTGATACTGGAGAGCCAGAAACTTATCAAGAAGCAACTTCCATTGATGAGAAGAAAGAGTGGTTGAAAGCCATGGAAGAAGAGTTGCAATCTCTTCACAAGAATCACACTTATGACTTGGTGAAACTGCCGTAAGAAAAGAAAGCTCTCAAGAATAGATGGGTCTATAGGTTGAAGACCGAAATCAGTAGCTCACAACCAAGGTACAAGGCTCGATTGGTTGTGAAGGGGTACAGTCAGAAGAAGGGAATCGATTTTGAAGAAATATTCTCCCCAGTTATAAAGATGTCCTCGATCCGAGTTGCTCTTGGTCTAGCAGTACGCCTGAACCTGGAGATTGAGCAACTTGATGTGAAAACAGCATTTCTTCATGGTGAGTTGGAGGAAGAAATTTACATGGAGCAACCTGAAGGGTTCAAAGTCAGAGGAAAAGAGCATCTTGTGTGCAAGTTGAAGAATAGCTTGTATGGCCTTAAACAAGCTCCAAGGCAGTGGTATAAGAAGTTTAACTCATTCATGGTGAGCCACGGGTACAACAGAACATCGTCAGATCATTGTGTGTTCATCAAGAGGTATTCCAAAGATGACTTCATTATTCTCCTCTTGTATGTTGACGATATGTTGATAATAGGTCATGATATTAGCAAGATTGTTAAGTTGAAAGGAGAATTGAGCAAGTCTTTTGCCATGAAAGATTTGGGATCGGCAAAGAAAATTCTCACCATGAAGATTTCTCGTAATAGGAAGAATGGGAAACTGTGGTTGTCGCAGGAAGACTATATCAAAAAGGTACTTGAAAAGTTCAACATGTGTAAGGCCAAGGCAAACTGTTCTCCACTTGTAGGTCACTTCAAGCTCACATCAAAACAATGTCCTACAAGTAAGGAAGAAATGGCGGACATGTGTCGTATTCCATATGCGTCTGCGGTTGGCAGTTTGATGTATGCCTTGGTTTGCACTAGGCCTGATGTTGCTAATTCTGTTAGAGTAGCCAGTCGATTTCTCTCCAATCCAGGAAAAGACCATTGGGAAGCAGTGAAGTGGATACTAAGATATCTTTGAGGTACTTCCAAAATGTGTTTGTGTTTTGGTGGTAGTGATCCTATTCTAGTTGGATACACCGATTCAGACTTGGCAGGCGATGTTGACTCCAGGAAGTCCGTTTCAGGATTCTTGATGACCTTTGCAGGGGAAGCCGTGTCGTGGCAATCAAAATTGCAAAAGTGTGTTGTGCTATCCACCACAGAAGTTGAGTACATTGCAATTACTGAAGGTTGCAAAGAAGCTCTGTGGATGAGGAGATTCCTTGAGAAATTGGGTTTGCGCCAGGAGAAATATGTTGTATTCAGTGATAGTCTGAGTGCTATGCATGTAACGACCCGGATTTTCGTAATTCCTTGAAAATGCGAGAAATTTAAAATTTTCAAAAGAGTCTTTTATAAAACGAAATCAGAGCGCGACGATAACGCCGGATCGCTAGTGACCCTTCTTAAAACTTGTTGTGAAAACCAATTGGGAAAGTGCGGAAGCGTTATAAAAATCATTTATTTTAAAACGTTACGGAAGCGTAAATAATTTAATGAAAAAACTTAAAAGGAACGAAACAATTAAATATAATTTCAATTACATTTGTTTTCTCCTTTCATTTAAGCCTGGCTAATCACGAGTCTCGCACGTGCAAATCCTTCATCCTTGCTTTATTAATTGTTCGTCGTTTTCCCATTTACTCCTAAGTTTGTGTGTTTCTTTCCTCGTACTCGTACCTATACCTACACCACAAGTAACTGTAAGTCTAAAGGCTTAGTAAGAAAATGAGGTAAAACAATCATATATATATATACACATACACCACTCTTTAGTTTTCTTGGAATGGATGCCGGTCCAAACCAAATCTTTCTTTACGTTTTGTTGCGTTCGTTTGTTCTTTCGTTCGTTACTCGTACATCGAGTTGAATTAAAGAAACCCTGATATTAACCACTTAGGGTAGCTGGTCCCGTACCCGAATAGGGAGGAGACCTGGCCAGCTACCTGATTAAACCCGCACTGCCCTTCCGTTCTTTAATTCCCATTTCATTATCATTTCATCATCATTTCATCATTGTTTCATCATCGTTCTTTCATTTCGTTCATTCGTTTTTCCTCACGTTGTGTTATGAGTACTCACCCCGTAGGTAATACTCCCTACTTGTCTCTAGGTAATACTCCCTATTTGTTTCTATTATTATAAACGTAACAATACCTTAGCGAAAGAAACTCAACAGTTCATAACAATAGAAAGAACAATAAATAATAGCAATTAACATGAAGTTACGGAAATTGAATGAGAATAAATAACTAGTAAGGCAAGAGATTCAAACAAGAAATACAACTTGAATTTATAGAACATGGCAGTACAAGAATTGACTATTTTAACATGCTTCTAACATATTTGAAGATTCACGAAATCATTTACAAAACAGTAGTGAATTCAACAGTGAATACAACAATTAAAACGTGCTAACATGCTTCGAATTCAATAGAAATTAAGAGCAAATTTTCCTAATCCATTTACATGCTTCCTACGTTTATCTTTCTAAGCAATTATTCTAATCAGTTATCTAATTAATTTAACATGCTTTTATGTTAATTACATGCTTTTATCCTACTTAACTAATCATACTTTGGTTTAGCGGAAAAAATAACATACTAAGGACATATAATCGAAATCAAGATCGTAAGCAATAAAACAATAATGAAAGCATTCATTCACTTAGCTAATGAAACTCTTAACTCATTCACGTTTACTTCATTCTCTTTTCATCCTCTTTTCATCTTTGAGATCATTAACTCGTTCACGTTTCATTCATTCCCTTTTCATCTTCTTTATCATTATACTCTTTAGTAAAGTAAAACATCGATTATGAAAGTAATTGAAAGCAATTGAAATTGAAATTGCGCATAGAAACATATAATAGAAATGGAAAGCGCACACATGGAACAATCATAATTTATTTCCTAGTCATTTTACATGCTTCCTACATTCCTACATTCAGTGTTTTAGGTGATTATTCTAGTTTGTTATCCGAGGTAGGTTACATGTTTTCATCCAATCTTGATTACATGCTTGGTCTAGTTAATTACGCTAATCAATTTACATGCTCAACGATTAACATTTTAGTTGGTTAGTCTAGTAAATTTACATGCTTAGTAATTTAACATACTCACTACTTAACATGCTCACTAATTATGATTAACATGCTTGACATTAACATATTGCTAATTGAGTTAAACGTGCTAATTAAGTTAAACCTATTAATTTCATGCTAATCAAAATTACATGGCTTAACCTAGGTGATCAACTAAGGCTTTTGATTATCATTCTGGATGGTTACCTTAATTAATTTACATGCTCAAGAATGCTTTTGTATTCAAATTAATTGAACATACTCAAAGAGATTAAACATGCTTAGTCAATTAACATGCTCAATTGATTAACGTGTAGAGGAAAAAGGACAGCAGAGAATAAATGCGTAAGGAAATAAAACAATAACTATATAGCATAGGGCTCTTAGCTCATCTATCATTTATTAGCTCATTCCTCATTTACTAGGCATTCTTCACACATTATCTCTAATAATAAAGGAACTATAACAAGGTATATTCGTAACGGAGGAATCAACAAGAAAAGAAAACAGCAGTAAATCATCCAAAGAACTAACAGTAAACATTTTGGAAAAACAACATCGAACGCATGCACTCTACTTGTGGTGTAGGGTCTTTTCTGGCCAAGACATCCCTATTTCCTTACCTCGAAGCTTTAACGTGCATTAGCGTTTAGCTGTTATTCTTATTCTTTTCTTCTTTGTACCTTCACAATTTAATAACTTTTAATTATTAATCAAATCAATTAATCATTCGTCATCTTTTTCTATCTTTAATTCATATACGTCGCTTACTAGAGTTTTCAAAACAAAACCATTTCGTTAATTATAATGGGCTTAATTAATTAACCTCAATCAATAACGTCCAGAAACTAAGCTTAACGTATATCGAAAATCAACAACATTCTATCCATAAATTATTGGCCCGTAAACCAAAGCCCATAACGATATCTGAATCGAGTCATAAACTAATTTACCCAATTCCCATGATATCTTTATTCCAATTAGTGAACTGAAACCAAAACTAACATGACGACAGTTAAACTTGTCTAATCATGCAGAGCATACATTTAAGGTGCCAATATTCTTAAATCTCATCGTGCGTGAATTTAAACTATCATACATGCATAATAATTCTAGCAACCAAATCGGTTTCAAATATACATACAAGATAATAACCAACTTCTTCCTCACTTAGATCAGAAATGAAAACAGAATATAACTTTTTCCAATTAACACAGAACCCAACTCTTAACTGCACATAACAATGCATCCAAGCATAATTTCACAATTTCCGGAAGTTGCACAATAACAAGGGTTTTAAACACCACAACCAAAAGAGTTTTTCCATTCCCACATATTCACCTAGCAACTTAACTCAACTTCATCATTGAAATCCATTTTAACAAATTTATGCATGCAAAATTGACTAATAAAGTGTACAATTCCTTACTTCAACCATCACAGAAAATTAACGACAGAGTAACAAACCATTCACATAATCGAAAAGCAGAACCCAACAGATTATCCCATCACCCAACAGGAAACCAAAAGAGATACCAAATAACTCTTCACACTAATAAATTTATTCAGAACTCCGACAGAAAATATATCAAAACTATAACTCCACACTTAGCACATCCAACATCAACAGATTAACCAATATGTTTGTTCAACCCATCACAGAGTAGTCACCCAATCTATAGAGCAGTTCAACAGCTCCATCTCTAGCAACAATAATCAAGATG
This sequence comes from Begonia loranthoides, assembly GCA_022433065.1. Taxonomy (NCBI): domain Eukaryota; kingdom Viridiplantae; phylum Streptophyta; class Magnoliopsida; order Cucurbitales; family Begoniaceae; genus Begonia; species Begonia loranthoides. The sequence goes on from CM039470.1 coordinate 35,103,784, forward strand.
TAGAACATAATTTCTTAAAAACACTCGGCATAACCAAATAACACAACAGTGTACTACACCCATTTTTCTATCATATTCTACTGTCCATTCATCACAAGGAAATGAAGGAAATTGTTCTCACCAACACCCACCTCTCGGCCATCACCAGAAAACAGCGAAATCCAGAAGCAATCCAGCTCCAACCTTCAGTCTCCCCAGCTCACCCGAGACTCCTCAACTCACCCTAGAGCTGAAAGCTCTTTGTCAATTTATCACATAGCCGAAGACAGTACCACAGACAAGGAATTAAATCTCCAGCTGCCTTGCCGACAAGTCATGATGCATGGAGTAATTGCAGTGAATAATTGGAGGAATACGCCAAAATGGTTGATGAAGGACTGTCGGCAGAACAATTGAACTGGGTTCATTATGAAACCAACAGGACCGAACCGCAGCCTTCAACCGAGCCGAAGTCCCCTGCCGTCACACCCTGCCAACCTCCGACGCCGACAACTAGTCAATATACGATCACCAGAAAACGAAGGGGAAGGAAGAAACCAACCGTGCTTACCGTAAATCGACGCCGGAATCGTTGCCAGACCCGTCGACAGAAAACACCGTTCATGGGAGCTCGCCGAATCGCGATCTGAACAGCGACCCGCGACGCCGTCCAGACGATCACCAGAACGACGCGCAAGCCGCCGCGCACCGGAGCCTGCCGTCGGAGCCCGTCGTCACCGCGTCGCCCTCTCTCGGTCCCGATCTTCTTTCGCTCCGATCGCTTCTCCCTTCATCGACCCTCTCCCTCTTCTCTTCTTTCTGCATTCGGGTTCTTCTTCCAAAACACAACATATCCCAATTAATTTCATCCTCTTTTAATTCCCTTCAACCGGACCAGCAAAGCCACACCAAAAATCGAACCGGTTTTCCTTTCCTCCATTTCAATTTCATTTTTAAATTCTCCAATCTAATTTAATCCCAATTACCAAATTTTCCTTTCCTCTGTTTTTAATTTTCTTTGATCCAATTCTTCATTTAATATTCAATTAATCTCCAATTAATCACTATTTAACCTTTTAATTTAAATTTCCATATTATGAATATGTCATTGATAATACCCCAATAATTTTTTCAATTAATCAAAAAATCTCCAATTTCTTTCCAATTATCCTAATTAAATTTCAATATAAAAATTTAGGGTATTACAATACATCTCTCTATAAACTATTCATTTCATTCGAGATCAAAACACATTGATGTGAGGTATCATTGGATTCGAGACGTGCTTGAAATGAAGCAGTTGCACTTGGCGAAAGTTCACACTAGTGAGAACGGATCCAATATGTTGACAAAGGCTTTACCAAAGGAAAAGCTTGAGGCTTGTCGACGAAGAGCGGGCTTGTTGGAGCCCACTTTTTGAGCCAAAGGGGGAGTTTGTTATGTTCAGCCCAATTGTGGGCTAGAAAAATAAGGGCTCAAGCCAAATATTAGAAGAAAGGAAAATTTACAAGGGGTGTGGAGAGAACCCTAAAAATATATACAGCAAGATAGCAAGAGAAAGGGAGAGAAAAACAAATAGGGCAGTTTTTCAGATTTTAGCTAGGCAGTCTCAGAAACGTTCAATTTACCGGAGTTTGGACTGTTAGATCGGGTGAAATTTTGACAGCGGGTTCGTGACTTCTTGGGAATCAATCCGAATGGTGGAGATCTGGTTTTGAACTCTCTAAGTCTATCTGGTTGAATAAAAATGAACAAGAGAAATCTAGGTATTACATTGTGAGATTCTTTTGTTCTTTGTTACTCTCTTGATTCCATCTTTGTGATGATGATTGTGGTATATTGAGACTTGGTTGTACCCATTATTATTGTTGATAGTGGAAGCTTTAAGCGGCCTAATCAGGTCCCGTGGTTTTTACCCAATTTGGGGTTTTCCACGCTAAAAATTTGTGTGCGTTGATTTAGTTAATTTGTCTTGATTATCACTCGACTGTTATTGCGTCTGCACTCAGTTTTTGTTTGTGATTTGAATCAGGTACTAAATATTGGAAAAGTCATATTCTGCATAATTGATTTAGGTGGTTTTTCTTTAACACTTAAGTGAGCCAAGGCTCGTCATCGGAATTGAGAACTCCCAATTTTAGAAGAAGGATTTGAGGTTGGACGGAAATATCTATTGCACGCCGACAATCGGGCATTTGGGTTCGAATCGCTTAATTACAGCGCAGAATATGGAAATATTTATTATTATTTGAAAAAATAATAAATTAACCATCATACCTCAGCAAGAATAACACTTCAACTATTAAATTATTTTTACTAATAAATTAACTACTGAATTATAAAAAAAAATCTTCACAAAAATTAGTGTCACATTTTTCATTAAAAGTATTTGGTTCGTTCTGCCACTGAATGAACATATACTTGTTTCAATCCGCCGCGAATTTAAAGTTTAAAAATAATGTTATAATATTAACGTTATGCAGTGGATCAGAAAACATGTCATCGCGAATTAACCATGATCTGCGACAGATTGATAATGATCTGTCATGGATCATCGTACGTCGTTCTGCGTTCCTGTGCCCTAATATATAAGACTCAACTGTACGGTTTGGCAAGTTCACTGCAAACCACGATATCCTCTGCGACGCTTGGTACAATGTTAGAGTAAAGCTCAACGACAATGTTTTGAGGGTTAACTACTACGGTTTTCCTGTCGAGCAAGATGAAGTTGTCTATAATCGTAAAATTGGGAGCTGCTTGCAACTCTGTTACCTCTTTACAGCTACCAAATTTACGAATATCGAAAATTTCGTATTGCTCAACATAAAAATCATAGTACTTAATCGTCAGAACATCATTGTTGAGCTCTACTCCAACATTGTACCAAGCGTTGCAGAGAATATCGTGATTCACGGTGAACTCACTGTGTAACGACCTAATTTTTATTTACTTTAAAAATGTGCGTGAAATTTAAAACTTTATAAAACGACTGAAATCCTTATTAAAACATTTTAATTTGAAGTCAGAGTTCTTTCTTATAACCGAACCATTAAAATCCTTTTACTTTGACTCATCACTCAAATCGTTATAAACGACGGAAGACTTATTGATAAAATCCTCTTTCTTTAAAAATGTAGCAGTAGCATAAATAGTTCATTTAAAGACAATGAATAAAGTGTTACTTTATATTTTACAAAACTCATTCCCCTTTACATTCGTTAGCTTAGCCAGCCATAAGTTTCACATGTGCAAATCCTTCATCAATTGCTCCTTAATCTGTTCGTTATATTCACTCGTACTTGTACCTACATCGCAAGTCATAAACTATGAGTCTAACGCTCAGTAAGTGATAATACCTAATATGCTAGATGCACATGTTGTGGCATTTAAAACCGTATGCAATTTTTCTTTTCTTTTTCTTTCTTTTTCACTTTTATCTTTTCATGTTTTCGTACTTTCTTTCTATTTCCGTTCCCATTTTTATATTTGTTTTGGTATCTGTGATCGTATCTGTTCACGTGTCTTTTTCTGTATTCGTATCTATATCTGTATCTATATTTGTTTCCATTTATGGAAACTCGTTTTCGTTTCCATTTTCGTTTCCGTTTTCATTTTCGTATTTGTGCTCATACAATTTTTGTATCCGTTTCCGTAACCGTATTCGTTTCTCTTTTTATGTTTTTTTCTTTACTTATTTTATCTTTTCTTTTTTTCTTATGTCGGGCTTGACCTACTAGTCCACAAAAACTATTATCTTTTCTTTAGTTTATGTTCATGTGTCAGGCTTGACCTACAGGTCCACAAGAACATTTTTCTTTATCTTTCTTAATCGTTCGTTTGTACTTTGTTTCGTTTTCATTTCCTTTTCAAAACTGTGCATGAAAACCATTTTCGTAATCTTTGAAAATTGTGATACGTGATGCTCGTGAATGCATACAATTTCTAACGTATAAATAAGGACTATAAATAAACACTCAACGTGCGATTCACAGAACGTGCTATAAAAACTGTAGACATGCTATAAAAACAATAAACAACGAAACGTGCTATTAAAAACTATAGACGTGCTATAAAACAGTAAACAACGAAACGTGCTATTAACAACTGTAGACATGCCTTTTAAAACAATAGACATGCTCAATAATTTACTCATATAACAAAACAGTAAACAACGAAATGTGCATATCCTATTCTTGCGATGTAGGGCCCGAAGACCAAAACACACACGTATCACTTACCTCGTTTCCTTAAAGTATTCAACACTTAATCATTATCATTCCTTTCTTCTTTAGTACCTACACAATTAATAATATTTAATTATTAATAACAATCCCTCCAATAACCATTTACAAAGTTTCACAAACCATGACAATATTCCTTAACAATAACTTATCCTAGATAATATCCTCAAACCTATTTCCTTATGTAAACAATACATGCATAATAGTTCCAATCACCAGAGGCTAACATCATTAACCATTCTACAAATTCCATTTTCTAACTTCACCATAACTAGTAACTCTCGACAATATTTCAGGGCAACATTTATTAGAATAGGTCAATATTTCATTATCCATTAACACCTACTTAATATAGCATAAATATCCATTATTATTCAGTACATATATATCCAAATGGTAAAACTCATTAGAATCAACAGAGCATGTTCACAACTTCATACCAATCACAAATTCATCCTTTAATCATGCATTACCATCTAAACATAACTCTTCTATTCGTTTCATTTCTTCATCTCATACATACCAAGAAGCAGTAATTAAAACATTGAATAGCTTTCTACATTTCCACATTTAATAGCAACACAAAGAAATCTAGAAACTATTCTTAGCCCCACTATATACATGTTTCATCAATCACTGACAAATATTCCATGAGTAATATATAGAATAGAAATGCAGTATAACACCCTTAGGCAGAAACCAAACCATCCAGCAGTGCTTAACACCAATTTTTCTGTTATTCTCTGTGGTATATTCTTCATAAAATCCATAAAAGAACGAAGGAATTTCTCTTCACCTCAAGGAAACCCAAGAGGACCCGAGAGCAGGGAATAGGTTCACCAAAAGCTCTCCGTACTCATCTCTGTTTCTCAATTTCTCCCACGTTCTCACCTCTGCCATTTTCTGCCCATTCGCCACTGAACCTTTTCCTTTTTGCCAATCTCAAACGCTCAATGCAATATTCTCCTACGCACAACCGGACAATTCATCGCACAACAATCAAAATGAAATCCAAAGGAAATCACCGGCGATGGATATCGAGAAGCCAAGACAGAGGGGTCTTACCTCGCGAAGTCGTCGGCGGTGTGTCACTGCCGAAATTGCTGTGCACCCCCCAATAGCTTCGCCAACATCCGCATCGGCAAGGCATCGCGACCCCTTAGCTTGCTGGAGCTTCGCTCCAATCGTTCCCGCAGCTCGGCCACACCGAGCCATAGCTCCATGACGCCAGCACTCCTGCGTTGTCGCACCCGTTCCGCGGAGAAGGCCTCACCCCTCGCAGCCCACGTCGTCACACCCGCTCGCAGAGGAGAATTTCCCGCGAGAGTCTCCCCCGTGCTCTCCTCTCTTTGTCTCTCCCGATCTCTTTCTCTTTTTTTATTTCTGAAATTCTCCCGGTGTCTTTTTCTCCATCTCCCCCTTATTTGTCTCAATCTGTAAACCCCTATCTGACCTGGTCTCAGCCTCGTTAATAAGCGGGTGTCACCCACATTTGCCACCAACTCCCACCGTTGCTCCCACGTCGCTCTCTGCTTCTCCATCTCCCTCTAATTCTCTCGGTAGTTTGGCAGCTGGTCGAACCCGAATCCTTCCCCATTCTTTTGATCTCTAGACCGGTCCAATGAACCAACGTGAACCGGTTCACAAGCTGAACCGGTTCAACCCTTAACTCCCCATCTAATTTTCCTTTATTTCAATTCTTCCATTAATTTTCATTTAATTATCCTTCTTACATTTTAATTCCAATTAATCCCACTTTCTTTTTTTTTCTTTTATCCGTGTTTAATTCTAATTCCATTTACCTTAATTCCATTTTATTTATTTTAATTTCTTTAATAAATGAATAATTATTAAATATACCTATCGTATATTAATTGACTCAATTTCAAATTCTTTTAATTTAAATATTTCTTGACCATAATTACGGGTCCAATTTAAATTTCTCAATTCCAAACGTTGCTTGATAATAATTAGCGATTACGTCCTCAGTAATACCCCAATAAATATCCAATTAATCCGAATACCCCTTCTTACTTTTCAATTATCCTTATTATATTCTATTACGAAAAGTTGGGGTATTACACGCTGAACCACACAGTCGAGTCTTATAGACTAAGGCACAGGAACGCCCTCGCATACATTGGTTGAGGGCTGTCTGCCAGGAAGGATGCACATGGCGGATGCACGCTTAAAAAATGCAAGATGCAATGACGTTTTAAATAAAGTGTTATAACGGCGTTCACACTTGTTCGAGAAAGATGGAAAGTCGTCATGCCTCTACCAAATGGGTGTCAAGCAGAGCATCAGTTTTGCATCTGACACCTGTATGCAAATCCTGGCAAGTCCATCAAATAAGGAACATCAAATAAAGTGATTGAGTGAGCAAACGTGCAAGGATTAATAGATGAACTGTGCGTTGAAACCAGATATAGATCATCTACAATAGTTTATTCGAGCTAGACAGTTGGATGTTCCTCATGAAACAATACAAATGCTTGATGTGGTTAGATCACACCGATTTTTAGTGCACATGTACATTATATGCTTGTAACAGAATTGATAATTTGATTTGCGTCTGTAATACACATATGCATGATATGGTTGTAATTGAATTGATAAATTGGTTTTCATTTCTAATGCACGTATACATGATATGGTTGTAATGGAATTGATAATTGTTCGCCTTTTTGTTAGGCTTATTTTTATTTTGATGATGTCTAAATGATTTAATTTGATGAAAATAATAAGTTGGTTAATTGAGATTTTATTGATAGTATATTTAATGTTTTATTCATTGTATTTTATATTTTTCGGATAGTAATTTTAACGTTTTTATAATAGTATTTATATCTGTATTTATTGGAAATACCCTCAAAATGGGCATTATTAATATGCTAACAAGTTTACTTGAGTCCATGCACTGTAACATATCATTTTGGGACTTAATATAGTTCAGGGTCAAAATTGGAGTGAAGGTGTGGACGTTTGCGGATGAGAAAAGTTGTCCAAAAATGGTGTCTGGAGTTTTAGGACGCAAGAAATGCATCATAAAGTGTTGTCCAGAGTTTTAGGATGATAGAGGATGACAGTGAGGACGCAGGGAATGCATCCTAAAATTGTCTGTCCCTTTTCGGACGCACGAGGATGCACGCGGACACATGAGGACAACCAGAGTTTGAATATGTTTTTTTTTGGGTGACTTTTCGGACGCTCGCGGACGTACAAGGACGACCAAAGTTTGAATCTATTTTTTTTTTGGTGACTTTTCGGACGATGGCGGACGAGGACGAGTCGTCCGAAAAGTCCAGATTTGGCCAACGGACAGATTTTCAATGGACGAATTTCAACGGCTTTTTCTTCAACTGTCACATGCGGACGTTTGGATTCTTTTAGGACATCCGAAAAGTCTGTGACCTATAAATAAAGGATCACTCCAAGCTCAACGTAACGAACCGAGAATCATGATGAAGCCTTACCCATTTTTATACACGATTCAATCACTGTGAGCTTTTGATATTGTAAATCCAATTCTCCCCAACCCATAAACTTACGAGTTACATTTGGGAGAATTCGGATTAGATGGATTGTGCTTTAATTTCTGATTCATTATCTTGAGCTAAATTGTAAAGGGCGATTCCCTAAGAATTCATCACAAAAGGGTGACAACCTTAAATACTAAATGGCTCGATTAAAAGCCTGAAATTTCAATCAACGGGTGATTACCCGCAATAGTCATATTTAGAGTGATGTCTCGCAATAGTCAATTTAAGGGTGACGCCCTGTAATAGTAAAAGGTTGACAACCTTAGAATTAGTCAAGGGTGACGCCCCGTCAACAGTCATTTTGTAAACGGTTTTATTGGCAGTCGTAAGCCAATTATTTAGTGTATCTCCAAGTGAAACTTGGAGCGCAAATGTAGACGAATTTGTCAAACCGCGTAAATAAATCTTGTGCACTCTCTAACCCCTAACTATTTATATTTATCTATTGTCTATTTAATTGTATTCTTTAAATCACTTAATGTTGTAAAGAATTGATATATCACACGAAATCCCGAAATAGTTAATTAAAGGATAATTATTAAATTTCACCTTCAATTAGGATACTTTTTATATTTTACCTTAAACTATAATTTTTTTTTAGAAAACACCATATAGTTTGCCCTATTTGCAACTCACACCTTCCATTAGACAGCTGCAGCTCACACCTTCAAGCGACTGCACCTACTCTCCCGAAGACAAGCGAAATCCGCGAAGGGCGAACTGCGAAGGCGAAATCAATCCATAAATATATTGGAATGTCGCTGCTGCGAATTTTTTTTCCTGTCCAGCAATCTTGATCTGCTAGTAATTTTTAACGACCAATCCATTGGATTTTAATGGAGCTCCGAAGCTTAAGAAGATATGGTAATGGCGAACCTAATCGAATTTGCTTATCCAAACAATAATTACAATTAACATTAAATGCTCTACCAAATCATCTCCTATAAAAAGGCAGAGTTAATCGACTGCCTCTGAAATTCCTCTGCTTCGAGAAAACAAGTTTTTTAGTTACAGACGAAAAACAGAGTCGTTTCGTCGTTTCAGGTCAGCCAAGCCGGCGTCTTTTTCTCCGAAATCATTCTTTAGTTTGATGCTTTCATCTTTCTGTGTGATAACTTGTTTGGGTTTTTGGAGTTCAATCGGTTAAAAGGGAAGAGAGATTCCATTTTTTGTTTTTTTGAATTTCGCTGGGTTTGTTTTGTTAGCGAGGAGAAATCAATGTCCTCCGTCTTTTTTTTTTTGGAATCAGAATCCAGTGTGGAAATCTGAAGCGGCTGGCAATCTTCCTTCTACTTGTTTGATTATCCGCCTTTTCTTTTTGTTTTCTGGGAAAGTGACGGCAATGGCGAAAAGTTCCAAACTCGGTAAGAACAGCTCTGTAATTTTGTTCTTCGGATTGAAAATGGTGGATTTCAGTCTTTTCTGTCTGTGAATTTGATTCAACGTCTTGTAACAGGATTTGGGTTTTTCTTCTGTAGTAGCTGCAGTTGGCTGGAAATATATGGGTTTGCCCAATTAAAACTATTATTTAATCGGGATTAAAATATAAGAAAAGTATGAATTTGACATTTCCATTGCAAACAAAAATGTAGGCGACATCTGAGGAAGAAGTTTAGGCTTCGAAATCTATGTTGTCGAAAACTTTGATGAAGAAGATTAGGCTTAAAAGAAGCATCTTTGATTTTGTTCAGAGAGAGAATCCAAAATTGTGGAAGATGGAGATTCTGTTTGTCATCCTAATCTCAGTCTGTATCTCTCTCTTCCTCCGACCCATCATCGTCTTCCTTCTGGTTCCTTCCAAGCGGTCGGTCAACTTACCTCCCGGACCTGGTACCTTTCCTGTCATCGGCAACCTCCTCTGGCTCCGAAAATCGAGCCTCGAACTGGAGGCTATTCTAGCCGACTTTTGCCACAAACACGGCCCTTTCGCAACCATTAAATTCGGCTCTCGCTCATTCATTTTCATCGCTGATCCCTCTGTTGCTCACTCCGCCCTGATCCAGAACGGTGCTATGTTTGCCGATCGCCCATCGGCGCTGGCGGTTGACAGGATCCTCAGCAGCGAACAGCACAACATCAACTCTTCCTTCTACGGTCCCACATGGAGACTCTTCCGCCGGAATCTTACCTCCGAAATTCTCCATCCGTCTCGCATCAGGTCCTACTCGCATGCGCGGAAGTGGGTCTTGGAGATTCTTATAAACCGCCTTCAATCTTCCTCCGAATCCGGTGAGGCCGTCCGCGTTGTCGGCCATTTTCAGTACGCCATGTTTTGCTTGCTGGTGTTGATGTGCTTTGGGGATAAGCTTGACGAATCGAAAATCAAAGAAATTGAACAAGCGCACCGTGACCTATTATTAAGTTTCAGACTTTTCAGCATCCTCAATTTCTTGCCCAATCTGTCCAAGATTTTCTTTCGTAAGCGTTGGGCTTTGCTCCATCAACTCAAAGCTAATCAAGAAAATGTGTTGATTCCTCTGATAAAGGAACGTATCAAGGCTAAGGAGGAATCGATAAAGAACAATAGTCAGGAAGAGGAATACGTGGTGGCCTACGTTGATTCTCTTCTGGATCTGTATCTACCTGAAGAGAAGAGGAAGCTGAAATATAGCGAATTAGTCAGCCTGTGTTCGGAGTTTTTAAACGCAGGTACAGATACCACCTCCACAGCATTGCAATGGATAATGGCGAATGTGGTGAAGTACCCTGACGTTCAGAACAAGGTTTTTGAGGAAATAAAAGCCACTGTAAGGGAGGGGCAGAGGGAGGTGGAGGAAGAAGATTTAGGGAAGCTCCATTATCTGAAAGCAGTTGTTTTGGAGAGTCTAAGAAGGCATCCGCCAGCCCATTTTGTGCTGCCTCATGCAGTGAGAGAGGATGTCGAGCTTGAAGGCTACACCATCCCCAAAAACTGCGCTGTAAATTTCATGGTAGCCAACATGGGGCGGGACCCAAAAGTGTGGGAAGACCCCATGGCGTTCAAACCTGAGAGGTTCATCAACGAAGAAGACGATGGACCGAAAGTAAATTTTGACATAACAGGAAGCAAGGAGATTAAGATGATGCCTTTTGGTGCAGGAAGGAGAATCTGTCCAGGGTATGGGTTGGCAATTCTTCATTTGCAGTACTTCGTTGCCAATTTGGTCTGGAAATTCGAGTGGAAAGGTGTGGAAGGAGAAGACGTTGATCTGTCTGAGAAGCAAGAGTTCACCATAGTTATGAAGAATCCTCTTCAGGCCCACCTTCGTCCAAGGACTTGAATTCTTGACCTTTACAAAATTCTGTCTGTTATTCCTGTCGATCATAAATCACGTGGACCATGAAATGTGAGCAAATCTTGGAGTTGATATTGTCCTTTCAGGTGGATATACGTATGAGTTATAATAAGTGTGTATTATTGTATGCAAGTTCACTTCATCTTTCTCAACTTATTGAATCACAAAAGTGATACCCAAAATTGTGCAATAAATCCCAAAATCACTGAGCATATTACACCATTAAAACATGTGGAGCAAGTCCAGATTTGCAAAGTATAAACACCATACAAAATGCTCCAGGGGCTGTGAAATATGTTTTTCATTGGTCAACAAAATCATGGATTTAAGTGTCCAACCCAGCAATCCTAGAGTGAAAAATCCAATAATGTAACGAAACCTAACACTTGTAAATTTTATAATAATAAATTTTATTTATTAATTTTTTTACATAATATTTTATCAAGGTGTTTAAAAGTTTATTCGAGGTAACATAAGAATTTTTGATCAAATAGTCAAAATCAATAAAATTTGGTATTATCGAGCAGTAAACTAATTGAGTAAATGAATTTAGTAAATTATTTTGGCTAAAAAATTATTATCGGTTAGCGTTTAAAACGAAGATTTGAATCGGAATTTGGGTTAGATTTATTTAATATATAAAATATATTTTAATATATATTTTATGGAAAATTAACATCGTAGACCCTATAATTTATAGTCAATGACATGTCAAACCCTGAAGAAATTTTGCTAACAACTAAAATCCTGACCTATGAAAAATTTTCACCAACGACCTCACAGTCACGTTTCCCATCCAAACCCGTTGACTTTAACGCCTCGGTTTCGTTGATGCCAAAAACCGTCGAACGAAGACGAAGGACGTCAATTATCGGGGGACGAGGGACATCCCTCCTGCCCGTTGGAAGACGGACGATCGTTGGAACGATTATCGAGCGATGGCGGACGATCTTCATTGGCCGTTGGATCAAGGAAGGACGTCCCCCACTCAAAATTGACAACCAAGATTGAATCTGTCAATTTCCAAAAGCGATGGAGGATGATCGTCAATGACCGTTGGATCGAGGGAGGGACGTCCCTAGGTCGGAATGGACGGTCAGTATGGACTCTAAATTCTTTAACTATGAAGGGTCACGTGCAAGGCACACGCATTTTTAAAACGCGCGAATTCCCTCAATTAAGACGGACGTCACTCGACCTATGTTAGACGTTTCTCTTCCATAACGAAAGTCTCTCGCCCCAAGACTACGTCGTTCTGCCCACAATAAACGTCTCTCGTCTTAAGATGTCATTGTTCAGTAGGAAACAGACTTCCGTCTTAATACGATGGACATCCATTTTTTACCAAATGTCATTCTTTGAACGCTAAACGACTGCATTTCTCCTCTCGATTGACATCTATTATCTCGATTGACTATACTATATAATCGCAAAGGATGTCCCTGCAAGCACAAGCAACCCTAAATCCCTGAACAAAATCGAACGAACAACGAAGTTTTTGAGTGTTGCACATCACATGGAGTCGAGAAGTGTTGCACCATCTATTGTTGAAGAATCCATTGACTATAGAATGGAGGTAGATCCTATTTTGGCAATCAAGACCGATGAGCATCGTTGGTTTTATCACGAACCTGCTATAGAGGTGCATTCAATCTCGCCATCTCTAGACTCGAAGCTTCGTTCAATGCAAGACTCAAATGATAATGATTGGGCAGAGAGTATACATCATCAACTAGAATGTTCATCCTCGAAGCTCTGTTTGGGGAAGAATTATAGTTTGTTGAACGAAATTAGAGAACAAGTGGTTGATTATGTTTTGAAGAATGGACACGGGACAAAGTTTGTCAATAGCAAACGCCATCGTTTGACTGCCGTGTGCAAGGATGGATGCAGTTGGTGGTTTCACGCTTCAAAAATGAAATGTGAACTTATTTTTCAAATTAAGAGCTATAATGAGGTGCACACATGTGCACGACAAATGGAAAGACAACACGCTTCTTACAAATGGGTGACAAATCAATATTTGGATAGGTTCAAAAGTCAGCCCACGTGAGACCTTCCTTCCATTATTGAGACTATAAAAAATGACTTTAATGTCAACATTACCCTCAGTCTTGCTAGAAGGGCCAGAAATTTAGCCTTGAAACTGAACGAAGGGGATGGTGACAAACAATACAATCAACTGTGGTCGTATGCAGAAGAGATTCGAAGATCCAATCTCAGCAGCACATTGTTGGTGGTGGTAGATATGCTTGATTTGACAGCCTATCTAAGTCCAATATTTAAAAGGATGTACGTGTGTTTGGATGCGTGCAAGAGAGGTCTAAGGTAGTTTGGTAGACCCGTCATTTGCCTGGATGGCTAGCACTTGAAGGGGTCATGCTCAGGCCAGTTGCTCACAGCCGTTAGCATTGACGTCAATGGTGAAATTTATTTAGTTGTTGTGTCACTTGTTGAATCAGAACCCAAAGACTCCTCGACCTGATTTTTGTGTTGCTTGCTTATGGACTTAGACAGTGATATTGGCGGGGGGTGGACATTTATTTCCGACCGACAAAAGGAGTTGGTGCTTGCTATCAAACAATATGCATCAGCAACTGAACATCGTTTTTGCCTCAGACACTTGTATGCCAATTTCAAAAAATAATTTCCAGGCAATTTGTTCAAAGATATCATGTAGAAGACAGTTAAGGCCACAACATCATCGTAATTTCATAAAAAGATGAATAAACTATGTGCGCTTGACCAGTCAGCACACGCATATCTGCAGAAAATCAACCCGAGGTGTTGGGCAAAACATGCTTTCAGTTCCGTCCCAAAGTGTGACATGAGCTTCAATAATTTGAGCAAGTGCTACAACACCTGCCTTTTGCTAGCCTGAGACAAACTGATTCTCACTATGTTCGAGATGATTAGAACGGATATCATGTGTAGGATCGTTAAGAAACATGACAAGATGGCTTAGTCGATGGACCTATTGTGTCCTAAGACCACAAAGAAGTTTTTCAATCTATAACATGCGGCTCGGAATTGATGTCCAACACTTCCAAGAGCTAATCGGTTTGTGGTTAGTGACGATAATGAAAGGAAAATAGTTGATTTGGACACGCGCACCTATAACTGTTACCGCTGGGAGCTGACTGGAATCTCATGCGTGCATGCCATCCCATGCATTTATTTTACGAGGACTTCAGCTAAGGATTATGTGCATGTATGGTATCATCGGGACACATTTATGAGGATGTACTCTCACTTTGTCTGATCTGTCAGTGGCCATCACATGTGGCCTGAAACGAACCAGGATCCAATTCTGTCGCCGCCAGTTAAGAGACTCCCAGGTTGGCCTAAAAAACGAAGAGTACGAGAGGCGGATGAGCCCCGTAGCCATATGGTAGTCAACATGAGACATGTCCCCATGACATACAGCTGTTGTCATGGTGTGGACCATAATGTCCGCTCTTGTCAAGGTGGAGATTCAGCCACTGGCGTGGCAAGTGGCAGTGGCAATGGTAGAGCAGGACGCTCACAAGACACCTTCATGGGCTTTACCATTGTTACTGATACACAGTGCGTAGATTGTTGCTTTTTCATATGTTGTTATACCTATGTGCGTTTTTATATGACATTGTATTTTTTTTGTGTTTTGCAAGAATCTGTCACCCCACATCCGCATCCTTAACCATGTGACTTTTATGGGTGTTATTTTATTTTATTATGTATTTGCTAGTAACCCAATTGTACTTATGTAATACCCCCAATTTTTTGGTGATGAGTATAAGATTAAGAGTTCATCATTTCAATGTTTTGCCCATTAATGTGTTGGAATTGTGATGTGTGGTGTAAATTAGGAATATTATTTGGAGTTGCATAAATGGGCATGCTTGATATTTCCAACCACTTAAGTTCTTTATAGCATATTTCCTAATCCGTGAAGGTTCTTTCCATTCTTCTTGAAGGGGTTCTTTCTTCTTTCATCAAATAAGGCATGTTCCAAATTTCAGATTCAAAGCTTATAAAACGAGGGAGTTATAGGCTTCCAAAGATGGACCGAGACAACGGACGATGGAAATCGAAGAATGAAAGTCCCTCTTATTTCGGATGTTCGAATCTGTCTTATTTTCCTTCAGCGATTGATGAGCCCTCGGTATAACGGACATCCCTATCCTTATAACGGACGTCCCTCGCCATCAAATGGACGGCTTTCGGTCTATAGGGGACGCCCCCACCCTAAAAAACAACATTTATATTGCAACAAACAAAGCCAAAAAACAAAGATACAATAACCAAAACCAAAACCGACAAACAGAGATAGAAAATCTCAATTGAGCCACTTATTTATTGTAATACTCCAATAGTATTTTCCTGTTTATATAATATAATGAATTTTTGGAGAAATTTAATGTATTATATTGCGGGGCGGTACTTTGTTGACTAATACCGTGTAAATATATGAAAAATGTTATGGAGTGATTAAGGTATAAATTTTTTGTACAATTTAGATTTTCGGTTGACCCGCGGTCGAGGCTAGGACGAGTGTCTGGACCGAATTTCATTTCAGGTGACTCCTTGCTTTTTGGGTCGAGGTTGGGTTGACAGTTTGTGTCCAAAAATGCACCTCTGTCTGTATTGTGGGTTTTCGGTCGAACTGTGGACCAGTGCGGTCGAGGTGCGGTCTAGGAGGATTTGAATATGTCCAATTTCGTCAACTTTTCGATCGATGTGCACTCGCGTGTTTCGGTCGAAGTCTCGACCAAACACGCAATTCTGAAGAAAAATTTAGAATTCGGCCGACTTGTGGTCTAGGCTTCTGATGCCTTCCCTCGACCGAAATTGCAGTGTTCCGCGTAAAACCTATTTTAATCTTCTGGTGTTTTGTCGTTTACCCATTAATTTTCCACTCAATCGACAACCCAACGTCTCCCGCACATCGCGGTGACCTCCTCTATCGTGTTTGGTGGCTGACCACCACTCCTCTAGGTAAGCCTCCACGTTATTTAACTGTCCAGCCGAAGCAATCATTTGCGTTTCCATTCTCTATGCGTTGGAGAAATCTCTAGAGTGTGAGAACTTTCAGTGAGAGCCGAGAGAAGTGTGTGTACGTGGGAGTGATATGTTGTGCTTTGGGGGTGGGGATTGTGAGCTAAAGTACGTTGTTGGGTTGAACAACTCGCTGCTGCATTTTTCCTTCTAGTACAGAAACTCTTTAACGATTGGCAATTTGAGGTAAGAAATGAAAATAGTCGTGGCCAATGGAGGCCCTACCCACAAACAGCATCTATATTTTTCAATATTAATGTTCTCTGATAATTTTCTTGTAAATGAATGCCTAGTGTATCATAAAATTGAAACAACAATTAAATTTTATAATATCTTAACAATATTTAACAAATTAAAGAATTGTGTAATTATTATATTAAAATACAAATTTTCTAATTGCAATAATAATTTTAATGTGATGATATATAATAGGAAAATTAACACCACATACCCTACAGTTTGGGATCAATGATAAGTCGAACTCTGAAGAAAATTTACGAACAACTAAAACCCTAAACTATGAAAAAAGAATGATGACAACCTCACAGTCACATTACCTGTTAAAATTCGTCAAAATTCAATGCAATGACCAAAGACAAACATCCCTCGACCAAATACAGACATCCGTTGCAATTTGAACGACATAGTCTTAAGTCGAGGGACATCCGTTGTGAGACTAAGGACATCCGTTATGGGCAGAATGACGTAGCCTCAAGTCAAGGGACGTCCGTTTCGGGACAAGGGACGTTCGATTTGGGAAGAGAGACGTCCGTTGTTAGTTGAAGGATGTCTGTTTTAGGACGACAAACATCCGATCTGGGAAGACGGATGTTCGTTTTGGACAAAGGTTGTCCAAATCTGGACGAGGGGCGTTCGTTGCAGACTGAGGGACGTCTGTTGTTAGCTGAGAAACATTCGTTGTAAGCTGATGGACGTCCGTTGTTGCTGCCTTGATGGGAAACGTGACTGTGAGGTCGACGCCGTTTTTTTTTCCTAGTTCAGAATTTTAGTTGTCCACAAATTTTCTATAGAGTTTGCATTGTTATTAATCCCAAACTATAGGATATATGGTTTTAATTTCCCTATATAATATTTGTATATATGTTGACAACTATCTTTATTATTATTTATTTAATTGTAATTGAATCAATATTTTTAATCCAACTACTTGTTCAAAATTCATGTGTTTTTCCTACATAAAAAAAAATACATAGGTTGTTTTAATAAAATATTTATTTGCTTTGTATCTTCCAGGAAATTAACAAAATAACCATTAAATTATAAAATAAATGATAAGTTAATCAATAAATAATTTTTGCTAACACTCAATTAAAAGAAATGAACGACGCAAACATCATTATTAACCTATTGCAAAAAAATGTTAAAAACTAGAAGACTTTCCAAAATAGAAGATTTTCACTAAGAAAACTCGCCAGAAATCGATTTTAGAATCGTTAACATGTTCAAAATTGATTTTAGTATAAAATAGATGATTTCCAGTTAATTGTTTGTTGAAAAATAAATGTTCTCCAAGCTAGACATGTTTCTGTTCCACTGAGGAAACTTGCTGGAAAATCGATTTTAGAAACATTAATATTAGGGGTGGGCAAGAACCGAACCGAACTGAGAACCGCCCCGGAACCAACGCTCTGTTCCGGTTCTTGGTTCCCAAAATTATGTTTGGTTTTGTTCCGTTTCTTGCTTCTATGTTCCGTGCGGGTCTCGGTTCTTGGTGTATAGAACTGAACGGAACCGATAATTGTAAAGAGGTGTTCTATGTTCTTGGTTCTTCGTCATGAAGACTTTGTTCATGTTCTCGCCTAGCCAGTCGCCTCGGTTCTTGACTTCTTGCCCTTCCTAGTTCCCTCAGATAGATCAGATCGGCACCTTGGCCTTCCCAGTTCCCCCAGATTGGCGCACTCCTAGCTTCTCGCCTTCTCGGTTCCTGCCCTTCCCGTTTCTGCCTTCTCGGTTCTTGCCATTCTTAGGTTCGTTTCTCTCCCCTTCGTTTGCTTTTCTTGATTCAAAGCTTCTCGTTGATAGGAAGAGGAAGGTGAGCTTCGAATCGAAGTTTCCTCCGTTTCTCTGGTTGAGGTGTGTATCTCTCGGTGAGGTTGAAATTTTTGGGGTTTTGATTTTCGGTTCACAGATAGTTGTTATTTGCTTCTATTTTTTTATTTTTGATTTCATTCTTGTTTCTAACAGGCAGAATTCATAATTTGCTTACTTTCTCGTATACCCATACCGCTTATTCTCTTTATTTCTTATTATCCTGCTTAATTTTTGTCCATGAGATTGGTTGTGTGTAATGGTTGCAATGATGAAGCTGTAAAACAAATATATCTTGGTTTTATGGAATATTGTCTCTAATTTCTTTTCGCATGTTTAATTGGTCAATTACATTCGTTAACTTCTCACTGATCATGGAGATAATTAACTTATGCTTCTGTTAATCAGTATGATTATATGTAATTCTCGACCATAAAGAATGATCACTTGGATTAATGTGACGAGAGAAGAATGTATGGTTTAGATTTAGATGGAGAAATCAAATTAATAATTTATTATGCAAAATTTGTTGCATGTCATGATTTGAGAATGTTTTGTTGAAACCAGTACTTAGTCGGCTGATTTCATATGTTTTTCTCTTTTGTAAGAAGCTATGCATTTTGTTTGAATGTTAAATAATTATGTCTTTATTGTTTTGCATCTGATACTGATGGTAGCTACCAATCTTTCATCATTATGATGTTTTTGTAGTCTTGCGAATACCCTTTCATTTCCACACAATAAGACATGTCGTCTCCCCTAGTTAGCGGACAAGACAAAGATGACGAAGGAGGAGGTTAAAATTTTTTGAGGTTTTGTTATTTCTTCATCTTCCATTTCCCTATGTTATTTATCATTTATCCAAAACCATGAGCAAAATGTGTACTATTATGTATTGCATTTTCCAGTTATCATAAATAAGTTTTGATTAAAATGATGTGTTTAAAATGGATGTTATGTATTGCATTTTTGAATGCTGTGTTTGACACATTTTTCAATTAGACATTTTTGATGAAAATATGTTCTCTTTGAATGCTGTGTTTTATGTTCTGTGTCGTGATTAAAATGCTGTGTTTTATGTTCTTTGAATGCTGTGTTATGTTAGACATTATTCAGGAATCAAGTTCGGAACCGGAACTGAACCAGAATCGAGATTCGGTTCCGGTTATGGGTCCGGTTCTTTGCTGTTTTGATTCTGGTTCCTCACTCTTGGAATCGAGAACCGAATAATCGGTTCCAAGAGGTCTGAAACCGGAACTGAGAACCAGTTTGCCCACCCCTAGGCCTGAGGGATGGTAGCAGCAGCACAACGCCACCGTTTCAGGGAAGTCGAGTCTAGCAGAAGCAAGCGTATTAATGAATCTAAACCGGCCATTCTATAATCATCTAGACCATTCATCGTTTACTAATCTTTCCATATTTTACTAGTTAGTAAATAATTATATTATTTCAGAAATTACATTTATGTAACTCAAATATAAACTAAATAGTTCATTGATTTTAAATAATAACAAATTCTAATTTTCTATATAACATTCTAATAAAACAATTAATTCAATATAAAAATAAAATAAGGAAATTAACAAAACAACCATTGAGCTATTGAATAAATAATAAGTTAACTACTGGACAATTTTTTGCTAATAAATAAAACACTAAACTATGAAAAATAAACGAAACAAGTATCACTGTCACGTTTTTAGTTAAAAATTTCAATTTGTTTTCGCATTAAAAGGTCAATGACTTATTTTCCACAGCGAAAAGTATTTGTTTTGCTGTTTTGCTGTGAAATGTTTTCTTTTCATGGCGAAAGCTATTTGTTTTGCAACAAAAAGTATTTTTTGCACTTTATTTATTAAATTTTTTATCGTTTTTCAGTATAACAGACAATAAATTTTGAGACAAATTTTCTTAGTAGATCAAAAACATAGATAACTTGAAATATATTGTTTTTCAACCTATAGTTAAAAGGAAATCTTCCATTTTAATTGAAAAATCGATTTTGAACATATTAAATCAGGCCTCAAGTCTCCTGCTAGAGCTATTAGTGTTTCGCGGAAGCCATGGCTAGATCAGATCTGAGATAAATAGGTTTATGTAGTTCTCTTCTCTTCTCCGCTAAGGCTCTGGAGAAATACTTCAGCAATTCCAAAGCCCAAAATTGGATTCTTCGTCGGGAAACGTTTCTCAATTCTCATTTGGAAGTCGCCAGAAAATTTAAAGGCGATTGCGAGAAAATCAGGTAAGCCAAGATGGAGCAATTGAAGACGATCGGGAGGGAGCTGGCCATGGGCTCTCAGGGTGGGTTTGGCCAGTCAAAGGAATTTCTCGATCTGGTCAAGTCGATCGGCGAGGCTCGATCCAAGGCCGAGGAGGAGCGAATCATCGTCCACGAGATTGAAACCCTTAAGCGGCGTCTCTCTGACCCCGATATCCCTAAGCGCAAGATGAAGGAATACATCATCCGCCTTCTCTACGTTGAGATGCTCGGCCACGATGCGTCCTTCGCTTACATCCACGCCGTCAAAATGACTCACAACGATAGTCTTCTTCTCAAGCGCACTGGTTACTTGGCTGTAACTCTCTTTCTTAGTGAGGATCACGACCTCATCATCCTCATTGTCAATACAATTCAGAAGGACCTCAAATCCGATAATTATCTTGTTGTCTGTGCTGCTCTTAATGCTGTTTGTAAACTCATTAACGAGGAGACCATTCCCGCCGTGTTGCCTCAGGTTGTAGAGCTTCTGGAACATCCTAAGGAGGCTGTGAGAAAGAAGGCTATCATGGCCTTGCATCGCTTCTATCAGAAGTCCCCTTCTTCTGTCTCGCATCTCCTCTCCAATTTTCGAAAGGTATAGTACAAATTCTTATTGAACTGTAATTTTTTGTTCCATGCGCTTGTAGTATTGTATCTCTCTCTTCTTGTTTCAGAGTCTATGTGATAAAGATCCAGGGGTCATGGGTGCGACACTTTACCCTATTTTCGATCTTATTGCGGTAGATGTTAATGTATTCAAGGATTTAATTGCCAGCTTTGTGAGTATCCTCAAGCAAGTTACTGAACGTAGATTGCCTAAGAGCTACGATTATCATCAAATGCCTGCCCCATTCATTCAGGTACACGGTCATATAATTTCCTATCCTTCCTTCAAATTTGATTTTATCTCCTGAATCCTTTTCATGCATAGGCGTTGTAGGAGCGTGAAATTTTTACTGGTAAAATCTTACCCTCGAATGAATGTGGTTTTTAAATTAGGATTGCACTGGAATCTTTTGATTACTTTCTTTTGTTTCTAGTAACAACTTTCATCTTCGTTATGTTAATAACAAACTTTAGGGTAGGGGTTGTTTTCGCTTTGGCTGGAAATTTACTGCTTTGAAGTAGGGACTTTGTTCATGTTGGCCACTTATTGTTTTATTTAAACGTACAGGTTAGATTGCTTAAAATATTGGCTCTTCTTGGAGCTGGTGATAAGCATGCAAGTGAACAGATGTACACTGTTATTGGGGAGATATTCAGAAAATGCGACTCCTTAAGTAATATAGGAAATGCTGTTCTGTATGAGTGCATATGCTGTGTTTCTTCTATATATCCTAATCCTAAGTTGCTGGAAGCTGCTGCTGATGTGATTTCCAGATTTTTAAAGGTGAGCCATTTCACTTTGTTCTTGAAATTTTGATTTCTTTATATTGTTACTAACTTGATATTGTCGCCAGAGTGAAAGTCATAACTTAAAATATATGGGCATTGATGCGCTTGGAAAACTGATAAGGATAAGTCCTGAAATTGCTGAACAACATCAACTGGCTGTAATTGACTGTTTAGAGGTGAGAAAAGTTATTTGAACATTTTCTTCCGCTGTCAAATACACAAAATGTTTTTGATATTGATGGAATCAGGTCCATTTGTCTAATTGTCTGTGGTGTACCTACTGATATTTTATTTTTCCATCTTAAAGTGCTTGAGAAAATGGTTTCCTTTTTAGTTTGCATGCCGTTCTTATCATCAACTTGTAGATTTTTTAATAATATTATCTTTTTGTTGCTATTGCTCTCTCAATTTTTATTTAATGTGAGTTTTTAATTTTCTTATTTGAGAGATTTTAAAATGTACTGTTAAAGGACAGAATACTTCTTCCAATTCCTAACTGGGAATTAGCGCAGCCATGGCTTTATTTATAGCTATTTTTGTTCTCTTATCTTTGTTGAAATCTTAGGTTTGTTATACAGGACCCGGATGACACTCTGAAAAGAAAAACATTTGAACTGTTGTATAAAATGACCAAGTCCTCCAATGTGGAAGTGATTGTGGACCGAATGATTGATTACATGATAAGCATTAACGACTATCATTTCAAGACATATACTGCATCTCGGTGCGTTCAACTTGCTGAACAGTTTGCACCTAGCAATCAATGGTTCATTCAGGTATTTCAAATGACTTATTTGTACGTTTTTACTTGCTTAATTAGTAATTTTATGCACTTCTAGCTTCCAACGTTGGAAATTTATTTTCTTTGTAGACCATGAATAAAGTCTTTGAGCATGCTGGAGACCTGGTGAATATTAAGGTCGCTCATAATTTGATGAGATTGATTGCTGAGGGATTTGGAGAGAATGATGATACTGCTGATAGTCAGCTTAGATCCTTTGCTGTATGCTACTTGATCACTTGCTCCTCTTTCCATTTTTTTTTTAATTATCAGTAATGAAACCATAATGCATAAATCAATGGAAACACAGACTACACTGTACTATTGTTCTTGGGTACTGTGACATGTAATTGCACAAAATAGTGCGGTGGAATATAGGGGATTGCACATTTTGATGCAAGTCACATTGGTAAATTAAAAGTTTTACATTCTGAAATGGTTCTTTTCTTTGAAATAAATCTGAAAAAATTAAGTGGTGGGTTGTAGTGATGGTTGTTGGACTATTTAGAATGGAATTTGTTTTGCCACAGAGGAACAATATTTCTAATATTGTCGTACTAAGAGATGAGAAGAGAGATGACGTCAATGTGTGAGTTGTTTTTGTTACTAATTCGAAGCCTGTATTGAATACTCCTTACATTAGCAGTTACTATCTTTCCTTAGCAGTGAGTTTTAACTTTGTTTTGTTCGTGAACTGGGAGTCCATGAGTTAGTTCTCTCCCTGGGCATCATAAACTCCAAAGGCCCCATGTTTTTCCTGACACTAATTGTAAAACTAGCTAATAGCTTGATGAGATTTCTTATTTGAATATTTCACTTCTGTTCATAGGGCAATAATATTTGCGGTATCTGTGTGAAATGTAAATGTAATGGATGATTGAAAATCTCCCTATGGGGCATTCATGCATTTGTTTTTCTTTTCACACAATTTTATTTTGATCTATTATTAAAAATCCTTGATGAAAGAGAAAAATACACATGAAAAAAAGAGAAGCTAAATAGGCACTTAGAAAAAAAAACTTTGGG
>CM039470.1:35127467-35228473 GCA_022433065.1 Begonia loranthoides
GTCAGAGCTGAAGAAATACCCTATTACTTGAATTTGTGTATAATTAAGAAGTTTCAGTGTGATATCATTATTTTATTATGTTATTGATGAAAAATTAGTTTATTGGAACATTTTTTAGGATATATAATACAAATTTGTACAATTGCTGTCTCTGTGTAATATTTGTAAGAATTCATAGTTTATATTTCATCCATAATGAAAGGAACTGGGATTAGGTAGGGAAAGTTTAATTTTTTGTTTGTTTATGCCAATGAATATTGCTTCAGTTGTTGGTAGCAATTCTTTACATGGTTTAAACTGTTTCTCTCTTGCAGGTAGAGTCATATTTGCGCATCATCGAAGAGCCCAAACTTCCTTCTTTGTTTCGTCAGGTTCCCTCTCTTTCGTTACACCTTGGCACCTTAATTGAAAAGTATTCTCTTGGAAATATGAAACTGGTAGGGCTCATAGACTAACAGAATAATTCAAAGAAAACTGCATGAAATCAAGCAAGAGTTACATGATAGCGAGCATATTCCCTAGGAGGTTCATTCTCTACCACAACTTCCAGATAATTTTCTCTTTGTCCTCTCTCTCTTTTCTCCCCCAGCCCCCCTACCGATAACAGAATTAAGCCACGTCACTCCACCCGCACTCCTTGCCTTTCTCCCTCTAGATCCCCTTCCTTATCAGCAAACCCCCTTATTTTCCTCTTTTGCCTCTTCATGTATGACTTCAATACCGGGGATCTATCAATTTCTAAGATGTTGCATTTATGCCAATGTCAACGTTGGATCTCTCTATAAATTCTAGGACATGTTAATCATGTCTTGCTCTGTAAATCTATGAGACATTGGTTGTTTGATTTGGGGCCCTGATGCATTATTATTGGAACATGCTTGGATACACTTTTAAGTGTGTCTAGTGTGTAGAAAACAAACATCAGTGTAATTTGTTTTATACATTGGACTAGATAATATGGATTGCATTACAAACGCATAAATTTTGTTTTTTTAAAGAAACTTTCCATATGCTTTAACTTTTTATGGATATGATAGGTTAGATTTTTTCTAGTTGCTAGATGGATTTGAGCACTTTAATAGATGCCTATTCTTTTTGGTTTTATAAATTGGAAGATATAGTTTCAAATGCGTCCACATAATGCCTATAGTGTAATATTCTTTTTTTTTTTATGAAAGTGATGCAACACCTGTACTTTATCAAGCTCTGATGCTGGAGTGCTTGTAGAACTCTATCTTTGAAACAAATAATGCTAACATTGTTCCAAGGAGTGCCTTAACTTTTAGAGAAGAGTCTGTTCGCCACCCTATATGTTTTGTTTGTTAATTTGTACTTCTGATCACAGGTCATCTGTTGGGTTTTGGGAGAGTATGGAACTGCTGATGGAAAGCATTCTGCTTCATATATCACTGAAATGTTATGTGATGTTGTTGAGGCATGCTCAAATGATGAAACTGTCAAGGTATCTTGATTTATGGGCCAGTGATTGTCTATGTAGGATGATGCTGTCCATGCGCAATAACATTTTAGTTTCAAAATTTTCCTTTTTTGCCATATGTTAGATATATGTTTTCAACTTTATGTGTGGCTAATGACTCAATGAAAATAAAATAAAATCTTTTTAAATGATAGGAAGTTCACTTTGTTTTTCATGAATGATTTTACCCTGTTTCTGAAAAACTCCTCCACAAACACCCCTGCCTTTCATTCATTTTAAATGGGTGCTTAGAAGTTGCCCACATTTTTATGACATCATTGTTGGTATGGTAAGAGAGGAAACAAGAATGTTTTTAAGTTGGCAAAGATGATATAAAGGATTTTTTAAGAGATGTAAAAGATATTTAAAATGAATGAAATTTAAAGCTTATTGTGGCATTCAAATTCATAAACTATTTCACCATGTCTCTGCTTTTTATTATTGGAGCTTGAATACGTTGTGGTTGTAAAATTTGAAATGTCTTTATCTTTTGGGGAAACACTTTGTCCTCCTTGATCTTGATCTGCCTTTTCAATGATAGGAGAAACTGTACTGTGATTTACCTGGTTGGTTAAAGAACACCACTGTTGAGTTGCAGATGATTTGTGATGGTGTTCAATGATGAATAGGAATAATAACGCATATAAAATACTTTAGATATTCACATATATCAGAATAAAAAAGAAAAGAAATGACATAAGCGCATGCATTCATCATCTTCTCTTCTTCATATTGAACGGTTGTTTGATTTTCTTGAAGGCATATGCCATTACCGCCCTGATGAAATTATATGCTTTTGAAGCAGTAGCTGGGAAAAAAGTGGATTTGTTACATGAGGTATATTTTGCTCTTTTTTTGTCCAGCTTAAATGTATGCTTTGAAATTCTTCTTTATTTCCAGACCACTTCTAGTATAAATCGAGGTTTTGAATTTCATCTGTATTAATTGGAGTTTTAACTTTATAAATTATACTATACGAGGCTTTTAAATCCACCAATTGGCTAAAGCTTTGTATAAAGATGAGGTTGAACTCTATTCGATTGGTCTCCGTCTTTCAATTTTTTTATAACACTAACTAGGTGGTGTTGTGATGTCCAATTAATGTATAATTGAATCCATTTGAATAGAGGAAAAGGAAGATGTGTCATTTAATTGTTTTTAAGATTCATTGATAATACTTTATTTTTTTTAGTATTATGATAGCATAAGATGAAATTGTGTCATTTAGTTGTCTTTTAGGATTCTTAGATGACTTTTTAATTGTGTCTTTTAGTGTTTTCTTTATATTATTTATTTAAAGAGAAGAGAATAACATGTGTGGACATTGATATTTTGGAAAAATATTCTAGGGGAAAACTAGCAGACTTCTCGAACGTCGGCATTATTTTGTAATTTCATTTTGTATTTTTATTAAATTGTATGGGGTATGTATCAATAGCATCAGAGCAGCAAATTTCTCGCGAAGTTTCTGGTGAAGATAGAGTCGGACAAGTCAGGGATGAAGTCGGTCAGAAGTGGGTTTGATACGTGAGGAATTCTCTCACGAAATCCGAACGTTGAAGGCGGACGTGACTTCGACCTTGGAGTAGCGAATCTCTCACAAGGTCGAGGGGTTGAAGGTTGATGTAGCCACGATTATGGAGTAGCTTGTGGTCTTGACTGTGACTCAAAGGTCACATTCGGGGAAGGGGAGTTTGAACGTGGCTGGAAGGGGAAAACAGAAAGTGGAGGAGGGAGAGTCTGAAAATGAGGGTGTGCACCAGAGCAACTGTCGTGACTTTGTGGCTAAGTTTGGCACCGTGGGGGAAGTCACCGCTCTCCGCCGTCAAGAGCATCTATTTAGCAGTTCTGTGGCTTCGGGTATGCAGAAGGCCGAGGAGCGAGAATCGGAGCTAGAAGGAATGCCAAGCTTGCCAGGAAATACTGTGTCAAAACTAGAGCCCATCTTGAAGAAACTGCTTCCACTAAAACAGAAAACGGCGTTGGTGATGAAAAAACTAAACTCCTTCGAAAAACGCTTTTGTAAGCTTGAAGAATCGGAGTAAATAAAGGTACCAGTTCACACAATCGAGCCCATCATAGACCATCAACACCAACATGAGGTGTTGAAGCGAAAGGAGGGATTTGTGACAAAGGAGGAAAATCCATTTCAGTTGACAATTGCAGATTCGAGAAGGCAGCTGATAGGAACTAGAATCTTTATTACGAATTATCAATCTACAACATAGAATATAGGACACTTCTTTACTACACTAGGCTTTTGAGTCCCTAGTGACTCCTCACAAACTACTCTCATACCCGTTGGAAGAAAGAGGTTACTGCACTTAAGGAAATAATGGATGGAATTCTACCGTGGCTGGATGAACAACAATTGACAACATATAGAAAGGAAAAGAATGAAGAATCTTGACAATTTTCTAGGTCGGAATTCTTACCCCTTAATCTGGAGTTACCAAGGTACAATGGAATGAATCTGGAATGGTGGTTGTCACGTATAGAAAGGTTATTTGATATCAATTAGTTGACGGAGATGGAAAAATTGAAATAAGTAACAGAGTGTTTTGAAGGTTCTGTTTTACGTTGGTATCAATGAGAAATTAGCAGAAAAACCTTTAATTCTTAAAGAGAAGTGAAATGTCAACTTCAAAATCATTTCAGAGTCCAAGGGAGTGGGTGGAGTATGAAAAATTAGTTATCAGAAAAGAAATAAAAAAAGCAAAGACTACAGAGGTGATCGGTGAAAGAGAACCAGCAGCCAAAGGAAATGTTTGTGAGAAAAAATATGGAGACTTGGCAATAAAAGAAATTTTCTTGGAGCAGAGGGACCGAGTAGCAGCAGAGACGAAATGTTTCGAGGAGAACAGGGAAGGGAAAATTGCGACGTCGGAAAAGGAGGAGGCGGCTGAAGAGGAAGAAATGTCAGAAAAGGAAGAGGCGGCTGAAGACGAAGAGAGTAAATTGTTTTCATAGGTGGAAAGGGAGGAGACAACAGAAGGAAAAAAGTTGAAGAAGGAGAAGGAGAATCAGCGGCCGAGGAGATGTGTTGCGAGCAAACAGTAGCGCGCGACGAACTAATGACAAAAAAATCAAGAAAAGTTGTGACTGCAGGAAAGAAGGAGCCGACGATGCGAGAAATGGCGGAACCAGCGACGGTGGAGATGGAGTAACCGACGTTGATGGAGGAAACTATGGAGAAAATTGCTTGATGGTGGAAATGGATGAGCTGACAGAGGAAAAAGTTGTAACTGCAAAGAAGGAAGGACAAAAAAACCTGTTTACAGAAAAAGACACCAACTTCTTTCCAAAAGCCCTAGTGTGGTGCAAAGGATTTTTCGGGCTAATTTCAACTTTGGCCCATTTGGATAAAAATAAAGGCTTAAAGAAATATAGACTTTTAATTAAGGTTATTGGGCAAAGAATCTTAATGGATCATCCAAAGGAGGAAAAAGAGAAAACTTTTAAGTTTCTTTTTCATTTTTTTTCACTTTGAGGACAAAGTGTTTTTTTAGGACGGGAGTAATGATAAGTTAGAAGGGTTATAAAAGGGAAGTTACTTAGTTGAGAGTAGTTATAAGTCGTTTATTATATAAAGACGGGGTGTAGTTGGGGAATGAGATATCGGATATGAGAGTAGTTTGTGGGGAGTCACTAGGAACTTGAAAGGCTAGTGTAATGAGAAAGTGTCATATATTCTATGTTGTAGATTGATAATTCGTAATAAAGATTCTAGTTCCTATCAGCAACTTACTTAGCCATCATTTCTCCTACCAGAGTCGAACATAAAAATTGCAGAATTGAAGGTGATTCTCCATTGTTGACAACTTTGGCAAAAGTTTGACCGACGTAAGAGGAGGCATTTGTTATGACGAAGAAACGGTTTATCGCAACAAATCTGACCAAGAGGAGGTCTTCATCTACAACTTCATCTACTACATTGAACGATGAAGGATGTAGTGGGAGGCGCAAATTAGGGTGAGAGTTGAGCTTTGGTGGGAAATGAACAAAACAAAATTTAATGCTTGGTCTGGGTTGTTGGAAATTGTCATTAGAGAGCTTAAACCCTTTGATACAGATGACCCAACAATTGAAAAAGACATGGGTAGATCTGAATCTTTGGTTGAGCCTCATGTTCCAGGCAGCCGCCCATATAATAAAAAAACAAAATAGCTTAGGTGAATCAGAGAAAGCAATCGATTAATTCCCAATATTTCTTCCCCACCACCCTATGCAACAATGTAAAAGAAAAAAGTCGACTGATCCAATGTTTAAGAAGCCAACGCCCTAACAAGCAAAACAATTTCTCTCCTATGTGGAATCATTTATTAGGGCAACATTATTTTGAGCAAGATGCTAGACCAATGGGATTGTTGCAAACTCTTTAAATATTTAATTGACAATGTGCTAAAGGGGAAAAAGAAGGAAGGACTCAAGATCACGCACCTTGAGGACAAAGTGCTCATAAGGCGGCGAGTAATGATAGAGTAAGATGAATGAGCGTCGTTTAGTTATTTTATAGGATTCTTTGATAATACTTTATTTATTTCTTTTAGTATTCTTATAGTGTAAGATGAAGGGGTATCATTTAGTTGTCTTTAATGATTTTTAGATATCTTTTTAATTATGTCTTTTAATATTCTGTCTATGATATTTATTTAAAGAGCAGAGAGTATTATTTGTGGACATCGATATTTTGGGAAAATATTCTAAGAGAGAACTAGCAGATCTCTCCAACGTCTACGTTATTTTGTAATTTCGTTCTTTATTTTTATTAAATTCTATAGTGTACGTATCACCCTTCAATATGGTGATGAAGTCAAACTGTGAAAGAAAAAATGGTTCCCAAAAGTAGCGTTTATTTGCTACCATTTAGTGTAGTTCTTAAAATCAAATTTAAAGCTATTTTGTGAGAACTTGATACCTAGAGATCCTATGATGAGTTCAATGGAAGGCATTTTTTCCCTGAGTTCTTTGTTCGGTTTTTGTTGGAGATTGGTAACATGATTTAAAATGTAGTTCTTAAACAGTGTTATCTTGTTTGATAAATGTTTTTAAGGGTTTTTCAGCCCCCACATAGGCTTTCAACAAGGTGGTCTTTTGTAAAAGCATAGTGGCAGACCAAATGTTTGAGTTAGATTTTAAAACTTTAGAACATCCCAATCTTTGTAAGTGTATCAGTGATGATATAAAAAAATTTGGAATCAAATTCCTTTCACAGAAATTCTATCATATTAAATTTTACATTAATATTTCGGGTGTTAGAATTTTATTTATTTATTTTTTTTTATGTATGTGATACGTTACCACCTCTATAAAAAAATGGCAAATTAAATTATAGTATTTTTTAAGATTTTTAAACTGTCTTCTGAAGAAAGTCTCTTAGTATTGCATTGTTGTTTTTATTTAAAAAACAGTTGTAAAGGGGTTGGGGTATGGGAAAAATTTGGGAATTCACTTATAGGAAAGCTAGCAGACCTCTTAAATGTCTGTGCTATCAATAGGAGAAGTTGCTATTAGAACACTTTTGTGGGAAGGAGAAGTTGCTGCCAAGGTTATTGACAGAACCTTGCTAAGGTGGATTAATAGAAGCTTCTACGTTGCTGATGACAGACAAGTCTCATGGTCGAGAAGAGAGGTGAAGGAAAAGAGGTGGTTGGAGAAGACAGAGTCAGCCGCGAAGAATTCAGGATGGAGTTGGGAAGTCTTCGTGATGAGTTTTCTCAAGGATTGGTTGAAGGCGGACGTCGAGTTGCTTCAATCATTGAAGGCTGATATGGCATCGGTAATAGCGTTTCTGGCTTCGATGAGGACGAAACGTGACGAACTCTGCGCCGAAAACCTGCGCGAGCTGCGTACTGCTCTGCCACACAGCGAGCCTCAGGCGACGAGAGATGGAATTTGTCCGGGAGCTGGGTTTTCTCTTTACGCAGTCGCGAACTATTCTCGAGTTGTTGAAGGAGGAAAAACTCTGGGTAAGGAAATGTTGAGTGAAAATCTGGTTGCCCATCACGTGCGAGATGGGCTGCAAACCTGGCAAGACCTAATTCCCTACAAAACAATAGATTCACAAACCAGCATCCGCGGTGGGCTGAACGACATGCACTGGGTAGTGGAAAATGATTCTTTCTTTCGCCGTGGGTCGAAAGAGGTAATCAGATTTCTTTCGGGTCGAGCATTTTTTCGCCCTTCAACGATTGACAGAAACTAAAAAAATAAATGCAGTGATTGTGCATCTTAATGGAGAAGCTCTTGCTTAGTATTACTGGGAGGATGTTAGGCAACCATTTCGAAATTGGGTGGAGTTAAGAGATCGACTTTTAGATAGATTTCGTTTTTCACATGAAAGTACTTTATCAGAGTGACTTTTGGAAATACAACAAGAGGGAACAATGAGAGAGTATATGTTGAAGTTCGAGAAATTGACTTGCTTCTTTTTGGGATATTCCTGATCACATATTGGAGGCCCAATTTATAAATGGCTTGAGGATAGAAATTTGAGCATAATTAATGCTATTTAGACCAACCAGATTAAGACAAATCATATAGACAACACAACGAATTGAAGACAAGATTGTCATGTATTTAACTGACGATGAACTCAAGGATTAAAGAGAAATTAGCACAAAAATCATGCACCTTGAGGACAAGGTGCATCTTTGGGAAGGGGTATTGATACGTTACCACCTTTATAGAAAATGACAAATTAAATTATACTGTCTTTTAGGATTTGTAAACCATCTTTTAGTATTCTGTTGTTGTTTCTTAGTATTCCATTGTTGTTTTTATTTAAAGAGCAATGGTAAGGGGGTTGGGTATGGGGAAAATTTGGGAATTCACTTGTAGGAGAGCTAGCAAACCTCTCAAACGTCTGCACTATCATGTAATTTTTTGTTTTGATTCATATCTAAGTAAGTTCGTAACAGCATGTTGCTTTTTATTAAATTGTAGTGAAATGTTGAGGTTTATTATTTATTTAATTTTAATAGAAGTAACTGTATTATAAGATGTGGTCTCACATACAAAGTGAAGACAGGTCTCTTGCTTTTTCTTACTCAGTATCTAATCTCTTTGCATGTCAATTTTCTTGCTTTTTCTTTGCTGTTCTGAATTTTTTTTATTTTTTTAAATTTGCTGAATTTTAATTATGCCTATCATTTGGATTTTAAGAAGAGCGAAAGATATCCTGTTATGATGCTTATTTTATTAGTCTGCTTTGGTCATCTTGTCATTTTTCAGATCCTCAAAATCCATGAGAATTTATTCTTAATATGAAATAGTTTTTTTTTTTGGACTATTGAACTGAGTATCAAAAATTTTGAGGGTTAATTTGAGCTTCCAAATAATTTTTTATATTCTGTATTTCTTTTGAAGGATTTCGTAATTGTTTATTCTCTAATTGCAGTGTCAAAATTTGATCGAAGAACTATCAGCCTCCCACTCAACTGATTTGCAGCAACGTGCCTATGAATTGCAAGCTCTTGTGGGCTTAGATGTCGATGCGGTTAAATATATAATGCCGGCAGATGCAAGCTGTGAAGATATTGAGGTCAGAAATTACTTGACAAAGTAGCCCTGATACTTGCTATAAAACTTTGGTCGACTGATTTAATGTTACATCTTTTCTTCTTTCTTTTTTCATATATTTTTCTTTACTGTTACATAAAATACACACACATGTATATTACCTTTTTGACCTAATAATATTTCATTGTTAGATGCTGTATTACCTAAGTGCCGTCTGATTAAACTTAGATCTTATGATTGCATTTATCTATCTATTTTTTTTAATATACCTTTGACGGACACAAGCATGATTCTATCTTCTGCAGATTGATAAAGATTTGCCATTCCTTGACAATTTTGTCCAACAAGCACTGGAAAATGGTGCTCAGCCTTACATTCCTGACAGTGAGCGCACTGATACACAAAATATCAGCAACTTCAGAAGTTTAGACCAGCGTGAAGGTCCAACTCATGGCCTCAGGTTCGAGGCATATGAGTATCCACAGCCCCCTTTACCAGCAAGAGTTCCTCTCGCTTCAGTTGCAGCCTCAGCTGAACTGATTTCAGTACCTCAGCCACTTTTTTCAGGGGAGATCGATCAAGTTAGCCCAATGCCTATTATAACAGATTCCGGTCCATTGGAAGTAAAGTTACGACTGGAGGGTGTTCAAAAGAAGTGGGGAAGGCCATCCTACCCTTCTCCTGAGCCCCCCATGTCTAGTTCTACTCCTCAGAAACCAGTTAATGGGACTGCACCACCAGTTGATGGTACGGCTGCTAGAAGCTCAAAACAGCGTGACACTTACGAATCAAGGAAAGCCCAAGTTGAAATTTCTCCTGAGAAACAGAAGCTTGCTGCTTCATTGTTTGGATCATCATTGAAACCTGAGAAGAGACCCACTGCTTCCACCCAAAAGGTCCCCAAGACAAGCGTTGGTACTGCTGCATCAAAGGCACCTGTTGCATCAGTTGGAATCTCTACTGAGAGTGTCAATCGCCAACCTATTCCCGACTTACTTGATTTGGGTGAGCCAACAAGTAATGCTCCATCCTTTGATCCGTTCAAGCAGTTAGAAGGGCTTCTCGATCCTATTCAGGTTACATCCTCTACGAATCACAGCTCTACTGTTGCCATGCCCAGTACTATAGAGCTAGATGCAGAGACAGCTGTGACTGTGAGTAGTCAGGGCGGTAGTGCTGTTGATTTCCTGTCGTCCAGCATGGATGATTTGGGTCCAATATCTTCATGGTCAAATCTAAATTCCAAGGCTGCTGGGGAAGGAACTACCACCAAGCTTATGACACAGTTAAGCAAGGGTCCAAATCCACAAAACTCCCTCCAAAAGGACGCACTTGTGAGACAAATGGGCGTGAACCCGTCAAGTCAGAATCCAAACCTGTTTAAAGATTTGCTAGGCTGAGGAATCAAAACAATTCTGCTTCATAGAGCTTTATGATTTATGGGTCGCATCATTTAGGGAGGATGGCCATTGATAAGTAAGCAGTTTAATCAACTTATGCACGACAAGAATGTCTCAAGAATGGCTGCAGATGCGTCCGATGATGCGATATGCATACCCTCTTGGGCAGATGAGGAGTTATATGATTGTTTGGGAGGATAGAGTTTACTTGTTGGACGATCATAAGACGAGTTCCCATGTACGATAGTGCAGGTTTTGCTGGATCTGGATGCATACTCTTATTCATGAGGCGATCAGTTTTAGTTTTTCCTTCTTTTTTTTCTTTGATTTTCTTTTCTTTTTCCAGTTGGAGATGAAGCGATGGTCTTTGACTTGTGTTTCATTTCCCACGGGTGTATTCCCTTCTTTATGAGTTTGATTGGAAATTCATTGTGTTCGTACTATTTTTTGTCGTTCTGATAATATATATCATCAGTCCCTGTTAGCTAAGATAATTTTGAGTGATCTTGAGTTGAACCTTCTCAAAGACGGCGCCTATATCGAGGATTTTTCTCGTCGATAACGACGGGAAAAAGATGAGGTGTGTGGCTGCTGACCGATTCGAAACGAAACAGAAGAAAACCAAATAGCCAACAATCAATATCACTTGTGGTTTTTGAATTTTAATTTCCCACCTTGCGGATTTTGCATTAATCAAAAATTCTGTAAGAATTACATACATCTCGTCCTTTCAGGACTTGTTTTTTGTTTTGTCCTCAAATCTTGGAAGTAAAGAAACCAAAAAACACTAGAATAGCGGACGTGGGGAGGCGGCGGCAGCAGCAGCAGCAGCAGCAGCAGCTTGGTTGGCGGCTGCTTGATGGGTGTCCAGAGAAAGACAGGGTCGGAGGGGCGGGTCCTCTCGCTCATCCTCATCGTCATCATCATCGCCATCGCCTATTGGATCCGAGATTCCCTCCCCCTTCTCTTTCTGCCTAAACCAGAGTATTTCCTTATTTGGAAAGATTATATGGAGTTGAACTTGAGAGTGTCTTTTGAAGTGTTTGGTTTTTCATTTTCTGGGGAAAATGGAAATGGGCAATCCATTTTTGGGAAGTGCAAAAGGCCCATATTGGATTCCTTCCTTTGCACCCTCTACGGTCCACCTGTTTGTACATCCACAAGTACAGATCGATGAATCAGTCAATCGTCCATTCAATCAAAATAGATGGGTGCAAAAAAAAAATTTGATTTTTATAAGAAACCCTTGTGAAGGTATTTGTAAATTTGATTAATTTATTTTTTCCGGCCAAAAAAAACAAACATTAATTGGTGGTCACCTGTACTTGGTTGTTAGGTGATGGAGCATCACCAGCATTTCCAGCTTTGCCAGTTCATTGCCTGGACATGAATGAATTCCGTTGCCAAATGGCATGTAAGTGTTGGGTTTCTGAGCGACCTGTCAAAATCATTTCACACATCCATTATTGGGTGTCTTCGTCTTCCTCTGGTTCTTCCGTTAGATAATATCTCTTAAGACATTGAAAAGTATTGCTACCCACCTCGAATCTCGAAGGGTCGAACTTTTGTGGGTCTGGAAAGCTGTCGGGGCTATGGTGAATGTTTCTGAAGAGCGGTAAAACTTTCCACCCCTTTGGGATTAGGTATCCTGCGTGAAGGAACAAGAAGGATGTCTCAGCTTCTGATGCTGATTTCTGGATAAAGTTTGATTTTTTTTCATTTTCTGGGTAGGAAATGGTCGTCGTACCTTCGTAAACAACGTCTTCAATGGCTTCTCTGAAGGTAAAAGACAGAACGGAGGCCACTCTTAGAGTCTCTTGAATCACTCTGCAACTGATCGGCATTCTCTTCGTGTCCGCCCATGTCACCGTCTTTTCCTCGCCGTTTTCCTCTTTCCTCTTCATTATCGCCTCCTGTTCGGCCTGTCAATCGATCCAAAACTAAATTCACTCAAATCGCCGGAAAATGGAATGGAAGTCAGGAAGCGTGATTCGATTTGAAGATCAGATTCTTACGGTGACGGCGTCGAGGACGGCCGGGTTTTCAGCGAGGTACTTGAGAGTCCACGTGAGGACGCTGGCGGTGGTGTCTCTGGCGGCGAAAATGACTCCGATTATGTTGTCGGCAATTTGCTGGTCGGTGAGAG
The DNA here is from genome assembly GCA_022433065.1 of Begonia loranthoides. NCBI lineage: Eukaryota > Viridiplantae > Streptophyta > Magnoliopsida > Cucurbitales > Begoniaceae > Begonia > Begonia loranthoides. The sequence goes on from CM039470.1 coordinate 35,140,012, forward strand.
CTTCTTTTTCGTCCATTAAAGATCCCAAGAAATCGTTCCGATCCATCTTCGCCTCTCTCCTGCTCGAGAGGATTTTGCTGAAGATCTGCGACAGCTCCTCCCTCGCTTTCATCGATTTGTAGAAGAGAGTTCCCGGAAAATTGATCGGCATCGAATTGTAACCCTTTTCCAGAGTGAGATAGCACCTCTTCATATCCTCGATGTAAGGTTTCTCGTCCTTACTGAAAATGGCGCGAAGTCCGACGTTGAAAGCAAACTGCGTATTTCAAATTCAAGTTTTAGCGACGGGGGCGAGAACGGAGAATCAGAAATCCGATTCTCGATTCCGATTACGAATGTCGGAGGTTTACCGTCTTCATCTCTTGAAAGGTGTTGATTGAGGTGGCGTTCTCCCATGATTGGAGAGCGAGGGTTGCGATGGAATCGATGTCGGCGGCATTGGCCTTGATTGCTTCTGGCATGAAAGCTCGCAGAACGAGCTTTCTCAGCTTGGAATGGTAGTCCCCTTGGTGGAAGAAGAGCGCCTCCTTTCCAAGCATCCTCTCTTTGCTCGACGGAAATGTCGGCTTGAAGAGGCGAGATTTCGTGACCAGAACGAATCTTGCTGCTTCTGGGCTGGAAACCATCACGCAGGGGCAGCCCAAGATGTGGGTCTTGAAGATTGAGCCATAGCTGATCCGATTAACGACAAAAAAAAAAAATCATTCAATCAGTCGCCATCAACAATCTGTAAAACATTCAAAGCAAGACGACACCAATCTGATTATTACGGACCTGTTTTGTTTGGCAGCGAAGAAATCGTTGGGATTCTGAGAGTAGAGTTGAAAGGTTTCGCCGATGTATGGGAGACCCATGGAGCCAGGGGGAAGGGGGAAAGCGGGAGTTCTCCTGCGTCCGGCCCTGCTGATGAAACGAAAAAGGAAGCATACGAAGAAGAAGCCGAAGACGATGATGGTGGAAACCAGTTCCATGGCAAAAGTGCTGAGGAAGTTGCAGAGAAGTGGGAGTGGAGTGGATGAATAAGAAGAAGGTGGGGAGGAGGGAAAGTGTGAAGAGAAAAAGGAGGGAAGGAATGAGCATTTATAGGAGGACGAGGAGGGAGATGAGAAAGAGGGAGAAAGAGAGGGAGAGAGAAAGTAGAGAGAGAAAAGGAAGAAACAGAGCTTTCAATTACAGCTCGAATCCCACACACGGATTCTGCGTCCAGCTCATTCTATTTTTAATATTTGCTTTCATGGCTTCATGTCTTCAATCTTCATGCATTATATGAGAGACAAAGTAGGAGAGAGAGAGGGATTCAGAGTTGTGGACTGTGGGAAGTTCGAGCCTTTTCAAAATAAACAACCATGAACCACCCAGAGTAGAGAGAGAAAGCCAGACTAGAGAGAGAGAGAGTGGATTGATGAAATAAAAAAGTGAACTTTTATAATCAGCTAACAAAAAGGAGTGAGCTTTTAGACCCACTGAAGAAGCAATACGGCTCTTAGCAAAGACAAAAGGGAAGGGACGACGAGACTTAGACACCTTCAATCTACCCTCTCCCCAGTTTCAGTAATCTTTACGCAGCTAATCGATCTGTCCAAGATAATGATTTGATCCATCTTTTCTTGAAAATTCGAACATGGGTAGCTAGATTTGACAGTCTGATTTCAATCTCTGCCCTCTGCAGCAGAAGGCAGTTGGCAAAATTGCAGGCCTGCTCTGCATTTGGATGTTTCTGAATTATTGCATTTGGGTTTCGTAGATTCTTCTACTTTCCTTCTAAATTCGATTAATTTTTAAATCAAGAACATGGAAAAGTTTTAAAAATTCGATGCGAAGCACGAAAATCGCCGGCAACCAAACAAAAATGGCGGCAGAATGAAGATCCCATGGCCAAGAAAGGTCAAACCAGTGTCCTTTGCCGGCCTTCGTCCTCCTCCAGCCGCTCCCGTCAATGTCTCTCTATCTTCGCCGGAGTAAAACGAGTGTGACCCATAGGAGAGGAGAATCTCTTTGTTCATCCCTCTACCTGGCTTCTACCTTTCGTCACGACAAAATTAAATCATCAGTTCAGTTCAGACAACGATATCTTCTCAAATTACAACCTCAATTATCAAGAACGCTGTCACACGACAAAGAAAGAGAAAGAGGAAGAGGAAATTATGACACTCAAGTCATAAACAATAAATTTAGTATAATTTTTCAGAGCATAATTCTTCTTTTTCTGCTATCCAAAGTTCAAAATCTAACGCATCTTTAAAAATCTCCGAGTATAATTAGTCAATTATGTCGAGATCAAGAAAGGAAAGTCATCGCGACAAAATTAAATCATTCGATTAGAACAGAAATATCTTAGTCAATTTACAACCTCAATTACCAAAAACGTTGTCCCCACGAAGAGAGAAAAAGGAGGGCATCTAACTCAACTCGTATACAACAAGTTTAGCAGATTTCTAACACCATGGTTCGTTTTGGCTACGATCCAAACTTCAACCCAACACGTTTTTAAAAAGTTTAAAGTATAATTAGTCGATTATATCGAGAACGGGTGGAGAAATGGGCAGATTTCTAGTTCAAGTTTGAGGGGGGTATACACATAAATGCAGAAGAGGAGGCCAACTTCTATAGTTGTAACGTGTCGTTCCTTTTTCTACTTTGCCTCTCCTTCAATCCACCCTCTTTTGTTTTGGGAAGTGCACACGGTTTGGTTGAACTCCAATAATTGAAGTTCATCATTCATTTTTTTAATTAAATAATAATATTAAAAGCCTTCAACGTGGGTGGGGGGGGGGAGGGAGGGAGGTGGGTGAGCCATAGATCTGAATCCAAGCATCAGATTCAGCTTTCTGAGTTGGATTTCAGTTCAGAATTCGTCAGTGACGACTGATGATGTTGCCCATTCTTCTGTTTTTTTTTAAGAGCTTCATCGTCTTCTTCTTGGGTTTTTCTTCTTTTTCTCGCAGTTGACTTTCTCTCTCTCTCTCTCTCTCACTCTCAAAATACAAACCTGCAAGTCAACTTTTGTTTCTTCTGCCTTTCTTCGACGACAACATTTTGCTGTAGAATCAATAATCTAGAGTTAGGAGATAACCCCCCCTCTCTCTCTCTCTCTCATCTTTTCTGTTTTCTTCGTTGACTTTACTCCCCATTGAGAAGGGATTTGATTGTCAGAACTTAGATGAATTTGGTCAACTCTTACCTCTCTTCCATGGAGCCCATTCATACTTCGCTGAGTCTTGTTTTTAGATTTTCCTTTTATCTGCACTACACATTCGTTGTAGATACCCGTTTTTCTTATTTTCAAATTTTCATTTTCTCATAAATTAGTGATTTTTGTGGTGACGATTTTCTCTTTTCCCAGTTTCAAGAACTCTTTCTCAAGCGATATAAGATGTTACGGTGGAGTCTTTTACTGTCTACGTGGAGTCCATTCCACTGGCTTTGATACCATTTGCTATGGTTTTACTCAGTATTCGATAGAAGAAGAATATTACAGAGAAAAATAGAAACTAAACAGAAGAACTAACAAGCAGTTTCATCGACCGACACTCTTCCCCACTGCTCTTGCCCCATTTTATTCTATTATGTCTTCTCAAGCTATTTTCACGTAGGCAGTTAAATGAGTTCCACGTAAACAGTGAAATGGATTCCACATAAGCAGTAAAAGGCTCCACCGTGACATAAGACTGTGCAACTCTACAAATATGGTATAATTCTGTCCGTCTCTTCTTCCACTCAAAAAATCGAGGGTTGTCCATTGACTTCTTGCCCACATAGAACTTGAAAGCCTCTGACTTTCCTCCGCATCAAGAAGGATGAATTACATAATTAGGTCAACTCTTAGCTCTCTTCTATGGATTCTGGTTCATACTTCGCTCATACTTATTTTTATATTTTCTTCCTATTTACGAAAGTATTTCTTGTCATTGTGGATACTCGTTTTCTTATTTTCAGATTTTCTTTTTCCCATTAATTCGTAATTGTCGTGCCCGTGATTTTCTCTTTCTGCAGACATCCACTCTCCAGAGTCCCTTGTGTTGCCAACGAGATTTCTTTCTCGAGCATCCATTGACTTCTTAGCTCTCTTCTATGGAGACTAGTTCATATTTCGCTCATACTTATTTTTATATTTTCCTCCTATTTACGAAAGCATTCCTTGTCGCTATGGATACCCGTTTTCTTATTTCCAAAATTTCATTTCCTCATTAATTCGTAATTGTCATAGCCGTGATTTCCTCTTTCTGCAGACATTCATTCTCCAGAGTCCCTTGTGTTATCGACGAGAATTCTTTCTCGAGCAATATAAGACCGTGCAACTCTACAAATACAGTCAAATTCTACGTCTCTCTCTTCTCTTTCTCTCACTCACAAAATCAAGCATTTCTGCAGGTTGTCCATTGACTTGTGGCTCAGATAGAACTTGTTGAAAACAAAAAAGCTTGACAGCACTTAATTTCAACATTCATCGAGATTCAATGCGTGAGTTTTGACTAAATCCTTTTTCTACGACACGTGTCCCCACAATCCTTTTTTGACTAAATTTAGTCAGTTCAATATTAAAAACCATCCATAATTTCATTTGTCTCCTACCCTTTGTTTACTTCTGTTTTGACCTTAACATTAACATTAAACAATACCAATCCTCCCATCTATACTTTGCTTTATAAACAATTCTCTAAGCAACCTCCATGTATTCGCCACTTGTTTCGTCACGGATGATCATCCGGGTACATCTGATACGTTCTTTATTTATTTTAATTCATATTGTATTATACGTAAGAAAGTCTTTATGCCATAAATTCATTAGGACCTTAATGCCAACCTTCAACTACAAAATTCATTTACTTTGTGAGAGATAATGGACTTTCTCGTATTAAAAACCCAATTTGTTAGTAAGATGTTATCGATTTTAATAACCTCTTGAATGTGCTACAAGTTGGGTAATCTTTTGTCGGCATTAAATCAATATGTAAAGTATAATTCCGAGACTAATGGATACGCAGATGAACCAACTCATGTGCTTGCTACTTTTAGTTGTAAAAATAAGGAGATTGATTAGGAGAAATTGTGTGAGGGCACGTCCTGTTCTGGGATAGAATGACCCAAAATTAGGGTAATAGTAAGAGGTGCACAATCTCTTATCGTTTAATGTGACTGGATTGAGTAGTTCATATATAAGACCTCATCTCCTACTAGTACAATAACTTTTGGAATGAAAACCAAGAATAAAGTCATGTTCGTTTATGCTCAAAACGGATAATATTGTACTACTTAGTGGAATTTGAATTTTTTACAAATGGCATCATAGCCAAGACCCAATCAAAAGTGTGGTCGACGAGGACATCATGTCCTAAAAAAGAGGTGATGGCAGTGACTCATCCTATCATGGGAAAAAATTACATAAAATTAGGATAAACTATGAAAGTCGACCCCAAAACAGAAAGACGTACAATTTCATATCACTTTGGTGTGGTAGAGATGAGTAATTCACATGTATGATCTTAAATGCAACTAGTACAAGGTCTTTTGTAGTGAAACTCCATAACAAAATCGTGACTAATGATCTTCATTGCATAAAAATAACTTCTACCTAGTAATGACATAGTTGTTCGTATGACATAAACACATAAAGTGAAGTATAATTATGAATATACTGCATGAACGACACATTACTAGCTAAATAAAGAAGGTATATCGGTGAGGAAAAAAATGAAAAAAAAAAAACGCTCATATTTCAATAATTGGTATCAAAATCCAAATGTTCTACTCCATTCGATTATTATGTAAGTTTATGTTATGAAAGTGGTTTAAGGTAGAACTAAAAACCACTAGCGTGAGGAAAACCGTCCACGCATCTATCACTCATCATAGTTAATTCCACTATAACGTGTATATATTTGTCTTATATTGACATTGAATTATAATAAAATTTATTTATCGTGTAACCTTCTAATATTTTATTCTTTCATTTTCTTCGCAACGATATTTTGGGAGGATTCATAGTCTTCACACTTTAGTTTATAAATTATGTGGAACCAAACTTTGCATTACATGTCTATGATATTAAAAAAATAGTGACGTGCTATGAATAATTAAGTTTTCGTTATAGTATGCAATTAAGAAACATGTGTTAGTATAATCTAAGTGATTAGTGATGTTAACACCATTGATTAAAGAAATGTAATGGAAGAAATAAGGGGATCATGGTGTACGTCATGCATTGAAGAAAGACATAGCCAGTTGGATTTATTTATATAATATATAGTATATTATATATAATATATAGATTTTGGGTTTGTGTAGTGTATTGTTAATTTAATGCTACAAATATAGATTTAAGCAATTGTTAAACGTTACAATTAACGCTTAAATTGTCGTCAAAAAACACGTCATTTTAAGATGATACATGGATGGATAGGACAAAACAGTTGTTAAATGGACTTCTAACTTTAGAGGTATGAATTGTCGTCAAATATTAGAATGTTAATATTCAAATGCGAAATGCACCCATGATGGGTTAGGGTTGATATGAGTTGTTAACTCTAGTTCTTAAAGGCATGACAACAAGTAGTTAAGCGATTAATTGTGTTGCCCCGATTTTTTTACTCTTATTTTAGTTTTTTTGGGTCATATAATATTTTTTTCTTTATTAAACGTTTATTTTCTTTTCCTTTAATGTAGCGGAAGTCTTTTCTCTTTATCTTTCGTAACATTAATCAAGTCATAAATCATAATTCATACAATCATTAATTATTACATATCATTTGTTTTTACAAAATGTGTCTCATCTCACAAATCAAGTTCGTTGTAACAACTCTAAGCGTTGTTCATCAGTATGTTTCATCAACTGTGTGGTCATCTGTCATCAAGGCTCATTGTCCAATTTTTAGCTACATCACAAGATTCATCTATGAGTCTAATGCTCAGCAAGTAATGAGAAATAGAACATGATATGCGTTTATCATAAAAACATAAGTTTTTCATTTTCAGTTAGCATTCTTTTTCTTTTCTTTTCTTTTACCAGTCTATTCGTTGGGGTACAATCTGGGAAGAATAAATATCTTTTAATCCCATCATACAAAGATCTCAGTGTTGGGCTCGACCTATATTTGAACTGAGTATAAAGTTATTGTGCCTTTTACTTGCCTTAGAGTGAGAGAGAGAGAGATAGAGAGAGGGGAAAGATAGAAGAAAAGATATTTTCAGATTTTCAAGAGCAGTCAGACAAGAATTGCATTTTCTCAAGTTTCTACTGTTGGATCGTTATGAAATTTAAACTGTAGGTATACGACATCAAGGGATATATTCTGAACGGTGAAGATCGTCGTTTAAGTTTTATAAGGTGGTCCATTGGGTTAAAATGAGATTGTAATTTGGTAACTCTATGTTTATCCTCTCTTACGTTTTATAATCTTCCAAGATTGTCGTTTTGGTCTTGATGAATATTGTATGCCTCTAGTTTATTGAGTTAGAGAGAACTTTGGTGTACCCATTATTTGTGTTATAGTAGAAGGTTTGATTAAGTGGACTACGGGTCCCGTGGTTTTTTACTCTCATACTTTTGAAGGTTTTCCACGCTAAAAATAATTGGTGTTTTGATCTCGTTATTTTTGTTGGTTTGTTTTACCTATTTGGTTGCACAAAGAGAAAAAAAAATATTTTATTCTGCTATGTATTTTTGGGTTCTTAGCAATTATTTCATTTATCTCCTTGAGATAAACCATTTACTTGCAAAATCATTACTTGCCTTGAGGACTTGGCAATTATTCAATTTGTCTCCTTGAGATGAGAGACCTAAAACATATCACAATATTTGTTAGTATCCATTGTAGTCATCCATCATTTTCAACTAACTCTTGAAATCCCCAATTACTTTTTGTCATGCTTATATCGTCCAAAACAAAGCATTATTCTTATTGTCCATAATCCTCCTCATTGTTTTATCACCAACTTTCAAAAATCATAACTTGAATTATACACCTCTAATTGTCATGATTTCAATACTCAATGCTCCATTTAATTGTCAAGAACAATATATCAAAACTGTTTAGTGATTAATAACCATTTAAATTGGTTGATGCTATCAACACAAAACCTATTATGTTTCATGTTTTAATCCAATACCACTTTAACTTAAACTTAACTTAAAAATAACCTTACTAATTTTCAAAAATCTTCACACTTCATAGACAAGCTAGAAAATGTAGCTCTTTTATGTTCACTTTGAAGAGCTGAACACCTTTATTTATAGAGTTTTAAGTCGGGGTTCTTACATCGAGAGTCATCCTAATCGACCACCAAGCTATTTACTTAATTTGAAATAGTAAGCACTTTCATCATCCTAATACATTGTAATTAGGTGGATCAGAGTTGTTTGATTAATGCCCACTTAATCCTAAAAACAAATTCTTTAAAAGTCCTCTGGTTGTGGATTTTTGCATATTTGTGGACTCCTGCGTGTCCACAGTGGACACCTTTGCTCCTGCTGAGTATCTTTTCAACGAATATTCCCTATATTCTCCATGTAATCGCCACATCACCTCGTGGGTAAAATCTCTTTGCGGATACTTGCACTCCCGCATATTCACTAATCATTTTGGAAGCATTCCCATCCATGGATGCCTAGACTCCTACAGTTCCACTATTAACATATTTCACTTATCCAAAACGCGATGTTTTATCCTTTAATCTCCTTCTATGGACGCTTATACTCTCTTGGCTCCACTATTCAATGCTGTTACTTATCCAAAACAACGACGTTTTATCTTAAGAAAATGTTGTTGCAACTACGTTTGCTACCGCATATACATTCGTTTATCCTAAAATGACAATGTTTCCTCTTATGCGTGGCCATTTCCCTCCTACATGGAATCTTTCCCATCTGCGAGAACATCTTTCTTATAATCTAACGATCCTTATTCCTTTCCAATATTTGATCCAACAGCTATCTATCTTCCCGCATGACATCTTTCTCTAACGCAAAGCATCTAATCTAACGGCTACGTCTTGTCTATTTATTTAATTTGACGGCTATCCTTCCTCTCGCACTCTGTTTCTCTTCCGCAAAGTATCTTTCCCTAGAAGAATCTTTCTTATTCTGTATTCTTAATCCAACGGCTAGAATTTCTCTTATCAATTAATCAAATGATCACTCGATCTCCTGCACGACATTCCGTTTAATTCAACTTCAGGGCTTCAAATCATTTTCATCTCAACAATTTTTTGATTTTATCCAACAGTTGACATTTCTTTCTTTTCCTAAACATTTCTTTTGTCAAAACAACATTTCCTAGGAACATCTTTTTCTTCAAAAAATAATTTATTTTCCAATTACAACATTATTTCTATTGCTTACAAGCTATGGGTATTTTTCAACATTTTAAATTTTATAAATTTTATTTTTTTTATCTTTTAATATTCAAAATTTTTCAACTAAAAGTACTTATTTTTCATAAGTATTACATTAATTCATAGCTATCATCTTATAAAACAAACCAAAATTTTCTACCGTGGTCTATGCCGTCGAAAGCTTGTGGCAATATGTACCATTTGTCGTGTTTGTGATATGTTTGCAATGACTATTTGCCTATCATTGCAATTCGATCTCTTTAGGGTAATGATAATTTGACTTTCTAACTTTAGTAGTTCATTTTATACCAATTAATTAACGACATGTAAAAAAATATTATTATAATATAGAATTAGAAGATAAATCTAATATTACTCGTGAAGGTGAATCACCATCGCTTTTTATTTATAACTTCATGTTTTTTTACCCGTTATATACGTACGAAAAAAGTTTTATAAAAATTATGCAAATCTTTGCTTTGCAGGAACCATCTTCGTCCACCATTGACCCAATTACAGAAGAAGAAAGTAACAATCAAGAAGAAACTTAAACAATTGAAAAAGAAGAGGAAAGGTAATAGAAGATGGTAGAGATCATATGGTATACAGTAAACCTAAGGTTAAGAGTGAGGCAGAGTCGGTTTAGTCCCATTTTGGACTCATATTGAAAGAGACCGGCCACCCACAATTTCAAACCGGTTCAATTAAAGAATTATTAAAAAAAATCAAATTCATTAAAATATATGTTTATGGTTTTGGGAGGAATTTTTTCGAGCTTGGGTTAGGTCATGAGTTAAATTTGAGTTTGGGTCGGGTTTTGTGACAATGGGGTGCACAATCTCACATTGCCCAAGAGAGTAAAAAACGTATGGTTTATGAGTAGAGTTTTCCTTATTATCCAGTACAATACGTTTTGGGGCTATTCCCAAAAATAAAATCGTGCGAGGTTCGACTCAAAGAGAATAATATTATAGTAAGAGAACTGAGAACATGACAAGTTTTGACTGAGTTTAAGCTATATTTGAACTAAATATTAACTTCTCATTTAATTAAGTTCAGATCTATCAATTTTTTGTTGTCAAAACTGATAATCGAACTATAGACGACAATTCTTGACACAAGTACACAAACAAGATTGGACTCCACGGTTCAATTTGATTACATCAATTCCGTTTTATAAATTCGGTCTTGGTCTTTCCATCCATAATTAAACTAAGCCAAGATAAATCATACACAAAAGAAAAGCAAAATGTTTAGCTAAAATAAAACAAGAACTATAAGCTTACAAAAAGAATAAAAAAGAAATGGGGAGTACAGGCTTTGGTTGTTATTTTAAAAGATCTTGGCCCATCCATTGACTGGGCCTCTACTCTTCCAATATCACTAGAACACCATCAATTCACATTCAAAGTTTCAAGTGGATTTGTGCTAAAAATTTCTATATAAATTATAGAGTTAACAACAAATCAAATATTAAATTAATTTTACTAACTACTAAAATTTTAAACTATAAAAAAAGAATAAGACAAATTTCACAAGTATATTTCCTATTAAAAAACGCCAGACAAATTCTAGTGGACATCCCATTGACGTACGTCCATCGTGAGGGTGAGGGACTTCCATCGTCAGGCTGAAAGACATTCGTTGTAAGTTGAGGAACGTCTAAGAATCAGTCTTGAATGTCCTCCAACGCTGAGAGAGTGAATGACGAACACATGGGCATCTCACGTTAATCAAGAAAAAAGCAGATTACGTGAACAGTGAAGTGGATATTCATAGCAGAAAGGAATGCGTTCGCGGATAGGAGACATCACGGCACATGCAATTTAATGAGGAAGCATAAACTAATGGAGAAGGGGGCGTTCGCCGAGAGAATAATGAACATGTGGGCGGCTCACGCTAATCAGGGAGAAAAAAAAATATTCGTAAATAGTGAAGCAAATATTCGCAGCAAAAAGAAACGCGGACGTCCATCACCTTATGATGTACATCCTTCAAAACAATACAAATGACGTCCCTCTACACAATGGACATCTGCTCATTTTAGTACGGATGTCCGCTTTGTGTAAATGAGTATACACAAATGTCCATCATATAAATATCGTTGTCCGCCTTTGTGTAAAGGGGCATAATTGGACATCTGCAAAGTGGCACATACGTCTTTTAACGGAAAACGTGACTGTGAAGTTCGCGTTGTTCATTTCTCCAAATTAAGTATTTGAGCTATTAACGAACTTAGTTTAAAGCTTGATTTATCACTGACCTCATAGTTTAAGGATTTTTTTTGTTAATTACCCTCATCATTGTTATTTAAGAGAAATTTGGATTTTGATGAAAGAAATACAAGAGTAAATAATAATCTCGTATCTTTTTTTTATTTCATCTTTTTCTAAAATTAGTAATTTTAAGTCGTCAAAGCAGGTCTATCGAGTCATGGACCGTGTGCTCTAAAAGACTAAGGCTCCGTTTAGAATTGATTTTAGAAGAGAAAAAATAAACCTATATCGTACTCATAAAGACTCGTAGAAGAACTCATAGGAAGAGAGATTCGAATGAAGACCTAACTATGTCTCACCCTCTGTCGTGTCCGATCGAGACCAATCTTTGTAATGCTTGTGCAAATTCTTTGTCAAATTATTATTGCGTTTGATAGATCAAATCGATACTTCGTTCTTCACATTTTTGAATGCATTTGTATAATCTATTTCATACAATATCTATTATTGCTCCCGTGACAATTAAACTCTTTTTTGGCGACAATTGTTGTTATCATGTGTATTATCGTGAACAAAAATTATTAGGCCATAGTTTCTTTCAAATTCATTTATAGAATTTGAAGAATGATCCTTAAAAAATTAAATTGGAAGTATAAGAATTTAATAAAATATTTTAGTCATGAAAACCAAATTAAAACGATACATAAAGTAAGGAAACATTATTACATTGAAAAACCAAATCATAACTAACACTCTGGTTTTCTAAAACGTAAATCATACAAATTCAACTTGTGGAAAGATATTAGGGCAATTTGTCACGTGAAGGTAAAAATGAGATAATGAAGGTTTGACTCATACAATAAAGATGCATAATCTCATATCGTTTGAAAGAGTGAAAAACACGAGTTATAAGTAGAGTTCTCCTCTCGACTGAGTACAATGTATTTTGGGCTAATTCTAAGAATAAAATCGTGCGAGTTTTTTGCCTAAAGTAGATAATATTGTAGTAGAAGAACTGAGACGTTACAAATTGTATCAGAGTCAAATCTCAACTGGAAGTGTAACCAACGAGAATGTCAGGTCTCCAAATGGGAAAAATTATGATAGTTTACTCTATAAAGTTAAATATGATAGTATAACTGTATAAGTGGAGTTGCATAATTTCACATTATTTTGGAGAGTGAAAAGCACATGGTTTATAAATAGAGTTCTTTTCCCTCCCTGGTATAATATGTTTTAGCTTAACTTCAAGAATAAAATTATACTACATTCAATCTAAATTAGATAATATTATATTAGAAATTAGGTTTTGATACATGTTTAGAACAATTTATGAAGTTGCATTAGTTTCTTGGTTATTTTATTACTCTAATCCAAGAATGATACATACAAGACATTTGTTTTCAACTGAGGTTTCAACCTTTCTGATCTGGATGAAAGTCTCCCACTTGGTACCTACTCACTTTCGAGGGACGAAGGTGGTGGGAGTATTTTAATGGCAAATGGGCGGCGGAGGAATTCACTATTTCAGCCAAATATTTTACAAAAATGTTACCTTTTTGGATCCACAAAGTTTACTGTGAAGATGAAAATCCATGGGAGAGAAGAAATAGTTTTGTCTACAGTTAGAGGGCAGATAGAGTTGACCAGCTCCCGTTCCTACTCTGGATTTGGAAAGCCTCCCTTTTTTCTCCTTTCCCTAAGGACGATGTTTTAAGAAGATGGAGATGGCTATCCCTATGATCTTAATCGCCATCTGAGGGAAGTGTAAGTGATACGAATTTGGGGGAAAAAAAATTATAATATCTTGAATGGGTTGGAGAAATAGCTGTCAGGACGCGGCCAATTCGCGGCCTCTGTTCTTGACGATCTACGCCGCTGTAATCGTCGGCATTATTTTTTCTTCCCTCTACGTGTTTTCTGCCGTTTACTCGTCGTCAGACTCTGCCGTTTATTTCTCTTCCTCCTGGCTTTCATCTTCCTCTTCTTCTTCCTGTACGGTTCTCGTCCTCTTTATATTCTCTTTTACCTTCTGAGAACTTCTTGGGCTTCTTATTTGTCTTGCTTTTGCTGTCGGACTGCATATAATGATCTGAATACTCCCATTAGTTAGGTAAAGTTCAATGTTTGAGTTTATTATGAATTTGCCCCGTCTCTACAATGGCTGCATAATATTTAGTCTAGTTATGAGAAATTGCTTCATCTTTGGCAGCCATTACAGGCTATATTTTGTAATTTCTAACATACTAATTCATAGGTAAGTAAATTCATCAACATTATCTTGATGACTTGATGTTCTGGGTTAGTTTCTTCTATCTCACACCCAATTATTATTATTATTATTATTTTGTCATTCTATTCAGATGGCAATTCAACCGGTCCTTCTCGAGAACCGAAGTCTTCAGATTCAGGGATCAAAAAACCTGCCGAAGATGCTCCAAGATCGGTGCAAACTCCGATTTGGGAAATTCCCACAACAAAATTTCCCCATTTGAATACTTTTCGCTTGACCAAGGAACTAGTACAGCAAAGGGTGAAAGACAATGTCATAATTGTGACTTTTGGTAACTATGCATTCATGGATTTCATCCTTACTTGGGTCAAACACTTGACGGATCTTGGTGTTTCTAACCTTCTTGTCGGTAAGTTTCGAATTTTAACTCAGAACAAGTCATATTTAGGTGCTTTTTCTACATGTTTATTGTATCTTTATTGCCATGGAAATCTTTTGAAAAAGCTTGAACTATTATTGCAGGTGCAATGGACACCAAATTATTGGAGGCTCTATATTGGAAAGGCGTTCCAGTTTTTGATATGGGTAGCCATATGAGCACTGTAGATGTTGGGTGGGGATCTCCAACATTTCATAAGATGGGGAGAGAGAAAGTGTTTCTGATAGAATCATTTCTTCCTTTTGGCTTTGAGTTGTTGATGTGTGACACAGATATGGTCTGGTTAAAGGTACCTTTTATGATACTATTATGTCTTGTTTTACCTATGCTGATTTGTTTTATATAGAATTCATTTCTTATTCTATGTGATTGATTATTTTGTTTTTGAGGGGCATTAAAATATTAGTAAATGATTACCATCAATCAATAAACCATATTTTTAGACCATTCTAGTTTGCTTCTTTCTAACCGGATGGAAATGTTTTTCATTAATTGTTTTTGGTCGGGTGGAACTCTGTTCCTCCTGACTACTTGTAACATTTTCGTGTTTAATACAAATCGTTTATTGTTTTATGGACGGAAGACATAAGGATATAAATTTAATTTGCAGATTCAATATTCTAGCTATCTGTTAGACTATTTGGATTCTTCGCAATGATATTTTATTTGAGAATAAATCGTTGAAGATCAATTAATTAGATAACATTAATCTTCGCAGTGGGTTTATAGCTCTAAGTATTTTAAGAGTTTTGGTGTAATTCTTTCTGATTTAAAGGAAATTATTTTTCACTAATTTCTAAAGATCGGTAGAAGGAAATGTCTCTTTCCCTCACTTCATTTTGTATATTATTTTCTTATAATATTTTGTTTCTTATAAAAAAATACTAATAGTTTCTTGTCACAAAAAAAAATGGTAATTTCGGACCCACATCCTGACTGACCTGATGCATGCCAAATCTATCAAGTTTCTATTTCTGCTATTTTTGTACACTAAATTAGAACAATGCCGATCAAACAATTGGACCCAGTAGATATATTCTATGTTGTGTTGTCATTCCTATTTTCATTGATCAATTATTTCCTTCTAGACATCATCACGGGCCAAGTGTTTACATTATCTACTGTGTCTTGGAACAGAACCCTCTGCCGTATCTTGCTCGTTATCCGGACGCAGATGTCTTAACTTCAACTGATCAGGTTTCACCAACAGTTGTCGATGATCGGCTAGATATTTGGCAACAGGGTAAGATTTCTGTATCTTTTTCCCCTTCAATCTACATATTATTCAAAATTTTCAAATATTCTAAGTTTAATTTTTTCCAAGAAGAAACTTTGGCTATTTAAAAGTAGATTCTTTGGTTATAATATAATCCGACCTGTTATTCATGCCTACTTGGAAGGACAGAATCTCTATTATAGTAGCTAACTAGTCTTAACTCAACCAAACTCTCCCATTGTCTTCACCACCTTTTCCAGTATAGTTTTGACCTGATGATAATGTTTTTGTGAGAAATGAAGGATTGAACCCGAGTGGTTGATCCGATCCGATGATTTAAAAGACAAGCTGTAAATTTATAGGTCTCACCATAGTGCCGTCTTAAAACGAAAGGAAGAATGAAAGAGAAAAAGTAACTTTGCTTGAACCTCGTAAATCCTCAAACCTTGACTTTGCTTCAACTGAAGATTTTGATTAAATCTTATTGGTGGTCATATCTATTTTTGGGATCTAAACCGTTGTTGAATAAAAAACGCAAACTTTGGGATCCAGATAATATAATTAACATTTTTACTTCTTCCTGCACAGTTCATGCTGCCTACAACATTGGAATATTTCACTGGCGACCAACCGACTCTTCGAAAAAATTAGCAAAGGAATGGAAGGAGATGCTGCTAGCTAATGACAAAATATGGGATCAAAATGGATTTAACGATATCATTCGACGGCAGTTAGGACCATCTGTTGGCAACGACAGCGAACTTGCATACGCTTTTGATGGAAACCTCAAGCTCGGAATTCTACCAGCAAGTATATTTTGCAGTGGACATACTTACTTTGTGCAGGTAGAATTATTCTTCCCAGTGGGACCCTTTTGATATATCTATTTGTATCTTCCTCTTCATTTTTCCTATTTATATAACATTTTGATATGTGTTAAGTGTTATTAAGTTTTTGCAGTACATTTTCAGGCCATGTATCAACAATTGAGACTAGAGCCATATGCAGTGCATACGACATTCCAATATGCAGGTACTGAAGGCAAGCGGCACCGACTACGTGAAGCCATGGTCTTTTATGATCCACCAGAATATTATGATGAGCCCGGTAAGTTTTGAATCAACTGAGCCATATTTCACATTGCATACCAACAATGTCTATCATTCAACTAATGTTTATTAATGTATCATTTTTTATTACTCGGAATATCTGTTAAATCCAATTTGTATATACCATATTTTTCATTACAGATGTTTTAACCTGATTTCTAACTCAATTCTATCTAATTGATCATTGTTGTTTTCACTTTCTTTTCTAGTAACTATTAATGATATTTGCCAAAAAAAATTGCTGAGAATATGAGATGGAAGAACTTAGTTCGATGTTTAGATTTGCATTTTGTCATTTTCTCTCTGATATAATTTCGAGTTATGTTTGCTTATGTTATTATTCGGAGTTTGTGCAGGAGGTTTCTTGTCGTTTAAGCCATCTATTCCGAAGAACTTATTATTAGATGGAAAACACAACATTGAGTCACACTTTTCTCTTGTTAATTACCAAGTATGCATGAATTAACTCAATCTCATTTTTTTGTTCAAAGAACGATGAAATCTAGCGTCGATGAATATATGTATATTTTAATCATATGTACAGATGAAACAAATAAGGACGGCACTCGCGGTTGCTTCAGTTTTAAAACGTACACTGGTGAGAACATTTACTATTGTATATTTATTTCACTATCCTACGTAGTTTTTGCAGGAGTCGAACATTTTCTGCTATCAAATTATAGTTTTCCTAATACTTGCCAAATAAGAAAATTATTTGGTGCCATGGGAGCAAAATGAAGTCTTCTGTGGGAATTTGTTTGTAGTAGTGAAATTTATCATCCTTGATGCTAATGAAATCTCTTGGAATTGAAAGGTCGGGAAGTGAAGTGTCGTTATAAGTTATTAAACGGAGAGGAGGTAAAGTAGAATAAATCGGAGGACTGCAAATTTTTTAGATATATGATACTTTTCGAGTTTGGCTTACCAGCTTAATAATCAGAGGCAGAAGTCACTTTAGATAGAAAACTTCTTTCGATATTTTTCAAACAATGGAGCGAAAAAGGTACGAGTCAATATTTTCCCCTCGTCTTTTAGACGAATAAATAAATAGAATCCGAGGAGTGAAATGCGAATATTGCATCGAACAGACCTTTCGTCCGAGGCTTTTTATGAAGTTTCTAAATGATGCGTTTTTTTCTTCTTTTCTTGTGTGAATTCCAGGTCATGCCTCCACTGTGGTGTAGATTGGATAGGCTATGGTTTGGACACCCTGGAGTTCTGCATGGCTCTTTGACTAGACAGCCTTTTCTTTGCCCCTTGGACCATGTATTTGAGGTACCCTTCCTCAAGTTTCTTTTTCTTTTTTTAAGACATTAATTTCCATTTCGAGTTTCGTCCTTGTTTTAGGCCATACTCGCAAGATAAACGTATGATTCTGATAAAAATAAACGTGTAACTTGTTCTACGTCGATGATGTATTTCCCCATGCATTGCCACTTTCGATCAGTCAGAGCAATCTTATTTGGTGTATAATTTGTATGACTTGTCTTTTTTTCTGCTCAACAGGTGCATACGATGTTGAAAGCATTGTCGGAAGATGAGTTCGGCCCGGGTATTAAAATCCGAGAGTACTCCTTTCTTGACAATCCATCCCTTCCCAAGCAGGTCAACACTGGTTTCATGCAAGTAACTGTTAATTTTTCTCAATATCTTTCTCCATCAATCTTAATCTTTGCTGCTTCAGGTGAAAGCGTCTTGGCTTGACGTTCAGCTTTGTCAAGAAGGAAGAAGTGATTGCCATGCGTCGAACGATGCTAACCAATCAAAACTCAAATTTCCCAAGAATAGCGACGAAGAGAAGGTATCTATATCTTCCCTAGCTTACTAATTTACCTCAAAACTTTATGAATATAAATGTCATCTTCAATGCTTGAGCCTGGCCGGGCCCTCTCAAATTTGGCCGGGCCCTCCGTAACGCTTAAATATTAGCGTTGCAACGCTCTTTACAAAGTGGAAACACAAGTCCAGGCTCCGCCATAGCTCGGCCCGAGGGCCAGTTGCTGACCTTTACTAGTATATACACGATACGTGTGACGTGTCGGGTACATATTGGGTTCCTGAATACTACTGAATCTCTAAACTGGGGAAGAATTGGTACAATAAAAGAGGTGGATGTTCGGGTTTGCTTGAAGTCATGACTAGATGTAACCCAATTTTCTCGAAATACTATTAGTTGATTTCTCGATGCAAAGGCTATACGAGCGTAGTACGCGTTGTAGATGAGATGTTTTTTCGCTATCTGAATTTACAAGACGTCGAACTTTACGTTATTTTGTATGACGAATGCAGTTCAAGACGATATTCTCCTCGTTCAAGGACGTGAAAGTAATTCAATTTTCGTCGATGCAAGACGCCTTCAAAGGTTTCTCAAACAAGGCAAGTAATTCATTTCCGGTCGTTTTAACCCGAAAGTAAAACCACCTCTCCCTCCACAACAAATACGAATTTTTTCCTTTTTCAGGAAAGGGAAGAGAAATTCCGGCGACGAATGAAGAGGTACGTCGGAATATGGTGCTGCGTGGAAAATCACACTCCGGGCCACATTTACTACGACATGTACTGGGACGAAAAGCCTGGTTGGAAGGCGGCCCCGCCCCAAGACCCGAAAGACGACCATCCTCCATGGTGAGGTGCAGGATAAAACATCATACTCAAGAAGTTGGAAAAACTTTGATTGATCAGAGCTGCAATCTTATTGGTGCCACCATTTGTATATTGGTAATGAAAATTTTGGCTTCCTCTCAAAATTAAGGGATATGCAGTGGAATGAAATGGTTTTAGAATGGGCGGGTTAGAGTTCGAATCGGCTAGCCGACCCGGATTTGAACATGTTTGATGGTGTAAAATTATGCTAAATGGGAACATAGGAGCTTTGCATTGAAGGGATTCTCCCTAATAATATTAGATTTACTATTTATTTTTACGTCTTTGACAAAGTATTCATTTATTGATGCGAGGGAAGTTAACACTGCAGACTTTATAGTTCGCAAATAACTAAATTTTGAAGAAATTTCTCTAACAATTAAAATTCTGAACTATAGAAAATTTTTGTCAGCGACTTCGTAGTCATGTTTTTCTGTTCAAATTTGTTGACTTTAATGCCTCAATTTTATTGACGTCAAGAATCGTCGAACGAAAATAAAGGACGTCAATTATCGAGAGGGTCGAATGTTGTCCCTTCTGCATTTATTGTAATATTATTTCAACTAATGAATAATTGTCATACCAAGAATGAAGGAGTGTTACATCAAAAGAAGAGGTAGATATTAAAGGGTAAAAATAAATGTTAAAAACTGTCTATATATCTTGAGGACAAATCAGTAATTTCCTGCAAAGAAGTATTTATTTTAAGTAAAAAAAACTCATATAGGTTTTTTTTTACTTTTATTTGTATTTTTTAGGCATTTTGTTAAATAATTAATTTTATATTGGGTAATTAACGTAAAAAATACTGAACTATAAAATTAATGATAAGTCAAAGACTAAACAACTTTTACTAACAAATAAAACACTTAACTATAGAAAATGAACGAGTCAAACATCACTGTCTCATTTTCTGTTAAAAATTTAAATTTTTTTTCACAGTGGATAGGTCGTCTATTATCCACAACGGACCCATACATGAAGTAGTTGTAATCAAAAACTTACTTTTCGCATTGGAAGACAAGTATCCGCTGCGAAAATGATATTTTTCGCAATGAACGTGTCTTCCGATGCGGAAAATAAATCATGTTTTAAGGACTTATTTTTTTTAGCGGAAACGTGTCTTTCGCTGAAAAAATACGTACGATAATTGAATTTTTTTAATCTTAATATATAATTTCACATTCCGCCTCGGATAGAGTACACCAGTCATAACAATTTCCGAGCGAACTCCGAACCCTAACCCTAACCTTAAGTCTCATTGTCTTCTTCAATGGATTTTACTAGGCCTAAAAAATTTAAATTTCTAATGAAAAACGTGACAATAATATTTATCTCGTTCATTTATCATAATTCAATATTTTATTTATTAGCAAAAATTATTTAATGTTTATATTGTCACTGATCTCATAATTCAATATTTTTTTTGTTAATTTTTCTTTTATTTATAAAAGTTGTATTAGACATATTAAAGTGGTACTAGATATATCTTTTACTTATTTTATTTATTAACAATATAATTACCATAGATTATAAATGATTAAAATATAATAAATTGTATATAGAAAAAATGTGACACGCCAATTTAATTTAAAATCAGTGTAAAAAAGGCCAAAATATAACATTTGTACGATCTAAAAAACCTTATTGTTATGTAAAATTAGTTGCATAAGTAAATGGAATTTATAAGATTAGTATTCTTTTAGTAATAAATTACTTATGGAAATTAACAAAACAACCATTGAATTATGAGATCAATGACAAGTCAACCATTGAACAATTTTTGCTAACAACTTAAACACTGAACTATGAAAAATAGACGAGCAAACATCGAGGTTACGTTTTCAGTTAAAAAATGGTTGTCATTTCGCTACGGAACATTGTCTTTTTGCTACTGAATGTTGTCTTTCCGCGGCAGAACGTTGCATTTCCACTAAGCAGATTTAAAATATTACTTTTCACACGCGGAACGATTATTTTCTGTTGCGAAAATACAACGTTTTGTGACGGAACGCCAACGTTCCGCCTACAAAAAGTGAGACATTTGTGATGAGCACTGGACGACGACGACGACAAACTAGGAAGAGGAAAGAGAAGATGGTAATGAGAATTGGGACGGTGAAATCGAAAGAAGAGTTGAGTCACACCGACGTTCGACAACGTTTTCAGAAAATTGAAAACGTAGGAATTGTTTTCGATGATGAGATGATCATACCAAAGCTTCCCGACATAGTCTTTGTTGTAAGATTACTTTAATTATTACAATTTTAGCATAAAACTGAATTAAAATTAGAATTGCAGAGAGTATGTTTCAGCATTGTCTTCGCAATAATGTTTCTTTCGACAGTTAACAGTGATGTTGCATAGTTCATTTTTCATAATTGAGTGTTTAAGTTGTTTACGAAAATTATTCTATGGTTCACTTGTCATTGATCTCATAGTTCAGTAATTGTTTTGTTAATTTCTCTATTACTTATTATGTAAATAAATTACACTTAAAACAACGCGTAAATAAATTATACCTAAAATTACGTAAATATAAGGGAAATTAACACCACAAACTTTATAGTTTTGGGTCATCAACGCTGCGAATCTTGAAGAATTTTTGCAAATAATTAAAACCTCAAACTATGAGAAATGAATGAAACAAATATTCCTGTCACGTTTTTCGTCTAAAATTGTTGAGACAAACACCGCAATCACTCTAACATTTACCACAGTGAAGGATATTTGTCGGAGACCTCCACCCTCCTCTGTGTTGTTAGCCTGCCGGAGAGAAAACATAGTTGATCCAGATTGCCAAAGAGATGTTCGTCTTAAGTGAGAGACGTTCATTTTGAACTAAGGGACGTTCATTTTAAGCAGAAACGACGTCGTCTTTATCCGTTTTAAGCAAGGGACGTCCGTTGTTAGCTAAGAGACATTAGTTTTAAGCTGGGAACGATGTCTTCTTTGTCAGTTTTAAGAGAG
Organism: Begonia loranthoides; assembly: GCA_022433065.1. Taxonomy (NCBI): domain Eukaryota; kingdom Viridiplantae; phylum Streptophyta; class Magnoliopsida; order Cucurbitales; family Begoniaceae; genus Begonia; species Begonia loranthoides. The sequence goes on from CM039470.1 coordinate 35,162,168, forward strand.
AGACGTCTGTCAAAAGTTGAGGGATTTTCCGTTCTAAGCGAGGGATGTCCGTCAAAAGTTGAAGGACGTCCGTTTTAAGCGAGGGAGGTCCCTCAAAAGTGTTAGTATCCGTGCACGCTTATAAAGGAGGGGGGAGTGAATTAGGTGTGCTAAATTTTTTCGTGCGATTATTATTTCTCTAAACCCTAAGTGATTTAATGCATATAAATAAACAAACAATGCATAAATATAAAGAGATTAGGGAAAGAGAATGCAAACGATATTGTTCTCGTAGTTTGGCAACCCCGACCTACGTCCGAGCTTCAAGCTTTCCACTTAGAGTTCCTTAATTGCCCAACCTCCCTGGTTTGGGATGTTTGACTTCACAGGTGTCAAACAAACCGTTACAGACTGTTCTCAAGGTGTCACCCTCTGTATTGATTTTCACGGGCGTCAATCTTGCCTTTGACTATTCTTAGGGCGTCACCCTTTGAGTTCGACTGTTCGAGTACAAATGGAAATTGAAAGTTACAAACAATAAACTCTCCCAAATATAAAACTTTAGTTAGGGAGTATGAAGAGTTAGATTTGACACTCTATTTGTTGAAAGAGCTCGAGTATGTATTTTGACAAAACTTCGCTATAGTTCTCTCTTTGTTACTTTGAGCTTTGGAGTATCTTTTATTTATAGACTCAGCATTAGCAGTTGATCATTTCCTTTTTGGTCAATCGCATCCGACCATTGGATGTTACTGTTGTAATTATGGTGGTCCAGTTTTCGGGTGAGTTTGCCAAATCGGTCGACCACTTTCTTATTGGTTGACCACTACTTCGTTGCTTAGGACTTTCGGCCGATTATCAACTCGGCTCCTCGGCCACCCACTCTACCTCAGATTTGAGGTGCAATCTGTAATATATTGCGGTCAAACATTTTCTTCCTGCTCAATCGCTTCATCGACCGCAAAACCTAGGAGCTCTGTGCCATTTACAATCGGTCAACCACTTTGCATTTGGTCGACCGCTTCCCCTTATTTTGCAGCAATCTAGTTGACCTTTTCTCTTCTTTAGTCGACCCCTCCTTTCTACTTTTTGCCATTTTCATTATTCTAAGTCCCAAATATTATCATATAAACTGCATGGACTCAGAAAAATACGTTAGAAGTATTAATACTCGTATTAAGGGTATTTCTAATTAATATAAATAACGTATTTACTGAAATCAATAATTCCAAATTAAACAAATTAATTATACAATTAATATCGTCATCATCAAAACAAATTACCTAATCTCAATTAGGCTAACAAAAGTTGAGGGATGTCCGTTTGAAGCGAGGGACGTCCCACAACCTATGACGGACGTCCCTGAATCTATGATGGATTTCCCTCGCTTAACATTGACAAAGACGACATCGTTCCCAGCTTAAAACGGACATCCCTCAGTTAATAACAAACGTCCCTCGCTTAAAAAGGATAAAGATGATGTCATTTCAACTTAAAACAGACATCCCTCCGTTCAAAACGAACGTCTCTCGCTTAAGACGGACGTCCCTCGCTCAAAACGAATGTCCCTTGCTTAAGACAAACGTCCTCTAATTATTTACATCATTCGTCGTCTGTTGGATCAGTCTCTCGTCATTGCAGGACATTTGTTATTGTTGTCTTGAACGTCTATATTTGATGGTCCTTAACGTTAACGAAACTGCGGGGTTAACGTCAACAAATTTTGACAGAAAATGTGATTGCGAGGTTTGTATCGTTCTTTTTCAATAATTCAGAGGTTTTTTTTTATCTGTAAAATTTTTATAAGGTTTGCAGCATTGATTCAAAATTATAGAGTACGTGGTATTAATTTCCCAAAATATAAAATTATTCGGAACGTATGACCTCAGAATTAATGTATTATGTAGGGAGAGAGGGAGAGAGGGATCTGTAAAGAAATGCTCCTTGGTCGTGTAGGAGAGAAAAATGTCAGCACGATCTGAAGATTTGTAGAAGAACTGAGTTTGATTCTGTGAGAGCGATCAATGGGGACGACAATGGCGGGACTTGCTCCGGGACTCTCTCGAAAGCTCAAAAAGGTTTTGGAATCAAGGACCGACACTCCGGAGCTCCTGGCTTCTCTCAACACCCTCTCTTCTTTCTACACTGACAACACCTCTCAGACTCGACGCAACCTCAGATCCACCATCGAGAACCGCTCCCTTACCATCAATTTTGACTTTCTCCATGCATCTGATGCTGCCCAACAGGTCCTACTTTTCATTCCAACTTTGTTCATTGATTTGGTTGATAACATTTGTGATATTGGACGCTTAATCTCTCGCTTCCTGGTTCTTCCTCCTCTTATTTATTTATTTTTTTCGTTTAGGCACTGGATCATGTTGAGGAGGAGGTTAACGCTCTTTCTGATTGCTGTGACAGGTGAAACTCCCGCCCTTAATACTTCCATTTCTGTTGTTTTTTTTCCTTCCATATTTTTTTATTCTTTGTAGTTTTTAAATTTCATTGGGTTCGCCATTGATTTTATCCTGAATTGGAAAATACATTGTTGGTCTGTTTATCGAAGGACATTCTCTGTTATGCCAATTCCTCTCTATTTCAAACATAGAGAAATCTGCCTGCCGAGAGATTTTGTTTTTTTTTCTTCTTCAAAGTCACTTTAATATTGGTCTTTTCTTAATTCAAGCTTCTTTGCTATCGTATGATTAAAACTCTTTTGAGATTACTTGGTGATTACTGGGAGTCATATTGGTTTGCGTATGTGCGTGTATGTGCAAAGTACTTTGTTTGGTCGTAATGTAGGTATGTAGCTACCAATCAATAGAATGCTTGTGCGAAATTTTGTACTTTTATTGTTGTTAGAGTTTGTTGTCTCGATGCTTAATTGTTGTATGAAGGTTTTCTTTTTAACTCAAGAAAGCAAGATTAAATTATGATGGAATTACTGATAAAAAATTTATAACAGAATTGCAAAGGCATTAAGCAATTGTAGTGCTAGCATTGGTGACATTACTAGTACCACAGAGAGGCTTAAGCAAGAACTTGAAGTCACTACACAAAGGCAAGAGATTGTGCTTTGTTTCCTTCGTGATTATCAACTCTCAACTGAAGAGGTACATGTTTGATTCTTAAAGTTTGGCCTTCTTTTGTCCTTTTTATGAGCAATTTTTCTATTTATGAATAAAACAACTGTTTGTATAATCCAAACTGACGGTTGCATCTTGTTGTCAAACTACAGATAAATGCTTTGAGAGATGAAGACCTAAATGAAAATTTTTTCAAGGCACTTTCTCATGTTCAGGAAATTCATGCTAATTGCAAATTACTTCTAAGGACACATCATCAGGTACTCTTTCTCCCTCACAAACAAAAGCATATGGTACTACTAACACTCGTACTGGAGTATAGATGTTTGTCGACTCCTTGTTGTGGGTCATCTGATGACCAAAGAGCAGGTGGTAAAGAGTTTTCTGCCTCAAAGGCGAGGATTGAGGAAAAAAAGTTTTAATTTTTATTTTTGACGAGGAACAATTGTTAATCCTTTTTGGCTGCAGATGTTTGCAATATAGTTATTTTCAAGGAAAAAAGGATAAAATGCAAATTATTATTTCTAGTTAAACAAAGTTTGAATTTTTAGTATAAAACTGATCTTGTTATTTATCTGTCATTAAATTACATTTAATAAATTCTGAAATCTCAATCCTCTATTGTGACATCTTGATGGAGTCTCAAGGTGGTGACAGTTTAAGTAATTAAACTGTACATTAACATAGTTGACTTACCGAAATTACTTATGGCAAATTATATTTAACATATGATGTAATTGTGATTTCTTTGAGAATGACTGTTTTGTAAATCTCTTTTTTTTATAAGAAACAAAGTATATTGAAAAAAGAAAACTCAATGGATTTTTCAACACTATAACACCATCTTTTTCTTCAACTAGTGATTAGGAATATATCTGAAATTATCATAACTTAAGAACTTCTTTACAGCGTGCTGGTTTAGAGCTGATGGATATGATGGCTGTATACCAAGAAGGAGCATATGAGCGCCTGTGCAGGTGAAATTCCTTAAAAGGAAAGAAATTATGTGCATAAGCCTTTTTTCCCTTTTGTTTTATATTTTGCATTTAGTAATAGAGTTCTAAATATTTTCATTCAATACCCATTTATTAAATTAGGATATTTTTTAGAAGCAATCAGGATCAAAAGATTTGTAAAGGCTTTTGTTTCTGTTGCCCTCCAGCTTATGGTGCTTACTTTAAATTATTTAGATTGATCACCTATTATACTTCTACTATCCTTGAGAAACAGGATGTCTGAAGGATTTTTTTTATTAGTGTTTCAACTTCAGTTATTTGGATATTGATTTGTTTAATATTTAAAAAGTTTGGCGATGCATTGTTCTTATCCTTAATTCTAGGTGGGTTCAGGCAGAGTGTCGCAAATTGGGGGACACTGATAATCCTGAAGTAGATGAACTTCTGAAAACTGCAGTGCGCTGTCTTAAAGAAAGACCTGTGCTTTTTAAGTATTGTGCAGAGGAGGTTATTTTTTTCTTCAATGAAGTTAATTGTTCAATGCTTTTAGATTAAATGCCTCATTTAATTGTAGTATGTCACACGTATAACTCTAGTTTTATATATTTTATGTACTGGCATAGGTTGCAAATATGAGGCATAATGCATTGTTCCGAAGGTTTATCAGTGCTCTTACTCGTGGAGGACCAGGTGGATTTCCCCGGCCTATTGAAGTGCATGCTCATGATCCCTTGCGCTATGTTGGTGACATGCTGGGCTGGCTACATCAAGTACTAAATAAATCCTTTTTGGTTGATTTCACGTCTAGTTACTCATTTTTAAGTTTCTTTTGTTAGTAATCCAGAACATGGAATCTCTCTGTCCCTTGTTCATATTGTTCCTCGGCTTGGCGAGTCTTGGCAGAGTAATTATCTTTAGTGTTCTTTATCTTTGGAATTGCATGGTTCAAGCTAGGCCCAATTTAAAATTTATTGACAAGTTCTATAGGCCTGGTATTTGGAGAATAGTTGCTCTTTGTATGTTTTCATAAACATGGAAACAGAGTTGTGATTGCATGTTTTCGTAATTATGGAAGCATCTTTGAGGGAATGGAGAATTTATATTGGAATAGAGATGAAAAGTTGACAGTCAACTTATGCTTTCAATCTATACAATTTATTTTTAATTTTTTTTATTTTGCCGCAGTTTGATAGCTTCCTTGTTTTTTTTTTTTTTTTAAATTGTGCAAGTTTCGCTGTTGTTAACAAAGAAAGCTGTTTATCCATTGAACTACCAGGCTTTGGCATCTGAACGGGAACTTGTACTTGTACTCCTTGATCCAGATGCAGTGGTTGATACTAGACTAACCACTAATCGATACTCCAAGAATGCAGAGGGTGATTCAGTTAAAACAGAAGCTGATTTGATGTTTGTTCTTGATAGAATTTTTGAAGGAGTTTGCAGGCCGTTTAAAGTCAGAGTTGAACAAGTACTTCAATCTCAACCTTCTCTAATTGTTTCATATAAACTCAGCAACACCTTGGAGTTTTACAGCTATACTGTAAGTTTTATTTTTCATTACTAATCATTCATGCCCTCTTCTTTATGTAGTAAAATTACTTGTTTTGTTTATTTCTAGATATCAGATTTGCTTGAAAGAGATACTGCTATATGCACTGTTCTATGGACACTTACAGACGCAGCACAAAAGACATTTTTTGACATTCTCAAAAAACGTGGAGAGAAACTTTTGCGGTATCCGTCTTTATTGTCTGTCGATCTATCCCCACCACAAGCTGTAAGAGAGGGAGTCTCTTTGCTGCTTGAAGTAATGGAGACCCATAACAGCATGATGCACTCTGCTTCAGGAGAGAAGCCTGCTTTTGATCCTGTTATAGCTGCTTTACTTGATCCCATTATTCAGGTAGTTTGGTCTTTTTAAGTCAAGAAGAGCATCATATTATTATCTTTTTATGATGAGAACAGTTTTTTTCTTCTTCGCCTACCTGAAGTTTTTATGCTAGAAGCAAAACTTGAATTTCTAAATGAAAAACATTTGAGTGGACATCAATACTTCGAGTTGGAGTAACATAATTCAATTGATCAGAGGTATAATGTACCCAGGCTTTCATGTAGGAAGGAGTCCTTGTCTTTGAGTTTAGAACTAGTAATAGAGAAAGTTCGTGAGTATGAAATTTGCTAACTTGTAGTTTCTAGTCTAAATTGTAGAACTTAGGAGAATCAAAATTGGTCTTTTTATGGGACCAAATTTATACAAGGTTTTCCCTAAAACGGTAAAACTGAAGCTAGGCAAATGACTATCCGACCAAGATTAGGCGTACGAAGAATTTGGAAATTAAATAACGGAAACAATCAACTATCCAAAACTATATAAAAGAACATCCCTCATTTCTTGTACTTAAAAAGTATGTTTCCTAACTACCATGGTGATTTGTGTGAACTTGCAAAAAACATCAAAGGGTCTTGTTTTCATGAAATAATGAAAAAGTCTGATGTTATGTAAGATATTATGAGAATCCAATTGAAATGCTTCTATGTATGTTTATGGCAACTTAAAAATTGATTGCTTTTTCCAAAGTAACTTATATTACACAACTTCAAATAGCCATAATTATGAAGGGCCAGCCGTGAGGAACCGATAAGAGCAGAAACAAACCTTAATCCGCAGACTTTTTTTTCTTAAGACGTAGAGCTGTCAATTTTTTCGAAGCTAACTTATCCTTTGATGAATATGTTTTGGAGTTGAACATACAAGTTGCGTGTTCATTGCTTTTAAAAACACACTTCTAATTATGTGAAATAAAATTGTTGATGGTAGAGGGCCTATTTGTCTGACGTGAAAAATATCTGAATTCCTATTTTGAAAACTTGGTATCTTAGGGTCAGATGGTTGTATTGTTTTCAATTCATATGTTGAAGTTTACATCTCCTATTGCAGATGTGCGAGAAAACTGCAGCAGCGCACAAGTCTAAGGGAGCCAATCACTCGTTGAGAAGAAATATGATGAGCTCTGACTCTGGGCAGCTTAATAAAACATCAGTGGATACACTCTTGTCTTACAGCAGCTCTACCCAACCACCTCAGGTATACTGTCATCTTATTTTATTCGTCTATCACCAATTTGAACTTTTCTTCCTGCACAGCGAAGTTTTACATCTTTAGAAATAGAATTGGTGGATCATGGGCATGCATAGATTCACAACTCACTCACTTCTACATATGTTCATTGTATGTATCATATATATATATATGGTTGATATGTGTATTTTTGTTTATATAGTCAAAGAAATTTCAGCTTCATTTTCTCGCAAAAGAATAAGAAAGAAAAATTCAGCTCTACCAGAAGGGGTTGCTTCGTGTTGCTTCTAGCATTTTTCGGGTTTGCATAGTGCCTTATTGCTAATACGTCTGTTTTCTTTTTCTGCAGAATAGTGAAACGCCCTCTAAGATCTTCCTAATCAATTGTTTGTGCGCCATCCAACAACCATTGTTAGGCCACGAGATCGCCAGCAAATACGCGAAGAATCTCGAAGAGATGATAAACAGCAACATAAGAGTCCTCGTCGAAAAAGAAGTCGATGAAATCCTCAGAAGATGCGGATTGTCGGAGAAGATGCACCACTTCCGCAATCCACTCAACGAAGCCGCATTGGCCGAAACGGAGGAGATATCTCCGGCCTCTCTCTCCGACTGCTTGAAGTCATTTTTCGGGCTTGTTTTGGGAAGCGAAAGTTCCCTACCCGAGTTCGAACAAATGCAGGTTCCGAAGCTACGATCGGAGGCTTGTATCCAGGTAGCTAAATTGCTTGCTCAGGTATATGAAGTTATCTATGATGCTATAATGGATCCTAAGAATGGCTATCCAGATCCCATGTCACTGGCAAGGCATCCTCCCAATCAGATAAGAACTATTTTAGGATTATGATCAATCTACCACAAAACCCTCCTGTTTTGTACTCTTCTTACTTCATATTTTCTTATGAATATTAGCTGTTTGATTTCAATTTACTTCATTTAGTGAACATTTTCTCTCTTATTTATGTGGGATATGGCCTTATCATACCCATCTCCATCTCCATCTCCAAAGCTGTTTTTTTCTTAAAGTCGATCGACTTGAACAATCGAACCAATTGTCAAATGTGGATATCGTTTGTTGATGGTCGGTTTTTTATCGAATTAAGATGGTGTCAACTTAGATTGAAAGGAATGCACAAATTGTTAGTCTTCTCTATATTTTAGGAAAAAAAAACATGAATAACTCATAAATCGGTTTGATGCATCTTTATTTATCGTTTATCGCATTAAACCATATAGTTACGCATATTAAAAACATATACTCTCTGGGTCCAAAAATCGTTAAGTCGCACACAGACTCTTCACGTGGTGATGATCGTAGAGCCCTAACCACAAGAAAACAAAGGACAGGCGACAACCAAGCCCCCGGTGTTGGGATCTCCTCCTATTCGTTGTCGTCATCGAGATTGCGACACAAAGGGTTTGATCGTTGATCATCTTTTGTTTTCCTAGGGTAATGACTTTGTTCTTGTCACCGCGTGCATACCATGTGCGGGACTTAACAGTTTTGAATGAGGAGGGTATCTATTACTAACACGCGTAATCATAAGGCTTGATTGGTCAAAAAATAAAAATAAATTAGGAGAAATCTATTGCCAAGATCCCCTAAGTTTAAAGTCTATATTGCTATTTAGTTGAGAAAAAATGAACAGTAATTTTCTTGTATTTATTTTAATTGTTTAAAATTAAATATAAAATAAAATAAAAATAAGGGAAAATGACAAACCATCCATCGTACTTTACTGTTAATGACAAACCAACCATCATACTTTTTTTTGCTAACAAATTAACCACTGAACTATGAAAAAAAATCACCTCTAACATCGCTATCACGTTTTCTGTTATACGCATTGACTTCGATCCACAACGATTCGTCTACTAATCTGTCACAACTCAATAGTTTTAAAAAAATAACTTTATAATATTGATGGTCCACCGCGGATCATATACGATCGCCGCGGGTTGCCAATTAACCGCGGCGGTTTAATACCAAGCCGCCGCGGTTAACTATACACCGCAGTGACTTAATGCTGATCCGCCGCGGTTTGAATATAAACCACAGTGGCTTAATACTGATATGCTGCTGGTTGATTATAATAAATGAAAAACACGTGTTTTGTTCAACAATTTAAGCAACTTGTGCATAACTAACTTTCACAGATTCAAGCAAATTGAAACGCGGTCGATTAAAAAGTGAAATGTTGGCTCAGGAAAATGTTGCTAATTTTACAGTTTCATACTAATCAATTTTCATTCATCATCAACAACCAAATTATCAATTCCATTACAACCATATCATGTACATGTGCATTAAAAACGCAAACAAATTCAATTACAACCATATCGTGCATGTGTGCATTACAGACGCAAACCAAATTACCAATTCTGTTACAAGCATATAATGTGAATGTGCACTAAGGAGCAAATCACATCAAACATTTGTATGGTTTCCTGAGGAACATCCAACTGTCTACCGCGAATAAACTGTTGTATTCCATTATCAGATGTAACGTATCAAATTCAAAACCCCCAATTTACTGCATTCTTTCAAAAAAAAAAATTTTTGAATTCAATTCAAATCTAACCTAATAACGTTTTCCCCAAATCCAGTCTAACCGAAACCAAATTAGTGTTAGATTACTAAATGGTCACGCGTTTTGGAGTAATGGCAGTGAAACGGAAAACATTTCCGTTACCCCTCATTGAATCCAGACCTCTGGAAGGTCGGATTCATGAAAAATCCCATAAGGAAATAGGTGTGAGACTCCCCTATAAATAGAGGGTCTCACCGAGGTAGGAAATCACACAAAATAGGGGGGAGAAGTCTCAAAGCTCGGAGAAAAACTCACCTCTCTAGCGAAGGAATCCCTCCCGAAGTGACTTCCTCCAGTCGAACTCCTCTCCGCGGCGAAATCTCTTCCTCCAGCGGCGGCCAACGACGAACGTAGGACGTGAGACGACCTCTCGACACGAAGCAGAGAGGAACTCTGCCTCTGGTTGCCTCTGGTTTGCGCGTGACGAAGAAGAAGACGGGAGAGGGAGGAAGAAGTGGTTCGGTCCAACTTAAGTGACCCGAACCGATCCAGCTTGATCCGACCCGACCCAGTTTCGGCCCGACCCGAACCGATCCAGCTTGATCCGAACCAACCCAGTTTCGGCCCAAACCGAACCGATCCAGTTTTGACCCGATCCAACCCAAAGTTGTCTTCGACTCATTTAAGGTCTTTGACGGTAACGATATTCTGCCCGAATCTCTTTCAAGGATTAATATCGTTATTTTCGGAAATTTAATAGATATATTATTTTGGAAGGTAATCGACGATTTTCAACGTTCGTTCAACACTTAAATCATCCTAACGTCCTAATTCTCTCGGAATCCAGGTAAGTGGAACACTTACGTCGTTTTGGCCATAGGCCCTACATCACAAGACATATAATATTTTCGTTATAATTATTTCGTTATTAAAGTTGTTATTTTATTATTAGAGTTATATAGTTTTATCCTGTCACGCACGACTAGATATTGACACATGGTATAGTCAAGATAAAAACTATAGGTCAATTTGTATGTGCATGAAACTAATGGAATTGACGGAAACTGAGATGGCTAATGAAAGCCTGAACGCATGAAACCTTGTGATAGCTAATGAAAGCTTGAAACTTGGTAGGGCTGGAAAATGAATTCCAACCAGTATGTAACTTTCAAACTTAAAAACTTGGTAATACGTGAAATTAAACATTTATGCACATGTTACCACTTACTGAGTTTATCTCACGTTTTAGTTTTGTGATGTATGTGAATTTTTAACAGATGAGGAACTTGGACTGATTGAGGATTTTCCCGAAGTAGAAGAGTATACAGAGGGAAATATCGAATATTTCAATGATGGGTCAGCAGAATGAATTTTATTAAAATTTTCATATTTTGAGAAGAACTTTATTTAAATGTTTTAGTTTTATTTGAATAAGTTTGTATTTGGTTTTTCAATGAACTACGTTTAATTTAATAAAGTTTTAATTAAATGTTTTATGGGATTTTGAATATTAGGATTAACTCTATTAAATGGTTTTAAACTATTATGTTGTTTAATTAAATGTTTCCGCCATAAATAACTATTTCATTAACTAATTTTGTAAATTAGGATTTATAACGACCAAATTAAACCTAATTTTGTAAATCGATTTGGAAAAAAAAATTTTAGGGTTTACAAAATTGGGGATAATATAATTTGGGGTGTTACATCAGATGTTCCACATTTGATGGACTTGCCTTGATTTGCATACAGGTGTCGGATGCAAATCTGATGCTCCGCTTACGGCTTTCCATCTTTCTCCGCTTGCAGCTTTCCATCTTTCTCGAGCAAGTGTGAACGTCGTTATAGGACTTTATTTGAAACATCATATCACCTTGCATTTTTTAGGCGTGCATTCTTCTTGCCAGGCATCCCTCAATTGATGCTTCAGCGAGTTGACCGCGAACCACGAAGGCCTCGGCAACGCTAGAAGCAATGTTGGAGGAGACCTCAACGGCAATGTTTTGATGGTTAAGTGCTACAGTTTTTCTGTCGAGCAAGACAAAGTTGTCGATGTTCGTAAAATTTGGAGCTGTAAAGAGGTGACAGATTTGGAGGTTAGGTTTCGGCCATTGTGGGCACAGTTGCAGGACTTCGAGTGCTCTGAGGCGCTCCGTTGTATGTGACCGCCTCAAAACACTTGTAGTCTTGTAACTGTCCGACAATGGTTGAAACCTAGCCTCCAAATTTGTCACCTCTTTACAGCTCCAAAACATCAAAGACGAAAACTTTGGTCTTGCTCGCCAGGAAAACCGTAGTACTTAACCAAAATAATATCACCGTTGAGCCCTACTCCAACATTGCTTCCAGCACCGCCGATGATGTCGTGGTTCGAGGTGAACTCATCGGACCTCACATGCGATTTTTATATACTAAGGCTCTTGGAACGCAGAACGAGACACGATAAATAGCGGTGGATCACTATTAAGCCGTCGCGGTTTATAGTCAACCGCGACGGCTTGGTATTAAACCGCTGCGATTAATTGGCAACTCGCGGCGGTCTTATATGATACGCAGCAGACCATCAATGTTATAAGGTTATTTTTTTAAAACTATTGAGTCACGGCGGATTAGTAGACGAGCTGCCGCAGATTGAAGTCAATGCATTTAACGCCAAAAGTGACAGAGATGTTAGCAGCGACTTTTTTCCATAGTTTAGTGGTTAAGTTGTTAGCAAAAAAAATATGATGGTTAGTTTGTCATTAATAGTAAAGTACGATAGTTGGTCTGTCATTTTTTCCACAAATAATGAGATGCTATATTTTTATATTTTGGGTATTTAACAAAAAAAAAATTCTGAATTATGAAGTTAGTGAAAAATTAAATTTTAAACTAATTTTGTTAATAAATAAAATTATAAACTTTGAAAAATGAATAAATAAAATTTTATAGTTATATTTTCCGTTAAAAATGTGTTTGAATGTGTATGTTGTCAACCCCAACCCGCGGTCGTCTGCTAATTAAAGTCCGAACGACTCGGGTTGCCGCGGTAGTCTGCTACGTTAAAGTCCGAATCCTTATCAGTACTAGTGATTTGCGAACCAACCACTTTCCTATGGTCTCAATCTCATTTACAGGCTCAACTGCCAAATCATTGGCAGTCTGCTTTCTTCTGCTCACCAACTTCAAATCTTAAGATTTGCGGTGCGTCAGACGAGGAATTGTTTGGTGGGAGGTCTTGATGAAAGAAATCGCGAAATGCGAAGACATACAGCTCCTCCTACAAAAGCATCGACCCGGGAATTTAAAGGTTGAATTGAGTGTAAAAAGATGCAGATGGAATCGATGACAAGAACTGCATTTTAAGTTGACCTTTTATCTATTTGAATCTTCCTCTAATTCATCTTCGATTTGTAATTTGCAAGCCAACACCTAAGATTATTCATGATTTTCGTATATTCTTTTTGAGAAGTTTTTTTGGTGAATCGGAGGAGAGATTTTTTGTGTTTTCTGTAAGATTTTGCAGAAAAAAGAACGGACTGTAACCGACACGGAGAGTTGAGATTTGGGCGAGGCTAGGGAATGGAGAAAAGGGTTGGTTGCATTTTGATTTCCAAAGAAATTCTAGAAGAGAGTTGAACGAAGAAGGAGAAGCCATTGTAGAACGGGGAGATCCTGATTTTTGACGTGGACGTCTTATTTTAAAATTAAGAGTTGGTGGCAATTATATTATTCTATTTAACAATACTGTCGTCTCTAAACAATGAACAGTTCTTGCATAATAATTTTTTGCCGTGGATTGGAAGGGGGTGATAGGGGGGAAGCAAGAGAGTAATAATGGCGCAAGCATCGACGGCTGGAGGATGCGGTGGTGGTGGTTTGACAGTCTGGGGAGGGGAGGTTCCAAGAGCTCACGCAGCTATGGCTTTAGTTCAGCTAATCAATGGAGGATACCACGTTATCACCAAAGTTGCTCTCAATGTCGGTATTAACCAGCTTGTTTTCTGCCTCTTTCGTGACCTTCTCGCCCTCTCCATCCTCGTCCCCGTCGCCTATGTCCGTGAGAAGTATGCTTGATCCTCCCTTCACTATTTCCCTTTCTTTCATGCTTTAAGATATGCAGAATTTTAATTCGGTCCTTGCTTTATGTTTTTTTTTTTGTGTGTTCTCCTGAATTCTGTATTTGATTATCTAGATCCTCGGTAAATCTTGCGTTTTTATTTGTTCATTTTTTGCTGTTTGCTTCAGCGTTTATAAATTTTTCATCTTTAATCTCCCCAAAATGTATAATTCAAGTCTCTGAAAAAGCTTCTAACCGTGCGCTTCACATTATCAATCTTAATATTTAGGAATAGGATTGCTTTAGATCGATGATTTTATCTCAATCTGTGATGATTCAAACCTTATTTTAAAATTTAACCAGGTATTCATGTAATCCAGCTCACTGGATTCCCTATACCAGTTCATAATCAAGGTCTTTTCTTTCCCTTTTTGTAGACGAGCTCGCCCGCCGATGACAAGACACCTCCTCTTATCATTCTTCTTTCTTGGTTTAACTGGGTAACTTTAGATCCTTTAACCATGTTTTTGTAGTCTCACTAGTTATTTGACTTATTTTTGGGATAGTTTTACAGACAATTCTATCTGTTTTATTAGAATATTTGGCAATCAGCTTTTGTTTCTCATTGGTCTTGGCTATACAAATCCAACTTATGCTGCTGCTATACAGCCTTCCATTCCAGTTTTCACATTTCTCTTTGCTGCTGTAATGGGGTCAGCTGAATTATTCTTTTCCATTTTCAATAAATCTTAAGTCAAGATTGCATGGATGTTCTTGTTCTGTGTTATATGATTACTTTTTTGTGCAGAACAGAAAGAGTGAACTTTCTCAAATTGGAAGGCCAGTCCAAAATTTTGGGGACGCTCATCTGTGTGTCTGGAGCCATATTGATGGTTTTATTCCGTGGTCCAGCTTTAATTGGAAATGCAGGGATAGACTTAGCCTTCCAAAGTGAAATAACTGTGAGGGGTCAGCTAGAACTGGCTGGATGGTTGGTGTCTAGTTTTATGGCATTTGGGCTAGATCATTTTCACCTTGGAGTGCTGTGCCTAATAGGGAACTGCATGTGCATGGCTGCTTTTTTGGCCATTCAGGTTCTACGCTACATTCTTTTGAAGTAATAATATTAACAATAGGATAGGCCAATGCACTGGAATTCTTAGATTGCCTTTTATTGTAATTTTCCTCTCTTCATACTTCAATTCCTAGTTAACTATTAAATTATGAAAAGTGGAATTTAGTGTATTATGGGTAGTCTAGAATCTGAATAGTTTCGGTTTCCCTTCTCTTAAGTCTTCGCTCTCTATATTTGAAAACATAGTTCAAGGTTGTATAAGGCCGGTAATATTTTCATGTATCGTGACTGATAATTTCCCGTATTTATATTTGATTCCTACGTCCTTCTATCTTTTCTGGCTCGAAGATAGTTGTGAAAAACTAATATTTTTCCATCCCGTTAAGAAAAACTTCATCTTTCAGTGCTGCTAAAATTTTCTAGATGACACACTTGAAACTTTTTTAGGAGGCTGATTGCGAAAATCAGAACACTTCAACGTCTTTTATTATGATTTTTTTGCATGTTCATGTTATCCTAGCTGAAGCTGGTAATTCTGCATTCTTATGCTTAGATTGGCCATATTATGGTAGTAGTTTAAGGAAATTTGCATATTTAATTGTTGATTTGCTTACTAAAATTTAAGTTGAGAGCATTAGTTTCAGTAGATTAACAATGTAACTATCCATTATTGCCTCATACGATTGGTTTATCTGGGATTTAGCATTCTAAAAACTTTTCAGGCATCAATTTTGAAAAAGTATCCTGCCAACCTATCAGTGACTGCATATTCATACATCTTCGGTACAGTACTGATGGTGATAACATCATTAATTATGGCCAACAAGTCAACCGACTGGAGTTTGGCACAATCGGAAGTTCTTGCCGTTCTCTATGCTGTAAGTTTGTGAGTAAGAATCAATTTTTTTGTCGCAACATTTTGCTGGGAGTTATTTGAGTGTCCATTTTCTCGCTATCTAGCATAATACTATAATAGTATGCCTCATAAGAAGAACTGTAAGCATATGGTATACAAGATGAGAAACGAATATAGCTTCACCTACTGTGATCTAAGCTGAAAACATAGCAGAATTAACTTCATAATCTCTCTGTAGAGCCAAAAAAAAAAAACACTTGTTAGAAATCGAATGATAACTGAAATGTGGGACACTAGATTTACATGAAAAAAAAATTTCGTGAAAAAACCACGGGTAGAGGAATAAATGTATTATAAAAATCAAAATATAATTGCGAGTTTTGTGACTCTTACTTACATGAATTTATTGAGAAAACGAAACCCAAAATGAGATCTACAATGTTTGTCCACTAGTCCGACCCAATATAATGAAAATAGGAAAAACTGTTTCGAGAAAATATCAGGAGCATAGGAGAAATTCACTAATAGGCAATCAAGGTACAAATGAGTTTTGTGACTTAAGCATCAATATATGAAATACATAGAAAACTCTAATATTATATACGAGTCTGACCCAGCCAAACTAGAATTTATGTCACACCGAACTCTAACACTTGTGATCTCCATTGGTCATACCAAGTAATTGTGCTATTGCTTTTGTAATTACTTCTAACCTTAGAATTTTTTTTTTTTAATTTCTGATAAAAAATAATACCGAGCAAATTGTGGGATATTGGTCCGGAATGTTGAGCATATTAAGAATTTTTTCAAACCGGAGATTAATCACAAAATCAAGGGACCATACATTTTTCTGATTCCCAGAATTACAAGAAATTCAAATATTTGATGTTGAGTTATAATATGCCTATGAATTAATTTCCTCTATCCCTATCTTGTTTGAGCTTGAGATGGATGTTTTCCTAAAAGAAGCAAACCAATTGCCTTGTTAAAGATTGTTTGGGACTTTTTCTATTTTTAAAGTCGAAATTTCTCTAAGAGTGAAATTGCCGTCTATAATCTGGCGACATTGTCGGCACCATCGCTGTTGATGATATGGAGGAGTGTTGTAGATCATTTTGTTGAACATGTTATTAGATGTTTTATAGGGGTTAGTATTTTGGTCATGTCATCTGACGCTCTTAAGGTGGAAGTTTCTTGAAAGTGATTTTGTGCTTGGCCATTACATCTCTTTTCCTCTCTTCAGGGTATTGTGGCATCTGCCTTTAACTATGGACTCATAACCTGGGGTAACAAAATCTTGGGGCCTGCATTAGTGGCTCTCTACAATCCACTTCAACCTGCCGCTACCGCTCTCCTATCCAGAATCTTCCTCGGAAGCCCGGTTTACTGTGGAAGGTAACAACTTCATCCACTCCCACTAGTTTTCAGAACTTTGATACTCTTGTTTACCCAAGATCTGATCACTCAAAATAATATGATCCTGTAGTCGTGAGAATGAAAGAGTAAATTTAAGGTCGCACCTTAATTTGACGAGTTTCTCAAATGACTCATCATGGCGGCTATTGAGAAAGTAAAATTTAAGTGTAAATACGAGATGACTCATTCTTGTAAGGGGCTTTGTTGTGCACTATATAAGTAATATTTCATCTTTAACTAAGAAAAGATCTTTTGGGGTAATACCCACGAAGTCGTGTAGACTTTGACCCAAAACGGACAATATTGTACTAGTCGACGGGGACTAAGATGTTACAAAGCCCGTCTTACTCAAATAAAGAAGCCGGATTTGTGTAAAAGGGAAGCTGATGATTGGTTAAACATGGTGAAACAGTGTATTTGGAGGGGGTTTGATCATAGCTGGTCTTTATATGGTAACATGGGCAACACACAGAGAGCAGCAACAAGCAGCTTTGGGGATGGGGGGAGTTCATGCAACTCGGGACTCTGAGCCACTCATTAACAAGGACTGAGTCAAGTAACACGATATCATAATCATCTTCTTCCTCGCTGCCTGAACCTGTTGGTGTTGAATTTGATTGACCAACCAATGTTTATTTTTATTTTGGTAGCAGTCGCGAAAATGAACGTGGTTCGGGCTAATGTCAACCGAGCCCATTGATTTGTTGGAATTAACTTTTAATTTGGACGTGTCATTTATGTATTAGCAAAGTGTAAAATGTAATAATAATGCTAATAAGGCTTTGTTTGATATTGATGTAGTTTTTTAAATAATTATTTTTAGTTGTTTTTTAAAAGTAATTTTATATAATTAAGTGTTTGGTAAATTATAATATTTAATTATTTTTAAAATATTAAATTACAAAAAAGTATATAAATATGTTTATAATTTAAAAATTAAAATTCTCAAATAAATAAAATTTAACTAAATATAATAAATATATATGATGATTATAAAGTTTTAATAAAAACTTTAAAAATAGAATAAAGAAAATGTTAGAGAGAGAAAAAAAGGTAGGATTAGAGGTGGCTAACAAATCGGCCGAACTGAAAAAAGTCTGGCTTGTTGGCTTAATGGATACTAAACATAGTTGTTTTGAAAATAAGTGATGCGTCACCGAAACTTATGACTGACAACCAAATATGGAGATTTTTTCAGTTAAATTCTAGTGTTTTTTTAGGTGATCAAAGGGAGGAGTATGCTCAAATCATTTTTTTTGTTCATCCAACATCCATGAGTATCATGGTGTTATTCAAGATTAAGTATAGGAGGAAGACCAAATACAAGTTTAAAAAGATTTTTTAGACGTTTTAAAACTGCCGGTGATCTAACCTTTGACGACTATTTGACTGATTTGATAGTCCTAAAAATCTCATATCCAAACGTGTACTTCTTAAAGATTGTAACTAACATCTTAAGCTTTTCAGAATAGGATGTTCTGTTAAATTTGGAGTTCGTTTGCTATGCCAAAAGCTTCCCTAACAAATAGCTTTATTTTCTGCCTAAAAAGTCTATTCTGTCTTAACCGAAATTGAAGCCCAAATTCATTTGAAGATAGACCTAAAGGATCAACCAATTGGATCGTCACAGCAATGGGGGCTTAGTAAATTGTTTATGATTTATTTTACTTATTTTATAATTAATTTTAATATTCAAGTATTTGTGTCACTCAATTATGGTATGTCTAGCCGAGTATGTGTTTTCGTGAGGGTAATTTTGTACCTTTTGTAAGGTGAACTCTAAACCCTAATTTTTGAGGGAATATTTAAACTCTCTCTTAAGGTTGCCCTAGGTAGTTGATTTAGATAATCGAACCCTTGTTCGAAATCGTGGAGATTTCTCCATAGCTACATTCTCTTTCAGTAGTTTCATCCAATCGAGTTTTGTGTAGAAATTGGTATCATCTCATTTGTAAGTTTAAGGTAATATCTCTTGTTGTTATATCTTTCTCACCTCCTTCCATAGAGGTTGACATCCCCAGCAACGGTATAGAAACTTGCAAGAGAACTAAGTTGGAGTGTTTCCATCAAATGAAGACATTGAAGTCAAAGGCACAGCGTGATGTCTATTTGGACCAACTTGCACCCTATCGATTATAAATTTGTCATCCGAACAAATTCGCCTATGATTGTATGAGAGAATCTTCCTCACTTATAGAGTAAGGTGTGGACCAAAAATCACGTCAAGAGGACGTAAATTGCCCGAGATACACTTTCCTCAAATTGGGTCAGTTCTTTCCTTATTTGGCTCCAAGTTTCATGAAGTTTCCATTTTTCCCCATTAAGGTGGTGCATCAATAATTGTAATAAATAGTTCATATGTTTAAGTTATTATTCTAAGTTATCGATAATTAATATATGTTAAAATGATTTATATGTTTAAGTTATATTCACTTTGAAAATACTTTTGAAAGTGGATATTTGGATGTACTAATATATTTATTGAATCTATGTCGTAAAGGATAAAATTATAGTAAAATACTCAATTAAAAAAAAATTAAAGAGTTGAACATCTCTCGGTGCAGGTGCCTTGAGCTCAATTGCAAATGCCCGATCCCGAGCCATATGCAAAATGGAAGAACTCGTATACACTCACTCCCTAGAAGTATTTTGGTAGCACCACCCATAGCAGAAGCTCAGTGGAATCTGCAAAAGCTTAGTCTCGAGCCAACTATTTCAAAGTTAATTTTGCAGATGCCTGGAGACTATATGTGGACACCTACAATAGACACCTAGAGGATCTTTATGTAAATCTTCTTAGAGATAAAGATTTCAAATTTATGCTTCTACAGACGCCCTGTCACAAAATGCAGGCATCCAAAGTGAAAGTCTAAAACATTAATTGCAGATGTCCATCGCCTCATTGATGTCTCTAACAGGTAGATCGAGGTCGCGACATGAATAGGAGAGGGCAACCAATGATCAAGAATTTTGAAATGATCTATAAATAGAAGTTCACTCCGCTATGCAACTTACCTAGAGACTCCTATGCTGAAGTACTGTCGATTTTTTTTTCCCCAAAATTATAGCCTCCATTCTCGAGTGATGTCTTAACTCTCTCATTCATAAACTTGAAATTTCATATTTGTGAGAGTTAGGGTTTTGACCTAAACCTTCGAAAAAATTTACATTTGTTATTTATGGAACAGTTAAAAGATGACGTCTGTGAAGATTCATTGTAAGGTTTGATTAACGCCCAGAAGATCAATAGATCATAATCGGAAGAGTTATAGTGCAAGGAGTCTTCAAGGAGCAGTCTTAAAGTGCAGACGTAGGCAAGATTAGCCGAGCTGTGTTAGCAAAACGTTGCACTCTCTTTCTTACTCTATTATTTGCTATTATTATTGATTGCATATTGAACTCATTGAATATAATTAAGAGATAAAGTGATGTGCCCCAAGTTCCTATCGCCTGAGCCGTGCCCGGGGCACCTTTATTTCTAACTTTTTATTTGTTTTGTAGGTGTTTAATTTTCTATCCAATTTGGAGGAAAGCTTTATTCAATGTCACAGAGAGGATTTGGTGTATTTGGACTAGTGGATATCATGCAATCATAGAAGAAAATTAGGAGCTGTCCAAATCCGCCTAGAATCTGAGCAGCAGATGATCAAGGGCTATTTTGACAACCGAGACGGCATCATTGGGATATTGTTTCTTCCAATCCTTATTTTTCAAGGTAAGATTGTGGTGTGGAGACAAGAGAACTTTCCAACCTTGGAGAGTGTTGGTTTCGGCCAACCCCAAAGTCACCCCTCTCATTAGAAGGTCCGCGGACTCCATTGTATTCCTTCCTGATTTTTATGGTTCTTTTATGTTCTTTTCTTGCTGCTTGGATAGCCTATATTCTGGTGATTAAATGAATGTTATGTGTTGAGGAAGTCTTTTGAAGATTATTGATTGAAAAGGGTTATTTTCGGATTATTGTTGAGTTGTTGAAATCTGTGATTTGTGCTGGATTGTTGTTATCGCTGATTGCAGTATCGTTTTGAGGCCCTTACGACGTTCGCCTCTGTTTGTTGTCTTCTAGTGATTTGTTCAAGAGTAAGTCAGTGAACTACCTTCCAAAAATGAGCTTCATTTGGTAATCATAGCTCAAGTTATTTCGTTTTGAATCTGCACTGGTAAATCTGTCCTGCCCGAAACAGAATTTCGGGTTGTTATTGAAATTGATAGATCTCCTAATCTAGAGTGCTTTCTGGGCTAGATTTTTTATACAACTCTCCTGGTTATATCAAGTTTATGTTCTCCGAAAAAACAGCTCTAGTTCACGTACACATTTGGGGTTATATTCATTTTATTGCTGCTGGTTCGAGTATTGATCATTCTCCGGCACAGATTTCTCTAAGGCTCTCCATTTGTTTCTTGGAGCCTGTCATAAAGTTTACAATTTGAGATAGCAAACGATTAGAATTTTTAATTACAAAGAAATTTAGAAAACCTATTTCACCCCTCTGGTCCCTCTTAGGTTATTATCTATCCAACACGGCTTACCGAGCTTAACGAGTTCAACGAGCCAAATCTAATGAGTTCAACAAGCTGAATCTAACAAGTTATCGTTGTCACGTTTTTCGTTAAAAAATATTTTCTTTCAGCAGCGGAACGTTGTCTTTCCGCTGTGGAAAGTAAGTCATTGGAATATGACTCAGAAAAGATTACTTTCCTCTGCGGAAAGTCATCTTTCCGCTTTTTTGCAGAGAAAAGATAACTTTTCTCTTTTTTGGAGAGGAAAGATGACTTTGCGCAAACGAAAGATTACTTTCCGCAACGGAAACTATTCTTTCTGCAACGGAAAATACTTTTTGCGCTCCATTTGCTGAATTTTTTTGTTGTTATTCAGTGTAGCAAACAACGAATTTTCTTAGGAGTTTTTTTAGTGGATCGAGAACATGTCTAACTTAGAGTACATTGATTTTTCAACAAACAGTTAACTGGAAATATTTCATTTTAATACCAAAATCGATTTCAAACAGCTTAACGTTTCTAAAATCTGTTTTCCGACGAGTTTCCTTAGTGTATCGGAAACATGTTTAACTTGAAGTACATTGATTTTTCAACAAACAGTTAATTGGAAATCTTCCATTTTGGCACTAAAATCGATTTCGAACACGGTAACTGAAAATCTTCCATTTTGAAAAGTCTTCTCGTTTTTAACATTTCTTTCAACATGTTAACGACAATATTTGCGTCGTTCATTTTCTATAGTTGAGTGTTTTATTTATTAGCAAAAATTGTTTAGTGGTTGACTTGTTATTAACCCATAATTTAGTTGTTATGTTAATTTCTCTTAAGTTTACAATATCTTACAATTACATTATTTTATATATATATATATTCATTAATCATATGAAAGTATATAACAATAGTATAGTACAAATATATTTTGAGAAAATATATGTGGCATTTTACAAGTATATAGAAATAATTATATTTTTACATTCAAAATATTTATAATTTATCATTAGTATATATTGTCTATAAATTATAAATTTATAATAATATTTATTTACTCTATTCTTATATTCTATTTTTAGTTCTTGACGTATCAAACATTTATGGGTGCAATCAATAACTTATTTTAATTATTTATATTTTATTATATTAATTGTACTAATCAATATTTGTCAAGTGCGAAAGTTAAGAATTAGAAAGTAAAAATAAATAGTTTTATATATATATATATATATAAACAAAATAACCATTGTGCTATGAGATCAATGACAAGTTGATTACTAAGTAATTTTTGCTAGCAAATAAAACAATCAACTATGAAAAATGAACGACATAAATATCATCGTTAACTTGAGAGAAGTGACTCGACCATATTTTTTAAGAGAATTCGTAGTGGAAAATAGTTGATACCCATGGAAAAAATTGTAAGAACTCGTGATTTCAGAAAATTTCAGTGGAAAAAAGGTAATACTCATGGACAATAGATTTGAGAAAATACTGTATAAGTTGATTTGAATTTTTTCAGTTTATAATTTAGAAGATTTTGTAAAAGAATACATAATGTTTTAGATGTTAGATAATTTAGAATTGTTTTACTGTCCATGGGAGAATTACATCTTATTTGTTTTTTTTTTCACAAATAAAACAATTGATTTGTTTCTTATCTGCAGAGGAAAGTCTTTCCTCTGCGGAAACTCATCTTTCTGTAGAAGAAAGTCGTCTTTCCTATGAGGAAAGTAATATTTCATGATTCTTATTTCAAAGACTCACTTTCCGCAGAGGAAAAATAACATTTTTTAACAAAAAACTTAATTGTGATATTTGTTCCGTTCTTTTTCTATAGTTGAATATTTTATTTGTTAGCAAAATTTATTTAGTGGTTAACTTGTTATTGATCTTATAGTACAATGGTTGTTTTGTTAATTTTCCTATTAAAAAATAATAATTTATTTTTCTGTTACCAAACACAAAATTACTCAAAATTTATAAAGTTAGTCTTTCAAAAGCAAAGTTAAAAGAGCCTGATAATAAATTAATAATGAACAATCATCAACCTTCAACAATTCACTTCAAGTCAGCATATACATCTTTACCCACTTTTTAAGTCCTTTCTTATTTTTACATTTATGAGTCACTTATTAATCATAAAAATAAATTATTAGTATTAAAATATAATTTAAATGCTTGAAATCATTTATATATTTATTTTTTAATTATCAACCATTTAAATTTTTCTGGTCAATTTATTTACTAAATCCAACTTTTTATTACCATTTTTTTTTATTAGATATTTTAACTTGATTTGTATTTTTTTTTGACATTTTAATCTCATTCGAGCAATTAACATATTGAAATCACTACATAGGAGATCTTTCGAGTTAAAAATCACCAAAAACATTATAAACCGAGTTAAAACACCTTATTAACTAAAATACCTAATATATACATACTTAATTTAAATAATAAATTAACAATAAAATCTAAATTACTACAGTTAAAATATAAAAAATCAATTTATACAAAAAAAAATCTAAAATTTAATTTATAAATGATCCCAAACCATTGCTTATTAAGCACACAAAATATAAAATAAAACATTAGTTGCAGTAATTAAATTCAGTTTAAACTAAAAAGAAAATCTAACCTTACTCTTTTACTAAAATACTACAAATTGCAACAAGTTTTGATTTTGATTGATTTTTTTTTTTTTTTTGACTAAACCAACTTTCACTGCTCCTCAACCAAATCAATTTTGAGGTAAATGTTGGAGTTTTGGTGATACATAAAAAGAATTACCAGTCGATTGGCGTCTGCAACACAGGATTCCATCTATCAAATATTATCCGGCCACCCCGGCCAATTCTTCCCCGAATGTTATAGGACGGCATTGATCCGCCATATTTTGCGGGAGTGTCCGATGGCGGAACAATGCCTGCTGCCGCCAATTTCTCTGGAATTAAAGGTCTTGTAAACAGCAAAACTGGCTCATGCGGGTCCTGGATTGAATCCAATTTAACCATTTATAAAGAGTATACCCATTTAATCTTCTTGAATCTTAATTTTGGAGTGAGATTTAAGGAGGAGAATTATGTTATAGAGCAGTTACACTATACCATTTTATGAAGCCATCCACGAGGGATCTGTCGCTGCCTAGACTCTTGCTTGATGCTTTCGGCCGGACCCATGCCCAAGTTGGACTCTATGAAGGGTAGATTCTGCAGTCCTGGCCGGGTGCGGACAGGACGAATTGCAATATCATCCGAGTCTAGATATTCATCCTCACTCAATCCAAGTTTGCAAGAGAGAGGTAGAAAGCCAGGTAGTGCCAAGCTATCTTCCAGGAGCTCAGCTTCATCCTAACATGCAATGAATTCCTTCCTTGATATAATATTTAATTCTAAACAAAAATTAATGCATGATAACAATTGAAAACTGCTGTTAAATGCCGTAAATGAGCACATATAACAGGAGCATGCCCCAAAACAGGATTCAACCTACACATCTACCAATGAAAAAGCGGGTGTTAGACCCATATCACCTGAAGTAAACTAGTTTCATTGACTACAGTAGATGATAAACAAGATAGATTTGTACTCTTATGTAATTTAAGAACATGGCTGAGCATGCCCTACAATCAATAGTAATTATGGATGATACTGCGCATATGTATCGCATGCATACCTTGTACTTGAGTTGAATCCGCTGAAGGCTAACTTCACTCTCCATGACATCTCTCTTTTTCTCCTCTCTCTGGGTAATATCAAATTCTCCACACCAGTAAGAAAAACAAACAGTAAGGTAAGACTGCAAATAATAAAGTTTAATGAGAGAAAACCTTAATCAATGCTTCCAGTAAGGTCTTTGCTTGATCAAGGTTGCGCCTAACCTAAGAGCAGTTCAATCCAAATCAAATAAAGTTTGAAAACTAGAGGGCAATTGAATTCTGAGAATATCAGGGACCGCTTTATCTGATTTTAAATGAAGAATAACAAAATAATGGGTTTAGTTCCACAGGAACTCGAACTACCTAAATCTAAACAATCAAGACAGCTGCTACTAAAAAACTCAATTGGTAGCAATAAAGCTAGTTTCCTTACGGCAATCTAAGTAGTATGATGATCCATTCATCAATGAGACAAGCTTTACATAGAAGGACACAAAAAAAAATGTCACTGGCCGGCATACTCTTTTTAAATAAAACCCAACCTCTCCTGAAGGATAATAGCATTAAAATACACAATTATGTTTATAACTAAGTCAAATAAATGCAGAAATAACTTGATTCTCAAATTTATAACAGAGAAAACAAGGGAAAAAAAATCACAAAAGTCAATGTATAAGGAATATGAACACTAGTATTCTGATCGCACTAATTGTACAATGGTATAAAGCATCAGAATCACTGAATCAGTATCTAAGTCAGTCCAAGAGTTTACCTGCCGAAGCTTTTCAAATGACTGCACATTATTTTCCCTCCGCTGCATCTATACAAAAAAATCGAAACTAAGTATTTATACAAATACAAAACACAAAGATGAAGTGTTTTCTTTGGAATAACTATCTAGTATGAACATATTTGAAATCTACCCTTCTTGTGTGGAGTCTGTGGGCTTTTTCTCTTGGCCTAAAAACATTGTATGGATTCGTATCATTAACAGGTGGAGGCGGCTGCAAACCAGAAATACAGGTCATTCATATCAAAAAGATCTCTCTAAAGTGAAAACGATAATATTTTTGGACGTGATTTTTTCAAATGATCTTCCGACTGATGGTTTGAACATAAGATTTTGAAAAACATACCATGGCTTGAAAGTAAGAAATTACAGCAGAAAAACTTATTTGCTTTGGTGCTACAGTTTCTTTCTTGCAACCCATTTTGCTTCCTATTATTTGTAGTTGTTGGAACTCAATCTCTTTATCCAACAATATCTTAATCTCTTATTCTCCCCCATCGTTCATACAATTATTCCATAACATAAAACTTATCAGTAAATTTTTTTAGGCTTTTGAAACCAGCTGTAACCCCTCCTTTCTGATTTTAACAGGCAAGACTAAAACAGTCAATCTCTCCTTTTTTCCTTCTTGACCCACGTCATAATTTGTCTCCACTGTTTTTTAAGCATACAAAAATCCCCACAATATGACATTAAGTATGATACTTCTTTAGTTCTTTTGCCACACCAGACAGAGGTATAATTTTCAGAGTCTTGAAGTAAAGCATACCTCTTGTTTCCCATTGAAGCTTATTACTAGCATTATGAGAAGAAAGAACCAATGCCCACATTAATTACATCACGCAAATGCTGACAGGATGTTGAAAAGTATACATGCCAGACATACCTTATAATGATGATATAGTATACCTTTTAACTCCGCAAAATCCAATCTATTAACTGTGTTTGTGTGCATTTTAATTATATGAAGAAACACTAACGGCATGGAATTCAAAAAAAAAAAAAGAATCCTTTTCTCTTCGTAACTTATCAAAAGGAGAAAAAAAAACTCTATGTTACAATTGACACAAGCATCAAATAGTATAAACCTGCAATCTCCGCAAAACTGGTTTCTGCCACCGTTCACGCTGGATATTAAATAAATAGAAAGATGAAAAGGAAGTAAGTATAAGCTAAATATTATGAAATGCATTTTCTTTTTCAAATACAACCTTACAAAATGTTGAGTTCACATTATTTCTCTAAAGTTTTAGTTAATTTCATCGTGTGCACTTTTCTATTGATTAGCACTACGTCCAATCAAACAAGTCAATCAAGCTGTCTATTCCAAGACAAGTACAACACAAAAAAAGTCCTCCCTCGGCAAGTATGACACATCTTTGTTATTGAAAGTTTTTTGGTTACTATTCATTTAGTATTAAGAAAATTATAACCACGTTTTCAATGCTAAGGTCCACTGAAAAAATCAAGATGTACTTTGAATCTTTAACTCTGTTGTACTACACATCACCAAAAAACACCCCAAAATATCAAGGCCTAATTGGTGCAAAGTATATGCAGCAGATTCAAGACTCACTTTGCCAGCGAATCTAAAAATTGCTACCATGGCAGCTATCACACTAAGGTATGCTAACAAGATAGGTGAGCTTGCAATCGCAAAAACAGGCCAAAAGATGCAATGATTAGATAATTACTTCTTAGCAAAAATACACTGCACACAAAATCCTTTCCATATTGAGGAAATAGATACTAGATACAAACCAAGTATAGAACTGGTTGATCTGAGCAGATTAGAAATAGAAGATTGGAGAAACTTTTCAGCTTTCGCCTTATATAGAAGTGGATGATCTAAATCAGCTGAAATTATGATTGAAGAGTTTTGAGCTGAACTAATCTAAAACATCAATTTTTAATTGGATTGTAAATAAAATAACAGCCAATTTTACAGTTATAATTCTTTCCAATCTAAAGAGAAGGATTAATAACAATAATATATGTGTGTGTGTGTTCTATGAATATTTTGTATCGACATAAATTGAAAAGTTTGATATAGACCTCTATTTATTTATTGCCTTAAAAACTGCTCTGTAAGTAGTCTTTTTACCATTGTCAAAGCAAAAAACACCAAAGCAAAGATATTTGTTTCCTAGGAAGAAACATTATTAGATTTGCAAAAGAGAAAATTGACTTAAAAATAGATATGATACTACCTTTTCCTTCCAATAACTAAAAACAGATTGGACAGTAGCATATCTGATGGTCTGCGTTTGTAGACCCTGCCAACAAGAAAATAAAAAACACAATAAAGCATTCCACAGAACCGATCATGATATGCTAAAAATCTGTAATTTAACCGAAGCAGTGAACAAGGGATCGGTAAAAAAATAGGTCTGCTTTGCTATACATGCAATACTTTACAAATAAAGTATGGGCAAAACTTTCCCACTGCAGTGAAGAAATCTAGGACAAGGAAAGGAAAAGAGACCAAAATTTTATCTAACTAATACGTTCACGTCCCCTCCCCAAGTCAATAGAAATGGATTTGTCAGGCAAAAAGATAAGATTACAACAAGAAAGGGAAGCCAACACAAGATTAGTCCCTAAATTGATAGTTCTTAGAACCAAAAAAAAAATAGAGACGCAGATCTCTAGAAATACAACACGGAGGACAATTACCAATTAAAACCAAATGAATATAAAGCTCTTTTAGCTAAGAAACTGGCAACTATTTTGATTTTCACAAAATTTATGTGAAACTATGATTTTTATAACTCGTCTAAGAAACAGTTGTATATACTTTACATGTCCCACTCTTGTTTATATCAGTAAATTCATAGGTTCACAAAAAAAAATAGTAACTTTCTTAAAAAATAATCAATTTTTTCAGTATATCCTCTTGCATCTTAATTCTTTGTTAATTATTTTAACTTTCCCTCGTTTTGCTATAGTTCATGCATTTAAAATTGTAAATTCAATGGTTATTGGATTTCAACAGCTCATATTGGCCAGTCAATGCCCTCTTTTCCACTACTTCTAACACTTCCATCATCAATGGAATCAACAAGCATTAGTCCAGTAATACTGGTGTAGATTAGAAATAAATAAGAAATTTGATAATGTTTTATACATATGTTTAGAGCTTTCTTCAGTATAAATAAATTTTATAGAGAATCTACTTCAATCTATAGGAGCACGTCTATAAAAAATGTCAAATATCAAAAAAACTTTATTATCCAGAAAAATAATGATAACTGACTTGGAAAGTCAATGGATTTGATAGTTATTGCCACCTCAGTAGCAGCATCAAGTTGAAGAAGTATAGGAATTGGTGAACCAAGTGTTGGTGTTATAACTCCAGCTCTTTCCCGAGCTTTATGATCTAGGACCTCCAGTTTGAAGAGAAGATTCTCAAACCTACATTAAGAGGGTAACCCAATGAGTATATAATGACAAAATGATGGAGCATCCATTCACATTAACTAAAATAATAAATGGCTGAAAACTCTAAAGAATACACCTCTATCACCATATATATACTTACATCAAGATAAGAACTCGTGTTATTACAAAAAGAAACACAATGTAACATCAATTTCATACACCCAACACGTTTAATTAGAGATATATAAAGTCCCATTTCATCAGTATCGTGGTGTTTAATAAACATTATGAACCTAGATTCTTCATTTTATTAAGATTTCTTTCTCATTTCTATTATCAGCAATAAACTAAAAACTATATAAAAAAATATTTATGGAAACATCGACTTCAAAAATAAGTCACATGAGCCACTACTTCCAGTTATGCATTTCCATCCCTCAACTTTCATAAGCTGCTCTCCAAATCTTCTTAAGTGTATAATTACATTAAGTACAACTGGACCATGGATGGTAAAGGTCAAAAACATTTATAGGGGCAAAGTAGACCGACAAGCCAGGTTGTTTTTTCACATAATGCATGAAAAGTCTCACTAGTCGAGTAACAATAGAATATAAGTATTTCAAGAAATCCCCAACTTTCATTTTATAAAATAACCAAAACAAGATTTATTCAATACTTTTAATTCTTTGCTATGCAAAATCTCAACTACAGTTAAAATAAATATAAGACCAAGTCCCAAAGATGAACGTATATTATTACTTTTCAGGCATAAGAATTTTCCTTTCTCT
Organism: Begonia loranthoides; assembly: GCA_022433065.1. NCBI lineage: Eukaryota > Viridiplantae > Streptophyta > Magnoliopsida > Cucurbitales > Begoniaceae > Begonia > Begonia loranthoides. The sequence goes on from CM039470.1 coordinate 35,192,296, forward strand.
GTTAAAGTCTTGAAGCCAATCCTCATCTTCATTGTCCAGATCATACTCAACAAACTCTCCAATCTCAGCCCGCGCTGCAATAAACAAAGTGTGACTACCATATCACTAGTCTGAAAAGAAAATTCAGAACAGAACTTGACAAACCTCCTCTTCCTCGTAAGTAAGATGTTGGCTGACTAAAAGTGCGAGAATAGTCTCTTTCATAAGTATCCACCACAACAAATTGAGGAGTTGGTATTTCAGAAGCCAATTTTTTGCCAACTACTTGATGTACCTTAAGGAAGGGGAAGTACAGATCAGTCAAAAATAAAGAAATTTTCAATGAAACTTAAAAAAGACTATATAAACAAATTTACAAAGCTGAAATAGGTTCATTGTATAACATTCTCAAAACTTAAACCCGCAAGAAACTGTTGGTGAATTCAATAATTACTGTTCAAGATGAGAAAATATGAATGTTATTTTTTTCGTTTAAGAGAATGTTAATAATTAAGAAGAACAACCAGAATGAGCTGACAAAAGGGTCTATAATGCTAAACTGCTTGCTAGTCAACTTCAAGTACCTCATTATCAGCCTCAGAAGCAACACGAAGAAGCTGGGCATAACGGGTAGAAGTGGGAGTCTCATCATCTTCTAAATCCTTAAGAGATTTGACAATGGGAAGCTTCTTGTGGATATCAAGCGGCCGAGGTCTAAATGACAGCCTACTCATTGCCTCTCATCTCTGTATCTCTTATCTCTGATTTTAGCAACTCTGTTCCTTGCAGTATTGTGAATAGGTGTAATAGGCAGAATTATCACGAAGCATTGACCTAAGAGGTATCGAGAAAAATGTAGCAGCAAGCATCAAATTATCTTAGTATCGAAGAACAATGATAGTTACATACATTCAGTTGAAAAATATCAAGAACTTCAAAAGATATGGAAAATTAATAAAATTGAAATCCATCATCAACAACTCTGTAGCTTCCCTTCCACAGAATTTACGCAACACGAAATTCACATAGAAATGCAAGTAACAAAAAACAGCAACCAGAAATAGACATAAGAACAAAGCACACAAAACAAAAAAAGGAAAGAAAGGAGCATAAAAAGTCACAGAATTAAAGAATGAGTAGACGCGGACAGAAAAGAACAGAAAAGAAACGCGCACGTTGACCAAGGAGAGAAAAACAAGAGGAAGCAGAAGGAGAGAAAATGGACCAGTGGCGACGTAGATGGTGCAGATGAATATTGCGAGAGAGGAAGAGAGGGGACGGTGAAATCGACGGGAAGAACGAAGTTAGGGCTTGGATGCTGAATCTCCATCAACCACCGACATTTCTTCCTCCGTTTTTCCCTTTCTCGTTTGGATTAAATACTTTTCTGATTCTTTTCCCGCGAAACTGAAAAATGGATTTAACCTTATACTATTATCACAGCAGCTTGACTCGCCGTCGAAGAATGTCCGTTGTTAATCTTTAGACATTTTTGTTTAACAATATTTAATATTAATGCGAATGCGGCATTTGTCTCGATATTTTTTAAAGAAAAATATGACTGCAGGGTTTGCGTCGTTCTTTTTTCAAAGTTTAAAAAATTTTAGTCGTCTGCAAAATTTCTTCAAGATTTCGCACGTTGTTGATCTCAAAATTCATGGTTTGTTTGGTTAATTTTCCTTTTTAAATTAAAACATAAATTTGTTAATATTAATTTAAAATAATTAAAATAAATATTTTTATCTTCATTTTGAGAGTTACTTATATGATGTTATTTTATTTTTATGTTTCGATTACAAAACAAAACTTCTGTTGTATCAAATTAGTATATGAGTAAAGAATTCGTCTTGATCGTATGTTGAAGATGGTTATGGTGGAAAATGAATCTCCAATAATGGCCTGTGGCTTAATAAGTTTAATCAATGACGTGATAGAATTTAAGAAACTCTCAATAATTTTATGTAGATGATGCTTGTGACGACTGTCAAGTGTCAACACAGTCCGATAACGCAATAGAGAGCACGATGAATGTTAGAAAACAAATCACATTACATGCACCATGCGAAACCCTAATATGATTGACGAACCCAAAAACCAATCTATGGTTCGGTCGCTCACCAACCACCGCTAAAACGGCTGGCCACCACATCCGACACAGGTCAATGACCGTCAACTACCCTCCTCCGGTCTTGAACACTTTCGGTCGGCAATGAATCTTGCTTGGGCAACAGCAAACGCAAACCGGACTAAAACTGGCTACTCGACGACCCCAGTTTGCGAAAACCTTGATTTTCGCACATATCACCACCAAAATCCACCTATTATCGCCCGCTCCAAGACCATCGACGGGTTTCCAAACAGTGACAGAGTTGAGTCCAACTCCAAAGACTCATTTTCCAACGAAGCAGCTAGGTTTTCGAACAACAAAACTGCTCAAAACCTATACCAACAAAATATTTTCCTCCCATTAGACTGAGTTAGACTATCCTAATGTTTAGCAATGAGGAGATTTAAGACGACGACAACCACGAAGAACAGATTATTCATATGACAATGAAGGTGATTTTTGTCATGATCGAGTTTTTAATCGAAGGTTAAATATTCACGAATTCAAGGTGAAGAAAGATTAACAGAGCATCGACAGTCAATGGATAAAATATTGCGATTCGCAAAACCCTTATATGGTTAACAACTACAAATTTCCACCTTGGAATAAGCCTATCGTTGCCCACTGTCAAAATGAAAAGTCATAATTTTCAACCTATGACGATGATTGAGAACAATCATTATTCAGCCCAAAAGGCAACCATCTCGTCACTAACGGACCTTGCACGTCATCAATTCTTGTGGTTCTATAGTTGACTCGTAAAATCAAAACTCTAAAGTGTAATTATGTGTCATTCAACACCTTCAAACTCGATGACCAATACCTCAAGGAAGAGTTTCCTAGCAATGATAATGTTAAATTTGAAACTGAAGGTGAATTTTTGAACGAGACGGTTGAAGTAATGAGCGTGCCAAGAGATATTTTCAACAAACGTTAAAAGTTTGTCCCACCTCAAAGACATGTTTTTACAACAACAAAGCATCGTTGAAGACAACTATGGTGAAACAAAATTACAATTTTTTGAGCAATTTAAAAAATCAAACTTTATTATTTTGTTCGAAGTTTGCAATCAATTTAAAGTAAATATTGAGATCTCTACCATAGTCTTAGTTCAAAAAAATGAAGTATGGCTTCTGTCAAACTTAATTTTTGAATCATTAAACACCAAATTCATATTCGATCTAAGGGGAGTTTTTTGCAACTACAAACCTCAAGAGACGAATTGTCTTTAAAGAGAGGAGATTGGTACATGACACGGCTGTGGCCCAAGACCATTAGTCTGTCTTGTTTCGGTTACGAAATAAAATTTCTACTGCACCAAATTAATATTCGATATCGAATACATAAATCAGGATGACGGGAAAAGAGGAAGGAATTAAGATATCACTTTCAACCCCATCTTCATTCCTAAACATCCAAAGACATCCATTGCCAATACGACGATTAATACATCCTAATGAAACAATTATTCTCTTCATATTCGTGAATACGATAAGAACGATAACATCGAAATCTCATATCGAAAGGTCAATCAAATGGAGAAGCAAAAAAAAAAGAGATTGACATGAACAAAAATCATCCTAACAAGACAAAAGAGAACTTTCTATCAACCTAGCTCAACTTTTGTCTTTTCCTCTTTGACGTTCGTTCGACATTTCTAGACGATCGACACGAAGAACTTGCATAAGTTCTTAATTTATTAAGGATCATCCTCTCGCTAATACGAAGTGTTAAAGAGTGGAACTTATTTTTGTCTAGTTTAGAACACTTACCCAAAGCTTCAATATCGTCCTTTAACGAACTCAACCCATAGAATCTCTCTCGAGCATCTGCAAACGAGATCAGAGCTTTCCGTACATCCTTTGTCAGCAGCAAATCTCTCCTCATTTCCGAAGCTTTCATCAAGCTATTGCTTCTCTTTTTCCATAGTATGATGCTTGGATTTGTCCTGAAATCCCTGGAATTCGATGATGCAATATCCAAACTCCGGTATACATTTTCCGGTAGCAGAATTGTGTACAACAAGATCAGGAGCTCGATTTGGGGCTCTCCATCATAAGAAATCTCAAAATATTCGGAATCCTGGCTGAGGCAGGCAGAACAATCGAATCTCCTCCATAGAGATAGCCGGGCTCTACTGTGCCTGCTAGAGAACAAAGCTGAACTCCATTGAAGAACCAACTCTAAATCGATATTCACGATATCGTTTGGGTTGTTTGGCTCCGTAAATCCGTATCTGTGAAGCAATGCAGCATTACCCAACAATCCATATGTATTGAAGATCTAAAAAAACAAGCAGAAAAAAAAAGTTAATTGAATGCAGATTTTTTCTATTTCATTGATAGTCGCTACCGTAAAAAAGAACACGACCAATTTGATTAGCTTCTATTTACTCTTTGATAAAGTGTCTTATCAATCTAATTGCTAAGACATTTAAGTTTCATAGTATCAATCAATCAAAGTAAAACGACCAGATGACAATCCAAAGATACAGTCTAACTGTAACAACTTAGACCAAAATGATCATCCCACAACATTAAACTCCATTAGCTCAGCTGAATGAATTACCATGGCAGCAGAATTGATTGAACAATGATTTGATGTAAATCAAAATTGCTTAATGTGTTACAAAAAAAAGCACTTCAAAATTAACATGCCTAAATTAGGAGAACAAAAATAATAATTCGAACCTCGGATCCAATTTTGACATCTTTTATCATTATCATCTGGAGCACTGAAGGATCATCCTCCAAAGTAGAACAATTTAGGCCAATATCACTCCCTTTCCCAGCTAGAATGTTATCTGATTCCTTCTTTTCTGGAGAAAAATTTAGACCTGCTGGTTTGTCATCATCAGTGTTACGATGGATTTCGTCATCGTCAGTGGAACTATCATCAAGCTCAGTGTGAGAAGAAACCGATGTAAAGTGGACATCCTCAGCTCCTGTCTTGTGGTTAAAGCTGTGTCATTGAAGTCATAAATAAGAAAGAAAACCCATAAAACATCTCCAACTGAAAGGTTTTAATGCAATACTTTTATAATATGTATAGAACAATAAAGTTAAAAAGTTTTATGACTTTTACAGTTGTCCTACTAACTTTATTACACTCCCTTTACAATCTCATTTTCGCACCACCAGGTCAGTAGTGTAATTTTTCGGAACTAGTAATGAGATCCTCTGCTAAAGCTTTCGTCTGTCTTCCACGATTTTACTCAAGGCAGGTTTGGAGTATCAACTTTCTGTGCTCTTTCCTTTAAAAATTAGTAAGAAATTAGCAACTCATAATGTATTTTTCACACCCTAGAGACCTACTCTGTTCTCTTCCCTAGTTTACATAGATGAATATTGAAAATCCTCAGTTATTTGTCAATCCATGGTCCAAGCTGTTGCAGGTTGCAAACCAAGTTAAAAAATGACTAGTACTAGAACAGAGCTTCTATGACAAACTACCAGTGTTATGTTGTTGAGAGTTGTGATTTTTTTCTTCTCTGATAAAAAAAGATAGAATTTTGTATTAAAAAAATGAAGAGGAGAGAAAGAAACTCTCCGAGGGGGGAAAAAGAGAGCGCCAAATTGAATTGTTGCGATTGAATTTGAACTGAAACTTCGCAGGAATAACAAGGAAATCTTTTACTATTTCGAAGTAAATGCCATTTTCAGATCACCAACCTAAAGTTAGACCAGTGATATCGAGCACTTTCATTCTCCTAAAATGACTCGATGATTAAATAGATTGATATGAAAATCACTATCCCTAAATTTGTCAGATCCTAATTTCTTCTAGCCTAGGATCCCAATCCAATCAATTTCAACGATCCCAGTGAGGTAATTCAATCCAATCCAATCAATCTCAAGTTGGTGAGGCAATTCATCAATTCAAGTAAAAATAAATGCAGTCAATCGGAAAACACGACCAGTAATATCCAACAAGATTTCACTGCTGCAAAGAAAAAAATCCCATATAAAGCTATGTATTGGCCATGGGAAATAGGCGTAACTTACAGATCAGCCAAAGGAACCATTCCAAATCCATGATATTCATCAATCTCAAAAGAGCGAGAAGCAATAAGGCTTTTTGCACCAAAATATTCATCAACGCCAAAGTATTTGGGATTAAGCTTCATAGCTGATGAATCCATAAGAGGCAGAATACTCTCTTTCCAGTCTTCATACATAAAAATTATGTCTTCTTTCACTGTCTGCCATCGTGTCCATAAATTATCAACAAAAAACTAAAGCCAGAGACATCCTTACAATACTTAATGGTAAAAAAAATTATTCAGCAATAAGATAAAATATATATCAGAGAAAAAGAATATGGTTATTCTTCCATTCATGAATTCATAAGTGGCAGTTAAATTAAAAATGACTGTATACCTCAGGCCATCTAGAGGCAATCGGGAAAGATCTGATTTAAAGTGGTTCTCGCATGAATGATTTAGATTGTTCCTAGTAGAAGGAAGCCTGTGTTTCATACTATTCGAAAACTAGGAAGAAGTCTAACACTGAAGATCAGTCCCAACACTGGTGCATGCCTCTACTCTAACTCCAGAAGTTTAGAACAATGGAGAGAAAATTGCACAATCAGAAGGAGAAACTATAGGAGGGCTTTTAAAATCTGGGAAATATGGGGAAATGAGACCTGAATCAAACAATGGAGAGCCTTCTGCAACACCTATCCTCGCTATAACTCATGCCCAAACAAGAAGGCAATCTATAATAGTAGGTGGAAATTTTCAGACAAAAACCAGACATCAATCCTTGATGATGGTACTGTTTCTGATCCTCATGATGACAATGTTCCTAGTTAAAGTCCTAAACTACTCATCCAAATAATGACAATGATCATTCTACAGCACCCATCATCAAAGTTTGTTTATTAAAAGTATGGAAGCTATTATTATATGGAACTCGTACCTTATGGAGCTCAGTTCCACAAAGAAGCTGGTCAACTTCGTCCAAGGTCCAGAGCAATGGCAAGGACTCTTCATTAGGCAAGACCTGGAGGTAGCCAGCCCAAGGAGAGTCTTTGCCCAAGCTTTTCTCATACATAAGCGCAACTGAAAGCCCTAAGTAACCATCCAAATTCGCCTCTTCGATAATGGAAGATGCCCCGCTGGTCTTAATGGTGAGGCACGCAGCCTTGGGTATTCTAGCGACTACATCACCTTCCTTCAAATCACACAAAGCTCTAACGGAAATTCCTTCGTCAATGCTATCTGTAAACTGAAGGGCATTGCTATATTGTACATCTTCGGATTTCATCCATCGCTTGAAAGCTCTCAGTCTTCGACTGTTTAACATTAGTGAATAAAGGAGGAGAAGACCCAAGCTTCCAGCTATCAGGAGAAGAACAGCGGCGAAACAGAGAGAACCCAATGACCAAACACAAGCCCTTTGCCACGCACGGTAGAGTTTCCGCGAGCCAGCCCTCCCGCTCAGCTCGTTAGTGTAGCGGGCCGAGCGAGCCAGGCTCGGGCTCAGAAAGCGGGCAGAGCTGATCTGAATTTTCGAGCTCGCGGGCTCGACGAGCGGGTTCGCGAGCCTGACGGGCTGACCCGCCGGCTCGCCCGTTGGCCGTTACTGTATTGGGTCGATTCGAGCTCAGCTCGTTTAAGTAATCAAGCGGGCCAGGCTCGAGCCCAGAAAGCAGGCCGAGCCGAGCTCGCGAGCCCGCCAGTCCCCGGCTCTCGAGCCTGGCGGGCCAGCCCGCCAGCTACCCTGGCCTTGATTTTCCTCAGCGCTTTCACATCCGACTCGTCTTTTTCGCTGTTGCCTTCCTTTTCTTCTTCGTCGTTTCCGTTTTCTTCTGTAATTCGGAGTTTTGGTTTCGGATCAACTATGGCGGTTCTCGTTTTACTCTCGGATTGGATGAATTCCTTGCTCTGCGATCGGAATTTCAGAATTTTGACGCCGAATGCGAACATCAACAACAGCCCCAGAGCGTTCAGAGTCTCCGAGAAACTACCGAGGAGTAGAAACCCAAATCCGAGGTGGCCGAATTAAGTGAGAAACTCGTTCGAACGAGAAGCGATTTCCATCACAAACCAGCCCAGAGAAGACAGCAAGAAGCACTTGTAGAATTCAAGCGCAGAGCAAAGAATCAGTATCAGCATCTGCCAGAATTTCTCACAAAAGGAGTTCGATTCAAACGATAAAATCTGCCCAAAAAAAGAAGAATCTCGCAGAGGATGATTGAAGGAGATAGAAAATGGTGATTATATGAGTTGGAATTTTCCATTTTCTGAAACTAACCAGTAGCCTCAACAATTGCATGAATGGAAGTTTCAAATTTGAAACCTTATATGAGTTGGTCCGAGTAGGTAGACCATGTTTAGTAACGGGTGTTGCTTATCTGGTTCTAGAGAGAGAAAGAGAGAGAATCAAGCTAGAGATTTCCAGTTACATGCCAGAGTAAAAATAGTAACGCCCCAAATTATATTATCCCCAATTTTGAAAAAAAACCTAAAATTTTTCCCAAATCTATTTACAAAATTAGGTTTAATTTGGTCGTTATAAATCTTAATTTACAAAATTAGTTAATGAAATAGTTATTTATGGCAGAAACATTTAATTAAACAACATAATAGTTTAAAACCATTTATTAGAGTTAATCCTAATATTCAAAATCTCATAAAGCATTTAATTAAAACTTTATTAAATCAAACGTAATTCATTGAAAAACCAAATAAAAACTTATTCAAATAAAGCTAAAACATTTAAATAAAGTTCTTCTCAAAATATGAAAATTTTAATAAAATTCATTCTGCTGACCCATCATTGACATATTCGATATTTCCCTCTGTATGCTCTTCTACTTCGAGAAAATCCTCGATCAGTCCAAGTTCCTCATCTGTTAAAAATTCACCTACATCACAAAACTAAAACGTGAGATAAACTCAGTAAGTGGTAACACGTGCATAAATGTTTAATCTCACGCATTACCAAGTTTTTAAGTTTGAAAGTTACATACTGGTTGGAATTCATTTTCCAGCCCTACCAAGTTTCAAGCTTTCATTAACTATCACAAGGTTTCATGCGTTCAGGCTTTCATTAGCCATCTCAAAAATAACTACCAAGTTTCAAGCTTTCATTAGCTATCACAAGGTTTCATGCGTTCAGGCTTTCATTAGCCATCTCAGTTTCCGTCAATTCCATTAGTTTCATGCACATACAAATTGACCTATAGTTTTTATCTTGATTATACCATGTGTCAATATCTAGTTGTGCGTGACAGGATAAAACTATATAACTCTAATAACAAAATAACAACTTTAATAACGAAATAATTATAACGAAAATATTATATGTCTTGTGATGTAGGGTCTATGGCCAAAACGACGTAAGTGTTCCACTTACCTGGATTCCGAGAGAGTTAGGACGTTAGGATGATTTAAGTGTTGAACGAACGTTGAAAATCGTCGATTACCTTCCAAAATAATATATCTATTAAATTTCCAAAAATAACGATATTAATCCTTGAAAGAGATTCGGGCAGAATATCGTTACCGTCAAAGACCTTAAATGAGTCGAAGACGACTTCGGGTTGGATCGGGTCGAAACTGGATCGGTTCGGGTTGGGCCGAAACTGGGTCGGGTCGGATCAAGCTGGATCGGTTCGGGTCGGGTTGGGTCAGATCACTTAAGTTGGACCGAACCTCTTCTTCCTCCTTCTCCCGTCTTCTTCTTCGTCTCGCGCAAACCAGAGGCAGAGTTCCTCTCTGCTTCGTGTCGAGAGGTCGTCTCACGTCCTTCGTTCGTCGTCGGCCGCCGCTGGAGGAAGAGACTTCGCCGCGGAGAGGAGTTCGACTGGAGGAAGTCACTTCGGGAGGGATTCCTTCGCTAGAGAGGTGAGTTTTTCTCCGAATTTTGAGACTTCTTCCCCGATTTTGTGTGATTTCCTTCCTCGGTGAGACCCTCTATTTATAGGGGAGTCTCACACCTATTTCCTTATAAGATTCTTCATGAATCCGACCTTCCAGAGGTCTGGATTCAATGAGGAATAACGGAAATGTTTTCCGTTTCACTGCCATTACTCCAAAACGCGTGACCATTTAGTAATCTAACACTAATTTGGGTTTCAGTTAGACTGGATTTGGGGAAAACGTTATTAGGTTAGATTAATAATTTGAATTGAATTCAAATTAGGGTTTTTGATTTGGAAGAATGCAGTAAATTGGGAGTTTTGAATTTGATACGTTACAAAAAGAGAAAGTGAAGGAAAAAGATCTGGGCTTTAATGGCGGATTCATTCTTCCAATTTATCCAGGAATTTGATGATGAACAATTCGAGGTAACACCACTTCTCCTCTGTCTTGTTCGAAAATTATCAAAAGCGTTTCAGAAGATATTAATGGAGGAAGATAAGCAAACGGGTCGGGTCTAATCATCTTAACATCCTCTTCCATGGCTATTGGCTGTCGAGCTTTTATGGAAAATATTAACCCAATAATTACTGCGTTTATCATCATCGTATCTTAAGATTCCCCAAATTGAGGACCATTCTTTCTTCTGCACCTCATACTTGCAAATTATAATTTCTTAAAAAAACAGTAATTATTCAACTCTGGCTGTGGGCCAGAACAGCAAAGAACCGATTACCCGAAATTCAGTTTGAGTTGGATTAGGCTCGGCTCATTAAACTCGGCAGACTTGATGAGCTGGACTTTTTCGGAGTGAGCTCGTCCAGCTTAGCCGCCCTCACAATCTCTTTTATTCTTGAGATTTTATCCCAAGTTCTGATTATTTGAACATATATTCTGGTAACGTTTCTATTAGGAGATAGAATTTATTGGGTCCATTTTATGTAAAGATTATAGATTGAAAGAGTAACTTTTAGTTAATCATACGACATTTCATTTATTCACTAATTCATCGTAATAATATGAATTTAGCACGAGAAAGTTAAAATACACTACTCAAAGCTTAATTCTTTGAATACGTGTTTGGTAGTATTTCTATCTTGACATGAATTTCATACAAAAATTGATGGATAGAAAGCAAATTTTACTTTGTGTGACACTTGATTATTTATTTTATCAACAAATATAGAACAATGGACAAATAAATAGTAGGTACTATCGAGAGAAATATACGTTCGATGCATGTTTTATAAAAAGGGGTAAAGTTTATGTTGAACTCCGAACGTAGGGAGTTACGACAACTAATATTATAAACTTTGGGCTAAAATTTTTGGCAAGTTCCAATGGCTGAGTGTACACCAAAACATCTAAATAACATTAAGCATAAGGAAGAGGACCTATAATTTTATGTATGGCAATCAAACAATGTGTATGAATTCATTTTTATGTTCATGATTTTTGCACTATAACAAGCCTAAGCCATGCTCTTTCTTTATGACTACAAACTAAGAAAAACATAGTGGTTGTGATGAGTAAAAATGATGGATAAAATGCTTCTAGGCAGGAGTAGAGAAGATGGGAGTAAACATGTTCAACGTTTTTCATGGAGCAAGAAGTGATCCAATGAAGTCCAATCGATGTCGTTGGACATCAGAAAATGCAGGTGCATGCAATCATTACTTCTTATCATTGATTAAATCATAGAGACAAAGACTAAAACTCAGGAATTCATCTGCTTACCTCGCAGATTCGGGCTCCTCCTAGCCCGCACGGTCGCTGGTTGATTGTTTGATTGAAGTCATTTGTCTTGTTCGGTCCGGGCAAGTTCCTTGTCTGAATTGATCTGTTTAAAACAATTTATAAAGACAGTAAATAAATCATATCAGGATAAAGTTTCAAATCATGTCTCTGAAGATGAAAAGTTTGACAAGTTTAGAGGAATAGTAAGTTCAATCCAAAAGTCTTCATGAGTTCCTGACCAACCACAAGTTTCATTATCTAGAATGAAACAATCCAGAGAATTTATAAATTAAAGCCTGAAACAGTTTCTGGAGTGGCTCGGTGTGTGAGACTACAACATCAAAATGCGAAACTGCCAATATGCAGTCTAAGAATCAGGCTGTCCAAAGAATTTCCAGTTTCAGCATCCTACATGGTTTGCAAACACTGCCATATGAATTGGCTGAAGAATTGTGTGGATTTCACTGACAAACTTGAAAGACGCTTTTATTGATGGATCTTCTTCGCATAAATCCAACATCGCAAAATCAGTGGATTCAGGCTCGGTAGAGGAGGAAGGTGCTGTCATAATGGTTTCCTTAATCTCACATGCAGCAATTCTCACACGCGGCATCGGTTTTCGGAGAGTGGACAATATTTCAAGGCCTGCAAAAATAAACCATTTCCTTTCCAGCGTTAATATAATTTTTATAACCAAACCCAATACTTATCCATAAAAAGAAATCTCTACTAAAGTAAGGATTCTACTTCAGACCCCAAAAACAGGTCAATAAACATAAATACTGAATGAGGAGAGATGTGGTTCCATAAAATAATATTTACAAACAAATCTTAATTAGTAGATTATGAAGAAAATCAAAGTGCTTCAAATGCAATAATAATACTTTCTAACCCAATGCACCAATTAATCATTAACTCACTATCACGTAAAGGCTTGTTTCCCCCACTTGATTTCATCTCATCCCCACTGTAAAAGCAAAGCTTTGAACAATACTTCTTCTTAATAACGTTGCTTTGAAAATTTCCTGCAAGTTCATGCCAAAAAATTTATGGAGGAACGATAAAAAAATGCCGAGGAAGTATAATCTTGTACCAAAACCTTAACTTTCTTCCAAACAGAGACCCTGAATTTCTCTGCAAGCATGTTAATTGAGAACAAAGTGGTATATTTCCGCTCGCATTCGTAACAAAATTTAATAATCATGTAGAAGTACTTGTAGTCCCATTTTGGAAACTGTCCTATTCAAATAGTTGGCTTAATACGAATTAATGTTAGAACGTTATGCTGGTGATAGAAAAAAAAAGTCTTGGAAGCCACTTTCTATTAAAAACAGTCATTCAAATAAAGTTAAATGCCTTCCAGGGTAAATTCATCTAGCAAATTCAAAAGCCCACCTGCTACAGGAAGTTCGGTTTCTTGTTGACTACTTTGTGGTGAGCCATAGTTTTGAAGTTTGCTCCTTTTAAATTCTGTAATGCCAAACTTCTACTATAACAAGTATGCCAAAGCTACGAGCTCAGTGGTAAACACCCAATAAATACAATTCTGGTAATTTCACTTGCAGTGCAGATATAAGAACGAAAACGACCTCTGATAATTTTCTGCGATGGGCTTAGAGTTAATCGAACTTTCTTCTTAATTGAATTATCTTTTCTCCCTCCTGGACATGAGGAAAATGTGTAAGATTGGAGCATAAGATGAGCATGCATCCTAATAAAAGAAAAGAATTGTCGGAATAAGAGGGCAGAAAATGGAGTATCGCAAAATTTAACATTCTGTTGCTAAAAAAAATAGAGTACTTTCTGTATCCGAACTTTAGTCGTCCAACATACCGAATGTTTCAGTAAATTTAGCGTCATTTTCGTATGAGTTAAGACCAGACAATGGCCCGCCAGCTCTACTAGGTTCACCAATGTCGACAAGGTAAGAATTGAGCGTAAGAGTTTCTCCACGTCCAACTACTTCACATCGTTTCAAAATCCTACAATCCAGGAGCTTCTTGCAATCATCGTAGAGCTTTGCCTGCATATCAATGTCGCTAGACATTCAGTAACGTTTAATTTGAAAATTCAGCCACAAAAACAGAAAAAAGCAAACTCTAGAAATCCAGTAGAGTTTATTCTCCGACTCAGTGAAGAAGTGGGATTTTACATAGCAAGCATACCGCAAATAAGCAATAAGCGAGCGAGTCATAGATATCCTCATAAACTGAGAAGAGAATCAGGGAAATCACGGAGAATAGGAAGAATAGAAGAACCTTATTGGTAGAAGTGTGGAGCTCTAAGAAACCATCTTGGTAAACCTTACGCTTCTGCGTGTTGTGCTTGAGGTAGGTGACGGTCCACAATTTCAAATACTCCATTGATACTGTCTGCTCTCCCTCTCTCCAATGCTGAAATAGAAACTTCACCGGGAAGGCCAGAACAAGAAGCTACGAATGCGACGGAATTTCCCACAGTTCCTCCTCCGCTGAGCTTCGGCGGGGATGTGAACCAGAAAGGTCCCAAAAAATTTAAAATTTTAGTTATTTTTGCCTCGCAATTGTCTAATGGCTCACCGTAGGACCGGGGACAGCAGTTCGGCCCGGTTTGGGGCATCACTGGACCGAACCATGAATATCTGTTCCTGGTTATTTGAACTGACCGAACCGCACTAGTTGGTTTCAAACGCAATTCAGACCAGTCCTGCCCACCCCTTTTAATGGAAAATAATTTGGCATATCAAACATTAATTTTTGTAATTAATAACTTATTTTAATTACTTATAATTTATTAAATTAATTACACAAATCAATATTTATCATGCTAATGAATAAAAATTATAAAATATAAATATAAAAATACTCTAAATAAAAATACTTTAGACAAGTAGGAGAGTAAAAAATAAGCAAAATATAACTTTTATGAATAAATATATTTAATTTCAAGGGTAAATGACAAATCAACCATCGTAGTTTGAGATCAATGACAAGTCAATCACTATAGTATTTTTTTAAACAAGTTAACCACTCACGTATGTTAAAATGACAAATCCAACATTACATAGACGTTTACCATTAAAAAGCTATGAACCAACGTCTAAACGCCGGAACGACTCGCTTCGGCGTTCTGATTTTCTAAAGAATTCAGAACGCCCAACGCGGGACGTTCTGATTTTTTGAAGAATTCAGAACGCCCAACGGTGGCGTTCTGATTTTTTGAAGAATTCAGAACGCCCAATGCGGCACGTTCTGATTTTCTGAAGAATTCAGAACGCCCAACGGTGGCGTTCTGATTTTTTGAAGAATTCAGAACGCCCAACGCGAGGCGTTCTGATTTTCTGAAGAATTCATAATGCCCAACGCGGCGTTCTAAAGAATTCAGAACGCTGTGGGGCGTTCTAAAAGGGCATTCTGAAGAAAATCAAAATGCCGACGAAGAGACACAGTAAATTTCGTAGTGTCTGGTACTCAAGACACCGCATATTTATGCGGTGTCTCAGCAAGGCACCGCATAACATGCGGTTCCTCAGCAAGAGGCACCGCATAATATGTGGTGCCCCTCACCTGAGGTGTCTGTGAAGACACCTCATGTGAGGTGTCAGTGAGGACACAATTATGCGGTGCCTCAACAAAGGACCGCATATTATGCACAAGGCACCGCATATTATGCGGTGCCTTGAAGACACCTCACCTGAGAGACACCTCCTTTTGAGATGTCTTGAAGACACCTCATACGAGGTGTCTTCAAGGCACCTCATACGAGGTGTCTTCAAGGCACCGCATAATTATGCGGTGCCTTGCTGAGGCACAGCATAAAAATGCGGTGCCTTTTGCTGAGGGACCGCATAATTATGCGGTGCCTTGCTGAGACACCGCATAAAAATGCGGTGTTTTGCGATGTCTCAGCGTAAGACACCGCATAAAAATGAGGTGTCTTGCGCACTAGACACCACGAATTTTGCTGTGTCTCCTCGTCGGCATTTTAATTTCTTCAGAATGCCCTTTCAGAATGCCACGTTGGGCGTTCTGAATTCTTCAAAAAATCAGAACGTCCTGCGTTGCGCGTTCTGAATTCTTCAGAAAATCAGAACGCCGGAGCAAGTCGTTCAGGCGTTTAAACGTTGGCTCCTAGCTTTTTAATGGTAAATGTCTATGTAATGTTGGATTTGTCATTTTAACATACGTGAGTAGTTAACTTGTTAAAAAAAATACCATAGTGGTTGACTTGTCATTGACCTCAAACCACGATGGTTGATTTGTGAAGGATCGATATACGCTTACAGAGGGGGGTGAATATAGTGTTTCTAATATTTTCGTGCGATATTTAAATTCTCTAAATCCCTAAGTGATTTATTGAATACGATTAAATATGCAATCACTTTAAATGCGTAAATTAAAGAGTGAGGGATAGAGAAGTGCACACAATATTTGTTTACGCGGTTCAGCAAACTCGCCTACGTCCGCGCTCCAAGTTTCACTTGGAGATACACTAAGTAATTGGCTTACGAGTGCCAATAAAACCGTTTACAAATTGACTATTAGACGGGGCGTCACCCTTGACTAATTATGAGCTCGTCAACCTTTGACTCTTATAGAACGTTACCCTAAACTTGACTATTGCGGGGCGTCACCCAATGTTTGACTATTGCAGGGCGTCACCCAAGTGTGATGAATTCTAAGGGAATCACCATTTACAATCAAGCACAATAATAAATTCGAAATTAAATCGCAATCTATCTAATCTGAATTCTCCCAAATTAATTCACAAGTTCGGAATAGGGAGAATTGGATATACAACAATAGTGAAAGCTAACAGAGATTTTATCGCGTATGAAAATCGGCAGAGCTTCGCTTTAGAATCCTTGGTCCGTTATAGAGAGCATAGAGTGATCCTCTATTTATAGACTCTGCCACTGCGGCTTTCGGACGACCTCAGCGTCCGTACCTATCGTCCGCACGACCGTTGAAATTTTCCCGTTGAAAATATAGCCGTTTGACAGAAAATTATGCACTTGCGGACGCTAATTCTATGGTCCGCTTCGTCCGCATATATCGTCTGCGTCTTCAATAAAATTGGACAGATTCAAAGCGAACGCCATTCCCATCGTCCGCTGCGTCCGCATACATCGTCCGCGTCTTCACAAAAATGTTGGATGCAAAAACCACATCCTCTTCTTCAATTCCCGTCCGCACAGCTGAAGACTTGCGGACGCCATTTCACGTCCGCCTCGTCCGCGACCATCGTCCACATATCCATAAAATGAACAGAGGCAAACCGGACGACTAAAGTCACGCGTCCACCTCATTCGCAGCATCCTCAACCGCATAACCTACTTCATACTTTCATAAAATATTTCCTCTAAGTCATACGAACCTTCCATTCTCCCGCATAGACTTAGAGAAACACATTAAACATTCTCAATACCCTTAATCAAGGGTATTCTCAATTTAATCGATAAATATGATATATAAGAATTCAATGTATAAACAATTTTTGCACTTTATTAAATTTCACATCATCTAGATCACATAGTCTCAACAATCTCCCTTATTGATGATGTCCAAAACATATAAAGGTGTTTATATCCAAACCTAAGCATGTGCCACAAATATTGCATATTTGATTTACTCAATTAAGTTATGCAATATATTAATCAATTAATCCAAGCAACATGCTACTAAAATACAACTTATTGATTTATTAAATTAACACACAATTTAGTCATCATCAAAATAAAAACTTAGCCTAACAAAAAGGCTAACAATTTGTCACTTACCTTAATTTCAACTCTAAGACTTGATTTATGAATAAATAAATATATTTTAGTTTGTCGCCTTATACTCTAAATAGAGTAATGTTACATTATTCTCTATTTTTATTTTTTAATTCTTACTTCTTGACATGACAAATATTGATCGGTATGATTAATGTAATAAATTATAAATAGTTAAAATAAATCATTAATTACAACATTCAATGTTTGACAAGTCAAGAAGTAAGAATATAATTGTAACATCTCTCAGTGCTCCAGATACAATAATGTCCACTTTATGATGAAATCTGCACAATTTTGTTTTTGGGATTAGCCTAAAACGCGTTGAACTAGATAGGGAGAGGAACCCTACTTATAGAACCATGCATTTCTACTTTCTCAAACGATGTGAGATTGTGCATCCCCACTGATATGAGTTGGACTCACACCTATATCTTCTTAACCTTCACAGGGCAGACTGCCACAATAATCTACACATATTATTATTTCTCCAAATAAAAAGTTATAAATAATTTTTCAGAAGAAAAAAACAACTCATTTGATTTTTTATAATGTAATTTATTTTTTTTATATATATATTGGGTGGTTAGAAGAGCGACATAGGTTAGGGGCAAGTAAAATGCCTTCCTCATTACAAAATTCCTTTTTTGTTCTAATTAAATACAATTAAAAATAAATTAATTACACATCAATGTTATTATAAATGATTAAATAACAAAATATTCCTCATTCGAATAAAAACAATTCAATGTTTGAATATACAATTTTTTTTTACAGTGAAATTAACCGAACAAATTTTGAATTATTGGATCAGCAACAAGTCAAATTTTAAAGTAATTTTGCGACAAATTTCTTTGTCATGTTCTCCGTTGAAATTTTAAAATTTTGAAAATAATCTACTAAGTATTTGCTGCGAAAATGGTATTTTCTGCGAATACATGTCTTCCGCGTTTTTCATAAAAAATTTAAATTTTTTAAAATAATCTCTTGAATATCTGCTACAGAATGTTAGTTTCTGCTGCAGAAATGATATTTTTCGTAGCAGATATTTATCTTCCGTTACAGAATCTTAATTTACTCAATACAACTCGTGGGTAAACCATGATCCCAACCTGAAACACAATTTTAACCTTAACCTCAAGCACGACTAGTATCTCATTGGTCTGTTAAAGCAAGTCATTGACTACAATTACTTCATGTAAATGTCTGCGGAAAAAAAAAATTAATTTTTAACGAAAAACGTAATGATGAGATTTGTCTTATTTATTTCTCATAGTTCAATATTTTAGTTATTCATGAAGTTATTTTAAGATCCAATAGTTCACATTTTGTTTTGTTAATTATTATTATTTTTTTATCAATGGTTAATATTTAATTTCATTTATTATAATATTTTTTGTAATAATTTATAATGAATAGGGAAATTAACAAATCAACAACTATACTATGAGATTAATGATAAGTCAATCATTTAAAAAAATTTGCTATCAGTTTAAACACTGAACGATGAAAAATGGACGGAGTAAACACCGCACTTACGTTTTTTGTTAAATAGTGTGAGGAACATTGTCTTTCCTCCGTTGAACGTTAGCTTTCCGCAACAAAATGTTATCTTTCCACTACGAAAAGTAAGTAATTGAAATAGAACTCAAGAAGATTGTCTCTCCGCGGAGGAAAGTTTGCAGGTAAAAAAAAATTCATTGTCTTCTTTGTAGAAAAACACAGACGGCACAAACAAACAGTGATTTTCTCATTGACAGTAAAACAATTATAAATCATCCGAAATCTAAAATATTAACATTATTTTACAAAATCTTCTAAATTATAAAACAAAAATAAAATAAAATTAACTTATATACTATTTTCTTAAATCCATTCTACATGTATATTAACTATTTTTCATTGAAAGTCTCTAAAATCATGAGTTTTTTTTGTTTTTCTATGGGTATTTATTTTTTTCCATTGGAAGTTCTCAGAAAATTAACCGCGATGTTTGCTCTGTTAATTTTTCATAGTTCAGTGTTTAAGTTGTTAGGAAAAATTATTCAGTGGTTGATTTGTCTTTGATCCTATAGTTGAGTGGTTGATTTGTTAATTTCCCAAATAAATAATTATGTGTGTATTTTAATTAATCGTCAATCGTCACGTCAAAGCTTGGAGCTGTTCTATTCGACTGCATGCATCTGGTCATTCTTCATATTTTAAACCGATTAATTCAAACCGATTCGGAATTTCGGATATATTAGTAGCCGATCAGCGCGAAAGCCAGTTAACCCTCTGACTCTCGAACTCGTCTTTCTCGCCGGAGGAGTTTGCGCACCAATGGCAGCCTCTTGTGCCGCTCCCACCTTGATTCACTGCGTGCGTCGAAGCCACGACAATGGCCTTTCGTCCATAACCAATCGGCCAAGTTACAGAATTCAAGTTTCGGGAGCCGTACCTCTAAACAGTTCCCTGAACAATTCTCTGCAGCCGAAGTCTCTTTCATTTCCATCGTCGTTATCTAGTCAATCTACTGATCCTCGTCTCGGGAAGGATCACCGTTCTTCTTTCGCTCAAACAAACGCCGTCCGTGAGCTCGTTGGTTCTGTTACCAAAGTTCAGGGCTTCCGCTTCGCCGTGGTCTCCTCTCTGCCCCAACCTAAACTTAGCATAATTTTTCAATTTTACACTATGAATTCCTCTTTGATTTTTTTTGTTTATTGAAAGCTTTTGTTCGCTGTAATGAAGGTTGTGGCGCGGTTTAACGAATTCATAACGAGGCCGCTGATGGAGGGAGCTTTGGCTACTTTCAGACATTACTCAGTTCAAGAAGAGGACATTGATGTAAGCAGTATCTAAACCTTCCTTATTATTCTAACTTATGTCTTAATTCTTAAAATGCGGGACCTCGTAGGAAGTTTTAGTGACTTACGTAACTTCTGGTTTGGCAAGTAAACCTTTACTTATGCTGTCATTCTGTAGTTTGACTACATATAAGGAGTGTTCCTTGGCCAATCTTTTCAATTAAGTCATTATGAAGATGATGTTTAACAACTAATCATTTAACCTCTGTTGCTATATGTTGACAACAGTGGGAAGAAATACGATTTTCCTCTTTCAAAACACAGTAAATTTAGTGTAGCTGGTCAGCTGGTGGGTGGAGGATTATGTTATGAACTCATAAATGGTTTGGTTACAAGTAATTTGTGTACTTGCCAGAATTGATTGTCATTAAGGCTTCTTTTAGCCTAAGTTGCTCGATTAATTTATGTGAACTTTGATTCCACAAATAACTAAGCAAGAAACATTTTTATGATTTAGTTGGAAAAACTGGATCGTTTTGACTTCGGAGTTATTTTTTCATTCACCCAGAGATAGATACTTGAATTGGCCAGTTCAAAGTTTGGAGGAGTGACCCGAGCATGTTAGAGATGTGGTTTTTTAAGTGAACTCCCTTTTTTATTAGTTTTCAAGAAGCAAATGTGTATGGCTAGACTAGATCGTAATTTTTAAATGAATGCCACAAGGCCACTTTTGGGGGTATGTTGTAAACTCACTTGTTTTTCCTTGATATTGGTGTCAACTTTACATGGAGATTAACATTACCTTAGCAAACTTTGGCAAAATCTGACCACTTGCATTTCCTGTCCAGATCGTTTGGGTTCCTGGTGTCTTTGAAATCGGTGTTGCTGCTGACAGGTTAGGGAGTTCAGGAAAATATCATGCTATTATATGCATTGGAGCTGTGGTATGGCATCTTTCTTTTTAATGGTTCTTTGAGTTTATAGCCTTTGAACTTACTGACTACTACTCTGTCTATAGATAAGAGGGGATACTACACACTATGATTCTGTTGCTAATTCATCTGCATCTGGAGTGCTTTCAGCTGGTTTAAAATCTGGTTGGTTTCTAGCTCGTTGATGGAATAATTAATTAATTCACTACTTTTACATCAACGTCTCTTAATTCTTATCATCAGCTATATTTTTAGTTGAATTGGTTTGTAAATTGGAGCAAATAGCATTTGTAATCGCATTAGAGAAGTTAGTCGGGTTAATTATTATCTATTCGTTCAGAAGATTCAAGTAATTCATAGGCATACGCCTCGATGTTTTTGTTGTTTATTTAGTAAAACTACGTAACGAGAGATGAGTCTTTTAGGAGGAGAGTGTTTACTTTTCTTGATGGCATCATCACTTTCTTTTTCCTTTGTAGGAGTTCCGTGCATATTTGGCGTCCTTACTTGTGAAAACATGGATCAGGTAAACTTGATTTAGGGCATTTTCAATTAAAAGTTGAGAAAAACCTTAGTATTGTCCCGTTTTCAAACTGTGACATGATCTTTGAACATTGTTGCAGGCTATGAATCGAGCTGGTGGTAAAGTTGGTAACAAAGGTTCTGAGGCTGCATTGACAGCTGTAAATTTGATACTTATGGTGTTCTGTAAGCAGTTATACTTTTGCCTGCTGATAGCAAACCCAGATTCTAATCCTCGCTTATTTATCTAACTGTGCTGTATCAACCTCTAACGTGATTTGGTGATTGTGGGAGTGAAAAAAGTGTATTTAAGTTAGGGATGAGGACATAGTTGTCAACCCTTTGCTCTTCTTTTATGCCATTTC
Organism: Begonia loranthoides; assembly: GCA_022433065.1. Lineage (NCBI taxonomy): Eukaryota > Viridiplantae > Streptophyta > Magnoliopsida > Cucurbitales > Begoniaceae > Begonia > Begonia loranthoides. Next base: position 35,214,346 of record CM039470.1, read on the forward strand.
TCCCCCGGCTACACAGCATCGATTAGATGCTTACAATAGCCATAGCTCTCAGAGAATTGGATTTCTGAGTAGCTTCACCCCATTCGTGATTATGCATTGTGTTATCTTCAATCCAATGATTAAAGCAGTAGTTAATTAATTTGGATTTTGTGCTGCAGATGGAGATGGCATCATTGTTTGAGCACCATCTGTAGTTGCCATCCTCTGGGTCTGATGTGTAAGATCTAATCCTTCTCAAGTTTATCAGTCACTATGGGCAATGGCGTGATCTCATTTTACTCTGCACATAATAAAGATTGCAGTCAGTCAATTTGCGCTTCAATGTCATAAAATTCTATCACAGACAATCATAGCAACATTTCGAGATGTCGAAATGCTATAGAACCATAGTCATGTGAAATGATTTTTGATATTTCATTTCGAATAGTTGCTCATATAGTCATATATATCATGTTCTGATGTGGAAATTAAATAAATAAATCTCGACGCCGATACAAATGTCACTTGTTCAAGTCACAAAGATCTGTTTTCACTGCCATACTTGTTCTGTTCCGGCATCTACTTGTCGGTAGTGATGAACTGCTAGCAACGATATTGAGTTTCTGTAAAATGGTTTAAATTCTGTCTCATGTCTCCATTATCTTTCCTTTTCTCCGTGCAGATGGCGGCTTCGAGGGGAAGTGGAGTCACAAAACAAGCGCAATTCATGGCCAAAAATGAGTGGAGCTCAGTTTTAATTAAATCTATTTTGTTTTGAGTGTAACTTCACATATTTTGAACATTAGTGTGCACATAATATGGAAATATGATAATTACGGATATCTACTTACATTGTTCGTCAAGTACAATCTACTACATACTTATTTTGCAGATTTTAGTTTGCAACTGTGAATATTCGTTTCACTGTTCACAGATATTCGCTTCTTCCCTAATTAACGTGAGTGGGCCACGTGTTCATTTTTCTCTCAGTGGACGCGGTTCTTTTTGTTTCACTGTTCACAGATATTTGTTTATATTGTCTGCCAATCATAACTTGCTATGCATTCATTTTGTGGATTCCACCTCACATTCGCAAGCATTTATTTTTGCTGTAGATATTTATTTTACTGTTTACGAACATCTGTTTTCTCTTAAATTAACGTGAGTCTTCTACGTGTCCATCTTTCTCTTTCTAGACGCCTCATTCTCTGATCATTTCTGCTTCCTCGTTAAATTGTGTACGCGGGGATCGTGATTAACCTAAATTTTAGGGAAAATGACAAATCAACCATCGTGGTTTCCGGTCAATGACAAGTCAACCACTGTGGTATATTTGCTAACAAGTTAACGACTAACGTATGAGAAATTGACAAATCCAACATCACACTCAAGTTGCCTGGACGCCGCTTGCTTGAGGACCACCCCAATCATTTTCCCTTTTATAAAGGAAAAATAAAAGTTAGGGCTCATTCTCCTACCCCCTACCCGACCCCCTGCTCTTCCTCTCCCTCCCAATCGGCTCTCCCACTCTCCCCCAGTCGGCCACGAGTCCCACTACCGCACAGCGACGACCACCCGAGGCCGACTACCGCACGGGGACGACGAGCACAAGAGGTCGACCACCGAACGGCGACGAGCACGCGACGCCAACCACCGAACGGCGACCACCACGCGACGCCAACCACCGAATGGCGACAACCATGCGACGCCAACCACTGAACGGCAACCACCACGCGACGCCAACCACCGAACGGCCTATCTCTCGGATCTCGCCTTTCTCTCGCCTTTCTTTGATAGAGTGTTAGTATCCTGTGGTAGATCTGCATTGCGTCTATTTTTTGTGGTAATTTCCTTGTTATTTTGTTTGTTAGTTAAATTGAGTTTGTTAGTTATTTTTAGTTTTTTTAAAAACAAAATAGCAGATTGGGTTTGTTTGCTAGAAAATGCAATTCTAATCGATAATGGTACTAAGAAACTCGATACACTACTTCCAATTATGAAACTGCTTGTACCATTGGCTAAAGCTAAATTGTGTTTATTTATTTATGAAACTGCATTCAGTCTATTTTTTGGTGGTTTGTTGATTTAGGATGTTGTATTATTCACAAATTTTTGTTTGATTGTATTTTTTATTATACTGCAGGTTGTTGGCAAATTACTCTCAACGATCAGCATGGAATCGCGGCCTAAGAAATTGACGTCAAAGCATCGGAAGGCAACGGTGGAGGCCGTTGAACCCGTTCAAACTACGGAAGTGGAAGATGTCCAACCCGCGACAGCGGTGGAAGACGAAGAAACCGCCGACCTTGAAGAAGAATTATTCTGGAACGCTAATTGCAAAACACGGTATTTAGAAGATATACAAGATCGTAGAATTACTGTGTCCAAAATAGTAGATTTGGACTCTTTCGCAGAAATTGGAATTGATCGTATGCTTCAAGCTGCTGGATTAGCCGGGTTGTGCAATTTGAGGGGCAGTTACTGCGAGAGAGTTATAAGATTGTTTTACGCAAATTTGCGAATATCCACTAAACCATTAGAGGTGCGGACGTATGTTTTTGGAAGGGAGTTGAGTTTCACTTCCAACGATGTAAACATGATGCTTGGATGTGTACTGGATGAGCCAAGCGAGGAATATTATCATATGGCTCGGGAGCCACCATTTGTAAAACAAGGAGGTGGGTTAGCGGTGCTTAGATTGTTGCACCCGGATCCCGAGGTTGTCGAGTACAGAAAGCCAAAGGGAAAGGAGTTGAATGCCTTCGCCCGATTGATCCACTTGATCATGACGTACACCATTTTGCCTTGAAATGGGCATCGCGACCTTGTTACCAGCATGGATCTCTATATGCTGGAGAAGGTTTTTATGGGAAAAAAGGTGGACATTGGATATATAATCGTGAGCTACATGCAAGAGGTGCTCAATAACTCGGTGAAGTCTCTGCCGTACAACTGGCTAATCCAGAGGATCGTTGAGCAATTTGGGGTCCCCATCCCGGAGAACGAACCAAGAATTGAAGAGTCGGTCAATGACATGTACAACAATTCATTATTGGACCGAATGGGTATCACCCAAACAGGAGGTGAATGGTTCCGCAAGGAGAAGAAGGTAGCAGCACATCCACCCAGCTGAAAGCCTTCGCATTCAGTCCCTTCGCATGCACTATCGCTTCCTCCTCGGTCATCTCACTTTAGTTCGATACCTGCTGAGATGGTCAACTGGATGAGCAAGATGGAGGACCTCCATAATATGTCCATGACCCATATGCAAGTGATGGCAGACCAGATACAAATGCAACAAGGCCAAATACAAGAAGCGGTCAAGCTCACAGAAGAGAGGTGGGCTATCGCAGAAGAGAGGTGGGGTATAGAACAACAGTGGCATGTGCAAGCAGCGGGATGGCATTGTGAGATGGTGGCAGCACTTAAGCAAGGGGAGAGGCGATCAACCCATTCAGGAAGTGCGTCATCCTCCTCAGACGCACCAGATGCGACATTCCGATTGTAAGTTAATTTTGTTGAACGTGAATTCCAATTTTTACTTTATTTGTCTTTCATGTACTGACGTGTTGTTAATTTGCAGCGAACCTGTCGGAAGCCGCTTACAAACTCCTCCAGCCGTGCCTCTCAGGCCGCCGCTCCTAAAAATTTTGCGCCTGGTACGTCTTTCATTTCGGTATATATGTGTATTCATTCATGGTTACGCTGACCGTTTGTTGCAGGCTCATGATTTGATGAGTAAGTTCCAAGACTATGTCCGGGCAAATACTCGAAAGAACTTGGAGACATGTGCAATTCTTGCAGGAAAGCTGACCGACAATACATACCTCGTCTCTGAACTCATCTTCCCAGATCAGAAAGGAACGCCAGATAAGGTGAGAGGCCTTTTTTGGGTGTTAGTGTATAAGAGTTTATCTTAGTACTCATCCAAACTTATATGCAGTGCTATACGACGGCAGAAGCTGACACAGAAGTTTTCAATTATCAACAGTGACACGATCTACTCACACTTGGATGGATTCACGTAAGTAATCATGTCGTTTCTCCAGGTTGGCGTTAATGTTTACTGAGATCATATAATGTGTTGTTCACATTGCAGTCACACCCGAAACATGAGTGTTTTATGTCGTCCGTTGATCTGCACATGCAATTCGCTTACCAAACATTGTTGCCGGAATCAATCTCCATTATCACAGCTCCCACTGACAAACAACAGTATGTAGTTTTCCTAGTGTAAATTCTTAATTTTGCTTTCCACGTAATTGCTCGACATTTGTTCCCTTTGCATTACAGGCCGTTCGGCGTCTTTCGGTGTACCCCTGAGGGGATGAGGGTGATATCAGAGTGCCACATTAAGGAACAATTCCACTTGCACGATCCTCCAAGCTTTCAGTATGAGGGTCCGTTGTTCGCTCGAGCTGAGAAAGTAGCCTTTGACGTGAACTTGTCGTTTCTGGTCACAGATTTGCGCCAGAAACAGCCCAGGAAGAAGAAGAATGCGTAGTTTAGTTGATTTTGTGTACTTGTACGTTAAAATGTATGTCAAGTTGTCAATGATATGTTGGGAGGTTAGGTGTAGTTTACATTTAGTGGATGAATGAGATGTTTGGATGATACTGGAATTGTTTGGGTTGTTTGTGCAGGATGTACGAGAATAACTATGTGGAGTCAATAAACAAGGGACATTTTGTTCAAATTTTTAAAAAATTGGCAAGTCTATCAAACTCATTTTATTTTCAACAAAATAATTACATCAATGGCCTTTGACTGTCATGTACATTTGTTGCAAGCAAAAAGGGTTATATCACGGCAGGTTAAGGTCCACATCTGTATACGTAGGTGTGAGAGAACCTTCAGCATCAAACTCCTGCAGACCACATTACAAAGGAAATGATCGTAGTTCAAATATCAATTAAAAGCATAATGCGATAATGCGCTGACCTGCGTCTCATGAACTCTATCGGGAGCTGTCTCGGGGACTCTGAAACCCATAAACCCTTTATAAAAGGGAAAATGATTGGGGTGGTCCTCAAGCCTGGACGCCGCAAACCAGCGGCGTCCAGGCTTTAGGGTTTGCCTGGACGCCACAAACCAGCGGCGTCCAGGCTTGAGGGTTTGCCTGGACGCCGCAAACCAACGGCGTCCAGGCTTGCGGGTTTGCCTGGACGCCGCAAACCACTTGCTTCTTTGCCTGGACGCCGCTTGTTTGCGGCATCCAGACTTTTTCTTTGCTTGTGTTAACTTGAGTGTGATGTTGGATTTGTCAATTTCTCATACGTTAGTGGTTAACTTGTTAGCAAATATACCACAGTGGTTGACTTGTCATTGATCGAAAACCACGATGGTTGATTTGTCATTTTCCCTAAATTTTAACTTAATTTGCTGAACTCCTATCAACCTGAGAAGGAAATAAAAATAAAAATAAAAAAGAAATTATATATGAAGAATCGACCACAACTACATGAACCGGAAAAATTGCAGTGCCATTTGTGAAAAAGAACGTAGCTTGAAAGCTTACGGTGTTCGTCTCTTCCCGGCGGCCGAACCCTTTTGTGGTGAGAGAGAGAGAAGCTAGCGGTATTTGATCCTGGGTGCTGCGGGCTGCGGGCTGCCCTTGCTTCCTCTCCTGCGATTCGATCTCTACTTCATAACTCTATAAATCACACTCGATCTTGATTCCTCATTCCAACGACACCGCATCTCCCTGATTTTGTATAGTGTGTTTGGTTCCTCCTTTTCAATTTGGTAAGTCTGTTTCATAAATTTCTCGTTTTTTTTTTCTCTTTCTCTTCTTCAATCATAGAATATGAGCGATACGGATTGTTCCAATACTCGGAAAATCCGAAACATATGCATACTGGCCCATGTTGATCACGGCAAAACTACGCTTGCCGACCATCTGATTGCCGCGTCGGGTGGCGGCGTACTCCACCCAAAGCTGGCTGGCCGCCTTCGATTCATGGACTATCTGGACGAAGAGCAAAGGCGGGCTATAACAATGAAAAGCTCTTCTATCGCTCTTGCCTACAGAGACTATTCAATAAACCTCATAGACTCCCCTGGACATATGGACTTCTGTAGTGAGGTTTCAACTGCTGCTAGACTCAGCGATGGGGCTTTGGTGCTGGTTGATTCGGTGGAGGGCGTTCACATTCAAACACACGCAGTTTTGCGCCAAGCTTGGATTGAGAAGCTAACACCTTGTTTAGTTCTTAATAAGATTGATAGATTGATTTGTGAGTTGAAGTTGAGCCCCATAGAAGCCTATAACCGGCTGTTGAGGATCATTCATGAAGTTAATGGGATTATGAGTGCATATAAGTCGGAGAAGTATTTGTCGGATGTGGATTCGTTACTAGCTGGACCTTCAGTTGATGTAAGTGACGAAAACCTCGAGTATATTGATGACGATGAGGAGGATACATTTCAACCTCAGAAAGGTAATGTCGTCTTCGTGTGTGCTTTAGATGGTTGGGGTTTTGGAATCAATGAGTTTGCTGAGTTTTATGCATCAAAACTTGGGGCTAGTGTAGCCACTTTGAAGAAGGCATTGTGGGGGCCTCGTTATTTCAACCCAAAAACGAAGATGATTGTGGGAAAGAAGGGATTAAGTGGTGGAAGTAAAGCTCGGCCGATGTTTGTTCAGTTCGTGTTGGAGCGGCTATGGGAAGTGTACAAGGCAGCTTTGGACTCCGATGGGGACAAAGATGTTCTTAGAAAAGTTAATAGCACATTTAATTTGAACGTTCCAGCCCGTGAGCTGTCTAACAAGGATCCGAAAGTTGTTCTTCAAGCTATTATGAGCCGGTGGCTTCCTTTGTCCGAGGCAATACTTTCAATGGTTGTCAAGTGTATGCCAGACCCAATTGCAGCACAATCATTTCGAATATCACGTTTGCTTCCAAAGCGGAACATTTTGGACGATGAGGGCGATATCAGTGTGCTTATGCCGGCCGAGGCTGTGAGAAAATCAATTGAGGCTTGTGATTCTGATGTTGAAGCTCCATGCGTTGCTTTTGTGTCCAAAATGTTTGCTGTTCCAATGAAAATGATTCCTCAGAGGGGGCCCCAAGGGGAGATTGTGAGCAACTTATCCAACGAGGGGGGAGTAGGTGACTCAGATGAGTGTTTTCTGGCGTTTGCACGGGTATTTAGCGGCGTACTTTGTTCGGGGCAGAAAATTTTTGTGCTCTCTGCTTTGTATGATCCATTACTAGAGGAATCGATGGAGAAGCATGTTCAGGAGGCTGAGTTGCATTCATTGTACTTAATGATGGGGCAAGGCTTAAAACCAGTGAGATCCGTTAAGGCAGGGAATGTTGTGGCCATACGTGGTCTTGGCCAGCATATCTTGAAAAGTGCAACTCTTTCGTCTACAAAATATTGTTGGCCTTTCTCTAGTATGGAATTTCAAGTTTCTCCAACACTTAGAGTTGCAATCGAACCTTCTGACCCCGCAGATATGGTTGCACTTTTAAGAGGCTTAAGACTTCTAAATCGAGCAGACCCATTTGTAGAGGTCACTGTTTCTGCTAGAGGGGAACATGTTCTCGCTGCGGCCGGAGAAGTTCATCTTGAGAGATGCATAAAGGATTTGAAAGAGAGATTTGCCAAGGTAAGCTTGGAAGTCTCTCCACCTCTTGTATCTTATAAAGAGACTATCGAAGGAGAGGTGTCTGGTATAATGGATATAGTGACATTGTTTAGTGGAAACTCAGATTGTGTTGAAAAAATGACACCAAATGGTCGTTGTGTTGTACAAGTTCAGGTAATGAAGCTTCCACTTGCGCTCACAAAAGTGCTTGATGAAAATTCTGATATACTTGCAGATATCATTGGAGTAAAAGCCGGACAGAGCAGTAAAGTTTCCGAAAGTAAAAGATCAAGATTAGGACAAAATGAGAGTTCGGTGGAAACAATTAAAAAGCGTATAATGGAAGCTGTTTTTAGCGACATTTCGCCGACAAACGAGAAAGATAACGATGGAGACCGAGCTGACAAGTATAAAGCAATGTGGTTGAAACTCCTCGAGAGGATTTGGGCTCTTGGACCTCGGCAGATTGGTCCAAACATTCTATTTACCCCAGAGTTTAAAAGGAAGGATTCTGAAAATTTTGTGCTTGTTTGTGGCCCCTCCTATGTATCCGAGAGATTAGGCTTTATAAACGAGACTAGAAATGACAATTTGGATGCTAATGCAGCATTAGATCATGACTCGGCTGCTTCAACATCATCAAAAGCATCTCAACCAACATGTATGGAGGCAGAGAGTTTTGAGAGTAGTGTTGTATCTGGATTTCAGTTGGCTACAGCGGCTGGACCTTTATGTGATGAACCAATGTGGGGCTTGGGATTTATTGTCGAAGCCTATGTTTATCCATCGACTGATCACCCGCATGAACTTGAAATGTCCATACTCTCCGATCAGCGAGGAATTTTCACCGGACAAGTTATGACAGCAGTCAAAGAGGCTTGTAGAAGTGCTCTACTTCAAAAGAAGCCTCGGCTGGTTGAAGCCATGTACTTTTGTGAATTGAGCACACCCACTGAATACCTCGGATCTATGTATGCTGTACTGGCCCGAAGGCGGGCCCGTGTTTTGAAGGAAGAAATGCAAGAGGGTTCGTCTTTGTTTACCGTCCATGCATATGTGCCGGTTTCCGAGAGCCTCGGCTTTGCAGACGAGTTAAGAAGATGGACATCTGGAGCTACTAGTGCTCTCCTTGTGCTTAGCCATTGGGAAGCTCTTCCTGAAGATCCTTTCTTTGTACCCAAGACGGAAGAAGAAATTGAAGAGTTTGGAGACGGTTCGAGTGTGCTTCCTAATACAGCCCGGAAACTCATTGATGCAGTCCGAAGGCGAAAAGGTCTTCCCGTTGAAGAAAAAGTTGTCCAACACGCAACAAAGCAGAGGACTTTGGCCCGGAAAGTGTAAAAGATTGCCGGTCTTCTCGCCAAATTACGAGGCTAACTATGCCCACAACCTTCTTTTTGGATCAGAGGTCAGGTTCATACCCAATATGGTTGTTTTCAGTAGTGTAGAAATACTAAGTCAGCCCATTTGGGCATGAAAATCAATTCAAAGCTAAATTGTTTCCTCTCCCAAGTTTTTTTGCCTAGTTTTTGAGTCTTTGACAACTTTTACATGATTACTGCCAAATAAATTCCCATAATCTACTTTGTTCTTGATCTTTCTCCATCAGCTCTGTGAGAATCATCTTTAATCCAATTGTTAAGTTTCTTTCTATTCCATGATGACCTTTACTTTACTGAATGATCTTATGATGATTTTGTAGAACTCATTGCTTCTCCAGATGGTGATAGTGATTTGGATGACTGCTTGGTTTCTGGTTAAGATGAGAATGAGTTCTTTCAACAAACTAAACTATCTCAAACAGAACTACAATTTTCAGAGCTCTTTAGTAAAAATGGAATTGATTTAATTGTGGTTGCTGTATTTAAGGTTCTTGTTTGGAAATCTCATGTTTTGTTCATATGTAAACTCGTATTTGTGGCTAAATATAGCATCATATGCGAAGAACATGGATCGTTTTTCGTATATACTTACTACATATTGGAGTTTGTAGATTCAAATTTTATTTTAACATTGCTTAAAAAGCGAAGTAAATTTTATTATTCGAAATAAAATAATTATAGTTTGTTGTCCCGCGGTTGAACATTACAATTTCCGCTGCGGACGCGATATAGGAAATAGAAAAATTTCCTTCTTTTCTCCTGGAGAAAAGAAGGAAACAAATTCTTTTCTCGAAGAAAATTTTCATTTTTTTCTCCTGGATTCTTTCTTTCTCCTTGATAAAAGAATGAATGAAAATTTATGGAGAAATAAGAAAAATCCTTCTTTTCTCCCGGAGAAAATAAAAAAATTTTCTTTCTTTTCCTATTTGGAAATAATAAATAAAATAAATAAATTTTTCTATAAGGAAATTTTCCTAGAACGAGTCACGATAATCTGTGGCAGATCATTATCAATTTGTTATGGATCATGGTCAATCCGAGGCAGAAAATGTCTCAATCTGCAACGGAACGTTGATATTATAACATTATTTTTTAAAATATCGTTCCGCGGCAAATTGAAATCAATACATGTTCGATCTGCCAATTAACGAAATCAATATGTGTTTAACAGCAAACATGATAGTGATATTTGCGGCGACTTTTTTCCATAATTCAGTAGTTAATTTATTAGCGAAATGAGTTTAATGATTGATTGTAAATTACAATGGTTAATTTGTCATTTTCCCTTTGTTTGTATCTAGAAGTATATTTAATAATAATAAATCCTACCATTCCCTTCTTCGTTTTAGAACCATGTTCATTTTTCTTGTATTTAGTCACAGAGAAATCGGAGAGTTAGGAAAATTAGAAAATCTTATCGTTTTTAATGTTTATTTCAATAGGTTAACAAAAATGTGACAACGATGTTTACGATATTCAATTATCGTAATTATTTATTAGTAAAAATTGTTTAGTGTTTTATTAATTTCCCAAAAAATGGATTGAAATCATGTAATACTCACAAATATTTCATACAAAATTAAGATTATGTGTTTTAATCCATGACATGTTTTAGTTTAAATGCGATGATATTTCTATTTTCTCTATTAAAATTCTATTTTGACGACAAATGGTACGTTACAATATTTTAATTTTAGTGCCCTAGAGAGGGAAGAAGTAATCGGGTGAAGTTTGGTTTTAATTAATTAAACCTTTATTAATTGACGCGTAATATTTATTAAGAAAATTAACCAAACAAACAATGAACTATAAAATCAATGACCAAACAAATATTAAATAATTTTAGTTAATAAATAAAATATTGAATTATAGAAAATGAATGAGACAAACATCGTTGTCACGTTTTCTGTTAAAAATTAAGATTTTTTAAGCTTGCTAAAATCTATTGGAAGAGACAGTGAGGTTTAGGGTTAAGAGTTCGCTCGGAAATTGTTGTGGCCGGTGTGCTTTATCTGGGGTGGAATGTCAAATTATATACTACGGTTAAAGAAGTTTAATCACCGTATGTATTTTCCTCAGCAGAAAGTTCGTTTATGCTAAGGAAATTAAGATTCCCCTGCAGAATCTTAGTTAGTGGAATAAGATTTCCTTTACGCAATGGAAAGTAAGTCATTGACTATAATTATTTCATGTACGGGTCCAATCGATCTACTGCGGAAAGACGACCTATCTGCTGCGAAATTTTTTTTTAATATTTTTAACGGAAAATTTGACAACGATGTTTACATCGTTCATTTCTCATAGTTTCGTATTTTATTTATTAGTAAAAATTGTTTAGTGTTTATCTTGTCACTCATCCTATAGTTTAATGTTTTTTTTATTAATTTACTCTATTTATTATTAAATTATTAAAAAAATGCGATAACCATATAAAAACAAATAGATTATATTAACCATGTTAAAAAATTTATTAATAAAATGAAACATATATTATAATTTTATATTTTCGTCTATTTAATGAACTATTATTTAAATAATTTAAAAATTACCATAATAGTTAAATTTACACGTACAGAACAAGTTGTTTCTCGAATTTTTTTTAACAAATAAGTCTATGAACTTAAGTACATCAGCTATTAAATTATAATAGTTAGAGTTATTGTCAACGCAGACGCATTTTTCTCAAGGGGCGTCTTCTATTTTCTTTGGGCGATTTCTAAAGATAAGAAATTACTATTTTAGCAATAGCGCAATTTACATAGGAGATTAATAGAGTCGTTTCGTCTAAAAATTCTCCCCTGCAAATCGTCTTTTTGCCACAATCGTAATTTTTTCTTTGTAGAAATCACCCATCAAAGAAAATAGAAACATTAACATATGATAACTTATGTTACAAGTGACCATCATCTCGTCGCATGATATTGTCTGCTTTGGGCCTTCGTAAGCTAGCATGAGTTTGTTCTTGGACCAGAATCTCATAATTCTGACACAAAACACGTCATATAGGTAAAAATGAGTATACACTTATAAATCAGTTCCACAATCATCTTATTTCTGATGTGGTACTGTAGATTCTCTTGCAACTCCTCTGAGTTCAAGTCCTAACCATTGAGTTCAAGTCCTAACCATGACACTTAATTGTTAATGTCAAAGACATATTTGCTTAAGATTCAATGATGTAATTGATATTTATTTATTATTATTATTTGGAATAATTATATTTTTAATTATTAATAATTTAAATCCTCGAAGATTCCAAACAAAGGGAAACAAACGAGACCCAGTGACAATGGCGGGCCAGCTTTTTTACTGCGCGAAAGGCCTTCCCTTTGAAAATTATGGAGGGAGTAAAACAACAGTCCAAGTCCAACTAATGAAATCATGGTGCCTCCTTCTCTCTCTCTCTCTCTCTCTCTGTCTTCTTCTTCCCTGCCTACTTTTTGCTTTTCCAAAAGTGAACGACCATCTCTCTCTACTCTCTTCCCTGGGGCTCATTTTTTGGCGAGTTTGTCGAAGCGTCTAATCAAGCTGATGTCTCTCGTTTGATCGTATAATCTCTGTTCCAGACGCAAATTCTTCAGAGTGTTTTTCATGATCTGTGAGTCTGTTTTTTTTTTTTTGTTGCTTTTCTTTAGTCGTGGTGGACTGTATTGTCGCTTTGTTCTCTCTACTCATCAGTTTGTTTTTTCGTTTCAGTTTCTCCCTTCTTAGATGCTTGATTTTACTTTTATGTTCGTTATAGATCACGAGTTTCAATGTTTAACGATTTGTTTTTTTCCGCAATCAGATATTTTGTTAGAATTTTGGTGGATTTAGGTTTTGGTTCACATCTGGACCTGGTACATCTACCATATTTGTTATAATTCAGACTTATGCTAAGATTGGCCGTTTATTTACTGTGAATAATCGGACAATTTAATCTTTTCTCTTGTATGCAAATTTCTGACAACCATTTTGCATCTCTCTCCATCTCTCAGCCACTGTCTGGCCCTCTCTCTCTCTTGCATAACATTTAATCTCAAAGCATGACAAGGGTAAGTCGAGATTTTGCTGACACGATGAAGAAAGAGGCTGTTCCGGCTGTGTCAGCTGACGTGATATTCACATCTAGCCGGTTTCCAAATTACAAAATTGGAGCTAAAAACCAGGTCGTTGAGTCCAAAGATGATCCAAAAGTACGATCAATGAAAGAGGCTGTAGCACGAGAGACTGCTCAACTGTTGGAACAACAGAAGCGCCTTTCAGTTCGCGATTTGGCTAGTAAGTTTGAGAAGGGTTTGGCAGCGGCTGCTAAGTTATCTGAAGAGGTTAAGTTCTTCCACATTTTTTTTTCAAAAATTCTTTTTCAGTTTTCGAAAATCTCCATTTTTTATGCTGTCTGCATTAATAGAAAAATTTCTGTTTGCTGTTCTCGGATTATCGTGTCGATAAGAAGCGTTGATATGGTTAATTTTAGAAAGAAAAAAGGCTTAATGTATAACTAAGTTTGTGATGGTTTGTGTGCACTATTAGAGCAAATCTAGTAAATCAAAGGAATTGTGCACTTTCACTTGATATGTTCAGGCAAGACTGAGAGAGGCTGCATCATTAGAAAAGCATGTTCTATTGAAGAAGCTCCGAGATGCATTGGAATCCTTAAAAGGGCGTGTCGTAGGAAGGAACAAAGATGATGTCGACGAAGCCATTGCAATGGTTAGTTTATGAGCATGCTGCTTATAATTAAAGTTTGTTATTTTTCATTTGTTTTTTATTAGAGTAATTTGTGGTCTTGTTTTTACCTCTTGCACATCAGACCTAGATCTTTGCAATGATAATCATGCACAATGTTTTTTTGTTATAATTGCAGATACAATCTCTTACTTTAGTCAAACAATAAGAACTTGTTGTTGTATTTACTCTAGGTGGAAGCTTTAGCAGTTCAACTGACTCAAAGAGAAGGTGAGCTGATCCAAGAGAAGGCGGAAGTGAAGAAGCTGGCAAATTTTCTTAAGCAGGTGATCCAAGCAAACTATAAAGCCTTTTGACTTCTCATAATGTCTCAAAGGCAAGAATCAAATGTTCGATCAAATTTGAATGTCAAAGAACAGAAATAAAATGTCTGTCGAGGCATCTATGATGGGAAAGCATTTGAATGATGCTTTAGTCTGTTTTAATGTGTGTGTGTGTGTGGGGC
>CM039470.1:35228866-35297335 GCA_022433065.1 Begonia loranthoides
ATACTAAATACTACATAGAAATTCTATTAATAGTGATGTGAAAATATATATGTTTTTAGATTTATATATTATTTATGCTGGGTCGGTTAGTTCTTCCTTTCTGAATATTCTTTTTTTCCTTGGCACTTTCAACGCAAAATGTTATCTTACGAGAAAATGTACATGACCTTTAATTGAGCGTTCGTACTTTTTGTAGGCTTCAGAAGATGCCAAGAGACTTGTTGATGAAGAAAGAGCATTTGCTCGAGCAGAAATTGAAAGTGCCCGTGCTGCAGTTCAGAGAGTTGAAAAGGCCCTTCAGGAACAAGAAGACATGTCTCGAGCCTGTGGGAAACAGGTTTTTGCTCCTTATATTCTAAGATTTCCACATGTCTAATGTCAGCTAGTTGTTTGTTGTATGCATTGTCCAACTCTGGTATTTTTATCATGTCAAAGTTCTGAATGCAAAAGATTGTGGCTTGCATGCTGAATTTTCTTACAGTTAGAATCTTGATTGTTTAAATTTTCTTAATAATTTTTTTTCTGGGAACTAGAAATGAGCAAATGGTTTTGAAAATTTTATAATTCATTTTCCGTTGAGTATTTAGGATCTGGAAGAATTGATGAAGGAGGTTCAAGAGGCTAGACGGATAAAAATGCTCCACCAACCTAGTAAGGTTAACCTTTTATCCTTTGTTCTTTATATTGTTTCCCCGTTAAAACTCTTTTGGTCTGCTAATGTATCAGATTTGGTGTTGTTTTCTGTCGTTATCGTAGGTTTTTTTACTTCTAGTTTTACTGTAGGTTGTAAAATGATATAGTTTGTGTTTTTTAGATTCCTCGCGACATTGTTCATATCGTTGTGTAATTGTTACTTTGTTAAAATGTTCTTTGGAGTTGTATATTTCAACTTCTCTTTAATATATTTTCTAGGTAATGGACATGGAGCATGAGCTTCGAGCACTGAGGATGCAATTTGCTGAGAAGTCCAAGCTTTCTATTCAGCTTCAGAAGGCGGTAAGTTCATTTTTATTACATGCAAAGCAGATGCAGTTTGCTGGCTAGCATTCCGTTCGGCTTCACATTTTCATCTGTTAAGATTACTTGTTTCTGGTACAGATTTTTGATTCTCTTCAAAAATCTAGTTTCTTTGATTCTCTTGTTTATGTGCTCTAATTGCTTGTATGCTAAGGTACTGGTATAGTTTTAATTTTAAACATTTTTATGGATCTATGGAAATCTATCAGAACTGGCTTCTGTTATTTGTTTCCTGTGCTTCTAACCTTTATTTTTTTTGGGTTTCTATGTTTGTTCATCCAGCTTACAATAAGCAAGAGTGCTGTGGCAAGTAGTTTACATTTGTATGAATTAGATGGTGCCGAAGCATTGGGTTCATATCTGCGAATCCAACCCTGCTCAGATATCGCTCCGGAACTTTCTACGTGTTTTATTCAATGGTTTCGAGTAGTTTCTGAAAGTGGCAAAAGGGATCCAATTTCAGGTATTTATTGTAATAAATCTTGTCGGAAAGAATAATTTATTCTTCACGGCTGATTCCGTTTTATGCTTTCTATGGCTGTTGACATGGGGTCCAGCATTGTTTTGAGTAAAAAATGATGTGTATTGAGAAGAAATAACAAAAGAAGAGAGGAGAATAACCCCTCTAAAAAAACGAAGCATTTGAGAACGCTTGATTTGCCGCAATTTCCCTCCTGTTCGAGAGAACAATGCAAAATGGATAAATCTTAAAAGACTCCTGAAGTCTCTTACGAACATTTCTCTTTTCGTAAACTTTTGCAACTTTATTCCTTCAAAATTTGTGTTGAATGATTATTTAATATATTCGACCTTTTTACCAATATTTATATATATTTTTTTGTGTTGGAGGGAAATTTTATTTTTATCTGGTTACTTTTTTTATTTTTTATTTTTGAAGAATACTTTCTTATTGTTGTGATAATCATCAATCCGACGACGTGTTACCGCTGAAAATCATAATATTATGAGATCTTAAATAGTCAACCTGTAAATATCGATTGTTTTCTTATCTATCACTTAAATTTTATAATGCAGGAGCTACTAAGACAGTTTATGCTCCAGAGCCATTTGATGTGGGCAGAATCTTACAAGTCGAAATTATTTTAGTAGACCAGAGAATCACATTGACAACCACGAGCCCCATTGATCCAGGTTTTCTTTTGACTCATGATGTCTAACATGATTCCCATGTTCATTAGTTGTCTCAGTTCATGCATTTATCACTGCAATAGATGGTATATTAGTCACATCTGAAACTGTGCAAGTATATATGCACCTAGTGTGGAAGATTTTTAAGATAGAGCAGAACTCATTTTCATTACTATGACAGATGAAGGTAAGTGTTCGAGTTCAGGTGTTGTGTTCCCGGATTTAAAAAATTATTGGAGACGATTTCGAAAGAACAAGGGGCCTTCACAATAGGTAGAAACATTTTAGATTTCTCCTTGATTGCTAATGAAATCTTAGAAGATTATAGATTGAAGAAGAATAAAAGGGTTGTCTTTAAAATTGATTTTGAAAAGCCTATAATTATGTGAATTGGGATTTCTTTGACTTTGTCGTTAGAATGAGAGGCTTTGATGTCCTTAGAATGAAAGGCTTTGCTAATGTTCAATGTAAGTTGAGACGGAGACTTTATTATGATAATAGAAGTTACATTGATGATACCTTTATTATGGACGAAAGAAACAAGAAGAAGATGAAACTAATTTGGAGACTAAGAATCTTAGCAATCGATTGGGCTACTTGGCTTCATCAAAATGAGATTATTTTTGTGGATAAGCTTCTAAATAGTAATTTATGAAATATGGTTAATTTTTTTTATCACTAAGTGGATTCATAGATTTATGTATTTTAAAAATTATTATTCTAATATGGTTTTTTCCAACTGAAAAAAATTGTTTTCCATTAGCTGTTTTTTGTTAGGGTGGAGTTCTCCTCTCTAGACTTGTTGTAATTTTTCGCTTTTAATACAATTTTTTTTATAAAAAAAGGGAAATCAGTTCAAAGATTTCCTAGAATAATTGAATGAATATATATAGCGCTCGGATTAAACAGAAAAGTGAAGGAATAAATTTTCTTTGATTATAGCGCTATTTTATGATGTGGAGATTTTGAGAACATTCTAATTAAGTTTTGTTAAACAGCTGCTGGTTTGGGAAACTACGTGGAGGCGCTTGTCCGACAACATGATGTTGAATTCCATGTATGTTGTCTTCATTTGTTTGTGTTGAGAACAAGAAATTACAAGATAAGACAGGGTAAAAACCTCTCTTAATTAGAAAAAAACATGGAAACAACTAGAGTATAACAATTTCTCTTTAGTTGAGCAGAACCAAACTAAATGGATAAATCTGAAAAAACTTAGAATTATAAATTCATTTAGCAATAATGAAATTATTGTTGTCCCATCGAAATTGGGGTAAAAACTCTCCCTCTTTCTACCCTTCAACTTATCTTTCTCTGTTCAGAAAAAGGTGTAGAAAATGTGCAGCATGACCAAGTTATGCCAGGAATAAAAGACAAATTTCAAATGAGTGGACTATAATGTTAACGGATATCATTTAATGATCGACCAAGACTTGATTCTATGATCCAGCAGTGGTAGTGCCGATAGATGATAAGGAGCTTTGTTTAAATCTAGGATGCTTGCTTGCTCATGTTTCCATTAATTCTGAAGCTTTTCCATATTTTATACAATATAGTGAAAGGCATAATGAGAAAATCTTTGAGATAAAATTATTATTTTTGCTCAATCAGAAAATGATGTTACGACGAAGAATGTTCCTTTTTGGGAAATGCATGTTCTATATTTTTATTTATTTAATATGATAATTTGTGGACACCACCAATCTTCTAATTTGAATAATTTTGTTGATTGTTTAGTTGGTTAGAATCGGATATATCTTTCATACCCAAACAAATGCTTCGTCTCTATCCTCTTATCTGCCTTGTCATGGGAGAAATGACCAAGCTGAGTCACTTTGATGTCCGATTTGCAGGTGGTTATTACGCAGATGAATGGCGAAAATCATCCATCTGAATCGGTACATGTTTTTCATGTGGGAAAGATGAGAATAAAGATTCAGAAAGGAAAGACAACAATAGCTAAAGAATATTATTCAGCTTCAATGCAGGTAGCTTCGTAGTTTAAGAATTAACTATTCGGGTTGGCTTTAGAATGTTCTATTCACTTCTTGATATTCTTATAGCTATGTGGAGTAAGAGGAGGTGGCAATGCTGCAGCTCAGGCATTGTTTTGGCAAGCAAAACAAGGACTTTCCTTTGTATTGGCCTTCAAATCAGAAAGAGAGAGAAACGCTGCCATCATGCTGGCTAGGAGGTTTGCTTTCGACTGCAATGTAAGAACTTCTGACCATTTTGGCGTTTACATTCATGTATTTTTAGCTTCCAAGTCCATTGCCACCTCTAAAAAATGATATTTATATCCCCAAACTATATCACACACTGCTGTACTCCTTGAGTATCCCCTCTCTCTGATCACAGACTGTTAATATCTGATGAGATTTTTAGTGAGTTTTGCTATGTTGTAGATGCTTGAAAAAAAATTAGAAAACTAACACTGTTGGACTGAAGCTACATCTAAAAAAAGACTCGACAGCAATGAAAGAGCAAATACTCGAGGCACTTTGTATTGTCTTCAGCCAGTTTAATACTTTTCAGCCCATCCCTCGAGAGACCCTCCTTTAATTTCTATCTCAATTCAAAATTATTCAACTACTAAGCTGAAAATTTATAGAATATCCTTTGTTTTCTTCAATGGCAGATCATGCTATCTGGTCCAGATGACAGAACTGCTAATGCAACCTAAGGAAGTATAGATTTCATCTCTAAATGTGAGTAGTTCATGCTGTGCCTTGTAATATAAGTAACTATAGGATTCTGGGGTGTAGTATAATTGTTATGTGAGTTTCCACATTTTTTTTTTTGGGTGGGGGGGTGGTTATTCTTTGGCTTTCTTGTTTTCACAGCATCAAGGCACTTTTTTGTTTGCCTTTTTGTTCCAGTGTGTTGTTGCAGTTGTATTAAACATTATAGTGTGTAATGCGTTGAGTGTTGTTTTGTTAGATGGTTTGTGTTCATAGTTGAGTAAAGGAGCTTGTCAAATGTGGATATGTTTTGAATTCAAAGATAGAACTTTATGGATTGTGTGTGTTTGCATGATACTTTCAAGGGTAAGTTTAACTGGTGAAGGTCGTTCCTTGAAGTTGTGTTCTTCTAAGTCTAAAGTTTAAATGTCTGTAAGAACATTTATTCTAATTTGTGTAACAAAACTTTGAGATTATATAGTACGTGAGTCCTGTGGGTAAGCCGCCGTGCATTTACGCCGGCGAGGACAAATAAAAATTAAAAAAAAGTATAAATAAGAACATGAACTTGAATAAATTATAATAAAAGAAAGAAAAAGAATCCATTATAGGATCAAAAATGGGAAATTAACAAATTAACCACTGTATTTTGTGATCAATGGCAAGTTAATTACTATTGTATTTTGGCTAAAAACTTAATCATTAAACTATGAGAAATTGTTGTTGCGAACATTGTCGTTAACTTTTTAAAATTTGCAGTGGAAAAGAGCAAATGCTCATGTAAAAAATGGAAAGAATTCGTAATTTTAGAGATTTTTAGTGTAATATCTATGGAGAATGGTTTTGAAAAAATACGTATAAGTTGATTTTAAATTTTTTTAGTTTAATAATTTAGAATATTTTGTAAAAGAATGTTAATGTTTTAGATTTCGGGCGATTTAAAATTGTTTTACTATCCATGGGAGAATCACAGATTTTTTGGGTTGTCTGTGTTTTTCTACTAACAAGACAATGAATTTTTTTTATTCGCAGACTTTTCTTTGGGGAACACAACTTTCTTCTGTGAAATGTTGTCTTTTTGCAGCGGAAAGTCGTCTTCCCTCTGCGGAAAGTCGTCTTTCTGCAAAGTAAAGTTGACATTCCTTTGCAGAAAGACGACATTACTATGTGGAATGTCGATTTTCTTAAAATTTATTTCAAGGACTCACTTTCCGCAGTGGAAAGACAACGTTCCTCAGAGTAACGACAACGCTATTTAACGGAAAACGTAATCGCGACATTTACTCCGTTAATTTTTCATAGTTCAGTGTTTAAGTTGTTAGCGAAAATTGTTCAGTGATTGACTTGTCATTGATCACAAAGTACAGTGGTTGATTTGTTAATTTCCCAACAAAAAAAAAAAACAGAGGGTAACGCTCAGATAAGAAAAAAATTACATGCAAAAGATAAATTCTAAAGAACTCTGAATAATAGGTTTACTTTTTAAGTTCATCTTTTTACCAATTCCTAATAGTGATGCATGAATGATTGAATAATGGGAAGATATAATGCAAGTCATATAAACTCGAGCTGTGTAAACATATTTGAAGCTATCTAATCAACTTAAATGTGGCTAATGCTTAGTTTTGATGCCTAACAAACTCATACATTCAAGTTCTTATCCTTAAAGTGGTCTTCATATTCATCAAGTTTTAAAAATCATGTAATGTAAATATCATTCACTTTGGTAGTGAGAATGTGCCTAATCCTACATTCAATAATGCATTGCTAGAGACTAAAAGTAGACAAACAAGGTTGTTCAAAAGGAAAAAAATCACGCAATAAAGGAAGATTTTTTAGGTAGATAGAAATGAGTTTAATGTTACAAGATATAATTCTACAACTATATGCAAATGTTTATTTGAAAATAAGAAAAAAAACTAGGAAGGATAATTGGGGAAAAAAGATGCAAAGACCTCTTCTTGTAAGTTCAAGCTCTTAATTTTTCTCTCTCTAATTGTAAGTTGTACTATAGTTGAGAGGATTTCTAAAGCCAAAAGTTGGAACAAAGTTGGACTCACCTTGACCTTAGCCTTACAGGAGTCCTAGTCGTGAGCTTTGATTTCCACTTTGCCTCTAGAGCTCATCTCATCATTCTTTCCTAGCTCCAACCTTCTTTCCAAGAATTCTGAGTTCTGCTTCCATATTTCTCCGTCAGCATAAACCTCTTTCTTCCATATAGGAACTGAAGCTTTTAACTCATCAATTAAAAACTGACACGACTCCAATGCATCACCTCTATGCACAGAGGAGACTGCAATAAAAACGCTTGTTTCTGCCACTTGAACGGGACCGAGTCGGTGAGCCACTGCAATGGAGTGGATGTTCCAAGATGATCTAGCGGAAAAGCAAATCTCTTTGATGCGTCGGATTGCCATTGGCACGTATGCTTCATACCTTAGTTCCCGAACTGTTCTCCCATCGAATGTGCTTCGCGTGGTACCTGAAAATGTTGCTATCGCACCGGCCTGGGGTGCATTGACATAATTAATGTATTTGGCAATGTCTACCAGGTTATCCTCTTCTAAGATTTCCACAAGAGTTTTCTCGTCCATTTACTCCCTGCGAAAACAAATATAATGATGGAAGATATAAAAGAAAATTATTGACATATATTCCAAAGGCATACTCCAAGTGTCATTTGTTATGTTGTTGGAAATAAATAGAATATATTTTGACCGTGCTATTAGTTTCTTTTCAATTAGGTCTTAAATATACCAATTTACCATTTTCTCTTTATTCAGATAATGTTTTTAAGTTAGAAGTTTCCTACTTTATGCAATTTAGACTCTAATGAAACTCATGGGTTCTTTCATTGAAGACGACTATTATTTAATATTCCTATTTTTATTTCCCTACATCTCTCTCTCTTTCCCTAGTTCTTCTACTTTCTCAACCTGTCTATTTGTTTTCAATCTCCCACTATCTATTTCTCACCTCTAACTTAAATCTTGCTTCTAATTTCACATCATGAGCATGCATGTTTGATACATTTTTTAGCAGTATTTGGTTCAACAATCCCTCCTCTACTGCAATTCTACTGCAGATCAAATGAATAATTTGAATATGTAATTGACTAGAGATCAATATATTCAGAGTCAATTGAAGTTATAAAATCAAGCACAAAGAATTCTATAAAATCAAGCAGCTTCGGACAACATTGCTTTGTTGTCACATTAGCAAGATATCCTACTCGGAAGACACAAGCAATTAACAAGGAGTGAATATGAAGATTTTTTAGCATCAGCAGGCAGACAGAAGGACAACTTCAAGGCAAAAAAAAAAGAAGCAAAAATCAATCGTTGTTTCATTGCCTGATCAAACATGGCTATAGATGACATGACAGGGTAGAAGAAAAATAATCTGTCTTACATGAAAATTTTCATTTCGTGTGTACTTCTGCAAAGAATCCGATTGATATCTTTAATTTATACTGTTCCAGTCAGTAAGAACCTGCCAATGGTTGGTGAAGATGGGGCATGACCTCTATTGTGGCTCAAGGGATAAGTAGAAGGTGAGGTCATGGTCAATTATTTTCCACCAACCAACTCTTTTTTTCAAAATTATATAGAGTTCAAAAAAAAAATAAAAGGCATTATCACACCTAATCACAAGGAAACCTAAGAAGCTAATGCAATCAAAGCATTATGGGTAAACAAAAAAAAACTCAAAATAAGAATCAATCAGAATTCTCAGAGTGTCAAAACTCAACAGTCAACAAACTAAAGTCAAATCCAAGATAGAATTTCTCTAAGCAACCGAAAAAAGCAAGAGATTTGGTTGACTGTATATGTCAGAACCAAATAATTTTTCACCAAATCTCCGATTCCACATGATGATGGAAACGCATTAACTGACAATTTACTTGGATAAACAAAAAAATACAGCCACGATATATGCAATCAAGTTCGAGCTTCGTTAAGACGGCTTAATTTGGGGATTGAACGACCATTAAAATTTGAGAAAACAGAGAAAAATGTCGAAATTAAACGAAAAGAAAGCACTCAAATAAATGCTCTACCGCTCAGAGAGGAAACAACTGGACATAAATTACCTGCGGTTATGAATTCAAGAAACGAGCGAACAGTTTTATCAACAGACGAGGTTTCTAAAGCTGCGAGAAACGGAGTTCCGGCGAGAGCTCCGAACTGTTAGCTCTCTTTCTTTCTCCGTCAAGTATCAGAACAGCGAAGAAGACGACAAACACCAGTGACCAGGCCAGCGAAAAGGGCTTGCGGATGTAATATAAATATTTATATTATTTTTTAAAAATTATTTATTTATATTAAAAAAAATTATACATCGTATTAATATTAGAGCAGTATAAAGCGTAGTAAGGAGACAGCTCGGCTGTACCTGGGGGTCCATCAATGGCGTCTGAGAGCTGCAGCTCTCGCCATTTCTCCTGGCTTGTCAAATCTTGCCTCCCCAACCCTAATGACGTTGATCCGCCGAATGCTTGCCTCTTCCACAGCCACACCTACAGCACTCATCGTTGTCCTCCAGCCATTGCTGCTTCCTCAACACTATCCTCTCTTCCTGACGATCTCCTCCTCGATTGCCTTTCCAGAGTTCCGCCTGCTTCCCTCCCTTTACTCGCCCTCGTATGCCGTAAGTGGTTCCGCGTTGTCTCATCCGACGCCTTCTTCCACCTCCGTCGCCTCCGCGGCCTTTTATGTTTTACTGTTTTCGCCGTTTCAGCTACCGATTCTGGTCTCTTTGCTGCTAGTCTACGCTTCAGCCAGGATGCTTGCTGGAAAATCGCACTGTTCCTTCCTCAAGACGATGTTTCTCTAGGGAATCTCCACGGATTGCTGTCTCACGCTCGTTTATCCGCTATTGGGCCTAGAATCTATATTATCGGTCGGAATGCCATGGTATGCTTTGATACCTGGTCCGGAACGGTGTTGTCCAGATCTGGGATGTTGTTCGCCAGAAAGAAATTCGCCAATGCCGTTATTTGCGGGAAAATCTACGTCGCGGGAGGTGGACCGACAACTATGGAGGTGGAAGAATACGATCCGGCGAACGATTCCTGGCGCGTGGTAACACGATCTCCTAGGAGGCGGTACGGTTGCATTGGAGCTTCCGTCGACGGAGTGTTCTACATTATCGGTGGGCTTAAGATCGGAGATTCTGGAAAAGAAGTTGCGCGAGGCGGCGCCGGGGCGGAGGTTCACGTGTACGCAAGTTCTATGGACTTATACGATGTCGAGGCCGGGGCGTGGCTGCGAAGCCGATCAGTGCCAGGCGGAGGGTGCGTTGTGGGAGCGTGTGCAGCCATGGGGCACATCTACGTCCTCGCAAGCCACGCGGTTGAACTTTCATTCTGGAAGTTCGATGCTCGGAGAAAGAGCAATAACAGCGGAAATGGATTCGGAGAGTGGCGCAAGATAGAGAGCCCTCCCTTACCAGCGCAAGTGAGACTGGACAGCGCCGTGAGGTTCAGCTGCGTCGGGGTAGGAGCCATGGTAGTGCTTGTTCAGGTAGCCGGTAGCATCGACGACTTACTGAGACGGAGTGGTAGAAGCGAGAGAGGAAATCGGGAGCGCCTGATTTTGGTGTACGATTCCGTTGCCGACGAGTGGAACAGAGGAACAGACATGCCAGAGTGCATCCGACGCGCCGCCTGTGTGTGCGCGGAGTGCTAAACTACGCACTCCAACGTGCGCACGGTAGACGATTGTGACACAGTGACAGTGTTATCGTGCACTCACACATGCTTTGTTTGGGGAGACGAGCAAAGTTGGCGAAGAAGCGTGGCTTTCACTCAAAACTTTATCAATAGCCTGACCCCACCCCACCCCACCCTATTAAAAGAGTTTACAATTGTTTCATATTTTTAAATTATTTAAACTAATATATTTTAAATACCCCTAAATTTTGGTTTAATTGAAAATTGAGTCCTTAATTTTGTTTTTTTGGTGCAATTACACCCGAATTTAAGGAAAAAGAGTAGCGCTCGGATCGGATGGTCAGCCATTGACAACGTATAAGAATAGTAAATTGTAGCACGTGTCGAAAAACAAAGACGGGTGACCGCCACACTGATAGGGAAAGTTCGAATTGAATTTGAATGATAATTATAAAAAATAAAAAATAAATTGAATCCAATTTGAGAGATAAAAATTGTACTTTACCACCAAAAGATTATATGAATTTTCTTTTTAAATATTGCAGTCATATTTTTTGTTAAAACACGTTTCTTGACATTGAGGATGTCCAAAGTTTATTTTCGGACATCCCTTGGCAGAGGAGGTTATTCGAGGCTGATCGTGGGACGTCCCTCAGACGTCCATGTGACAGCCTCAGACATCCTTGGCATTGGGGAGGACGTCCCAAATTGATCATTGGACATTATATGGCGTCGTAGGACATCCACTCCTTAGGAAGGATGTCTGCTCCCTAAGAATGACGTCTATTAATTATTGAACGTTAATAAGAAGGACGTCTGTGTCTTCTAATTTACATAGACGCGGACGTCCACTCCTTAGGAAAGACGTTCATTAATTTGTGAATGTTAATAGGAAGGACATCCGCATCTTCGCGTTTACATAGAAGTGAACATCTGCTCCCTATGAAGGATATCTGAATCTTCTCATTTACATAGACGCAAATGTCTATTCTTAGGAAGCACGTCCGTTAATCTGTGAATGTTAATAGGAAGGACATTCAATGCAATATGACGATCCTCGGACATCCTCCAACTCTGAGGGATGTCCGGGAGATGTTTTTTTAGTGAAGAACGTAACTGCGAGGTTTGCCTACTTTGTTTTCCATAGTTTAGTTGTTAGCTAATTTAATTTAAGGTTTGACTTGTCGCTAACCCCAAAATTCAGGATTTTTTTAACTACCCTAACGAAAAAAAAAAACAATGAACTATGAGGTCAATGACAAGCCAAACATTAAACTAATTTTGTTAACAATTAAAACCCTAAACTATGAAAAATAAACGAGTCAAATCTCGCAGTCACATTTTTCGTTAAAAAAATGTCTCCAGACGCAGATGTCTGTACAAAAAATAGCTGACATTTGGTCCTTAGAAATGACGTTTTTCCTATTAACGTTCACAGATTAACGAACGTTCTTCCTAGGGAGCGAATATCCTCTATTTCAGTACGGACGTCCGTGCCTATGTACATGTGAAGACCCAAACGTCATTCATATTAACGTTCACATATTAACAAACAGATTTTTTATCGAGCGGATGTCCAGACATCCTCCAATGCTTTGGATGTCCAACGATCAATATTGGGCATCCTTCAAAGCCAAAGGACATCCGAAAGAAGTTTTTTAATAGAAAATATGACATCAAAGTTTACCTCGTTCTTTTTTCATAGTTCAAGGTTTTTATTATTAGCAAAAACTAATGTAAGGTTTGGCTTGTCCCTTACACATAAGTCATAGGTTTTTTTTGGTGTTAATTACCCTAAATTTTATTTGGTACATGTAAAAATAATATTAATAATTAATTGAACCGGGCTCGGTCCGCAGAGTCTCTGGGTCGAGAGAGGAGCTACTAGCTAGGGCAACTCATGTGCGTGCCATATAAATATACACGTCTTTCTTCTCTTTGAGCCCCTTTCAGCCGAAACCGAAGCTCTCTGTACAGGCCGTCTCTCCTCCGTTTCATTCTCCTGTTTGAGCTTCGCCTCTTTCGGATTACTTATGGCTGTTGTTACCTTCTCTGATCTCCATACTGAAGCTGGCTTGAAATCACTGGATGATTTCCTCTTTGGAAAATCTTACATTTCCGGGTCTCTTTATTCTCTTTGTCATTGTTTTTTCAATTTTATAATTTGTTCTTATCTAATTTGGCTAATCGTATGTAGCTGAATCGAATAATTACTCGTGTGTCTTCTTTTTTCAGGGACAAGCTATCTAAAGATGATATAAAGGTTTTTGCGGTTATTTCTAACAGGCCGTCTGATTCCTTTCCTAATGCTGCTAGTTGGTATGATTGTGTCTCTTCTCATCTTGCCCCAAGGTTAGTTTGTTTATTCTGCTGCTTTTATTTGTTTGCGTTTCAATTCCGCTTAATTGAGTTTGCATTAGGTTTTTTTTTAATCTGTTTGTATGTACCTTTTTTGTTTATGATTTACAGTAGCTAAAATGAATATTATTTTCGTTAGCCTTTATTTTTTAGTTTATTTTTATACTTTTTCCAATTATTCTTAGAGTAGTGATATTTGTTGGATTGTAGTTTCCCTGGAAAAGCTACCGGTGTAAGAGTCGGTGGTAAAGCTGCCGCTCTTAAAGATGCCCCTGCCGAGAAACTTGAGAAGGTATGCATGTCATTGGTTGTGATGTATTTACAATTTTCACGTATTTAATGTTCAGTTTTCAGAAAATATTGAAGTGTTTCTTAAATATTAATACGTGTAAGGTTTGAAAAAATTAGAAAAATCATTTTTTTTATTTCAAAAAAGAATATCGATCTTAACAAGATATCAAATTGCCATGGGTGGAAATTCAAAAAATTACTTGATTTTGGGAAAAGTTTATGTCATCAACATTTTTTGATTGTAGAATTCTACATTTTTGTCTTAAAAAGAGGGCCTCAATATCGGCCTGGATCAATATTGAGGCTGTTACCAACAGTAAAAAAAATATTAAACCTGGGGTTTATAATTATAAAATAATTGATAAAATTGATAAGAACGCTCTTTTTGATTGGATGGGAATGAATGCAGAAATAGTAAGTTGTTCCAGATCTAATTTTGAACTCTGGTTTTTCCCAGAAATTGTCAAACTTTATAATGCATATAGGATTAACCCGTGGATCATACCAATTAAATTCATTTTTTATAATTGGAATGTAAATTATACTTTTAGTAAAAATATGATTGGAAAGGAAAAAAAAAAAAATTTTATACCATCAAATGAACAAATTCATGAAGTGGCCCAAGAGTATTTTGAATCAACTATGCCAAACCAAGAAAAATATGTTCAAGAAGAGTATGCAGAATCAGATTTGAATAGAAATAAAAAGCAGTACAAGATAAATACAGAAGTAGAAGTAGAACTTGATTTCTTACTAACAAGATATTTGTGTTTTCAATTAAAATGGTTATAACCTTTCATGATGGATCGGCTAATTAGTGGGCCGAGCTGGATTTGAACTAGCGTAGACATATTGCCAACGAATTTACAGTCCGTCCCCATTAACCGCTCGGGCATCGACCCAAGAAGAATCCATTCTAGGCTGCTTTTTTTGATAATTCATGATCAACTTTCTTTCGTAGTACCCTACCCCCAGGGGAGGTCGAATCCCCGCTGCCTCCTTGAAAGAGAGATGTCCTGAACCACTAGACGACGGGGGCATACTTGCCCAACCGCCATCATACTATGATCATAGTATGAGTAGTTTTTTGAAATTGTCAATATAAATAAAATGGAATAATGTGAATCAATTCAAAGGATTTTTATGTCTTTCATAATTCCATAGAATTTTATAATTTGTCATTTTTATTTTTAAAACGTTGTAAAAAATGAGTGTGATTTTCCTACAGAGGTACCGTTTAAGTCAACGTTTCAAACTCCCACAATTTTTTTTTTCTGTTTCTGTACTTAATGTAGGTTTTAAAAATTATGAGTGAAGCTAAACGTAGAATTTGAAATTTTCAACGCTGGAATGTGATTATTTTTGTATTTTTTTTCTCAAGTAATGGAGTTGAATCTTGATATTTTATGCTTTTCTTTCCATATTTTATAAGTCGTTTCCTATAAAGTTATGAGGCCTGTTTTTCTGTCTTGACTTGACTGAACAAAAACATTAACGAAGAGTTAGAAATTTTGCCTCGAAAAGTTGAAATTTTGATAATCATGTTGCTTAGAATTACTCCTTTTCTGACTTTTGGTTCATGATAACTTGAGATGCATAACATTTAATTTTGAAATGGACCCGGGACAGGAAGTTCCTGCTGAAGAAGATGATGACGACCTTGGTCTCTTTGATGATGAAACGGAAGAGGATAAGAAAGTGGCAGAAGAGAGGGAGGCAGCCAAAAAATCATCCAGCAAGAAGAAAGAGAGTATGCAGTTTTTCGGATTTCATATTTACATGAATTTCTTTGACAAAGCGTCAAAAGTATCCACTGATTCTGAGTTATAGGGCAATTTATTATTTGTAACTGTATGATGCGTTTGTCAAAACTAGAAGTAACATAGGATTAAAAAAGATCATTTACCAAAAAAATATATAGCCGTCTTTCCTGTAGATTTTGTAAAGACAGATTTCACCATCATCAGCTTTGATGATGCCGGATTTTATGTCATTATTGCTGATGTTTTTAAAAATCTTTTCACACAAATAGGTGGAAAATCTTCTGTTCTTTTGGATGTAAAACCATGGGATGACGAAACAGACATGAAGAAACTAGAAGAAGCAGTTCGCAGTATTGAGATGCCTGGTCTCTTGTGGGGTGCATGTACGGTTTGGTTATTCCTTTCTCTTTATTCACATTGTTAAGATCATACGATCTTAGAGCAATCCTTAAAATTAGCACTCATCTGCGAGGCTAATAAAAAGTAACACCTTACATATACATCTCGTGATGATTGAGGAACTCCAAAAAGAAACATGACTTTTTACCACCAAAAGTGCTAGTTTTATTTAATGTTAAAGTGCTAAAATATCTTGGAAAGAGGTCAGGTTTGTTGACAATTTTTTGTCATTTCGTCAAAATGTGTTGCAGCAAAACTTGTGCCAGTTGGATATGGAATAAAGAAGCTGCAGATCATGCTCACCATCGTCGATGACCTCGTTTCGGTCGATGCCCTTATAGAGGAACAGCTTACAGTCGAGCCATGCAATGAGTACATCCAAAGCTGTGACATTGCTGCCTTCAACAAAATCTAAGGAAACTCCCCTGTAACCTCTACTTATCAACCATTACTGGTCGTTACTGTTTTTTGTTTTGCCTCTGTTTTTCTGTGTTGTTTGTTTTCTTGATTATAAGTTTTATTTAGGCCTCGTGCTCCGTGAAATCACTTGATGAATATTCTTTTTAGTCCAATGCTAAGCCTTTGTGGGCACATTGAGTCTCTCTATAATCTTTTTTTGAGTTGTGATTCTGTAATAGTAGTACTGCTAGACATGATATTGAAATACCCATATCCAGATTATTACAACGCCCCCCCGTCTTCTTGCATATTGTGTGTAGAAATTAGTAGAAATCTTTTGATGGCTGATAAAATTTCCATTTTGGATTTTTGGTAAAAATGATGGATATATTTTTCCAATATTAAGCTTAAAACTTCTCAATTTCATCTGTACTACAGAACCGGACATGAGAGATTCTCTCATCGTGTGCTCTGTAGTAGGCTGGCTTGTGTAGTCTACGGTACAAAAATGTCAACCTACCAAGAGTAGATAATGCATAATTTATAAATAATATTTTTTATTTATTTAATATTTAGCGTGTTTTGGGTTAAGCTCAAAGACATAATCATGTAATTTTTGGTTTAAAATGAATAATATTGTGCTAAGAAGAATAGTGATCACACAAAAAGCACGAAGAACTTTAAGTTAGAGAAAAGAATTAGTAATTTGGGGTCATATTAGTTTATGTTTTTGTAAATCTAATGTAGGCAATGTAAATGGCTTTGTCATAATGGTTAAATGCTGAGAACATAAAAAAGTATCTGCTCACGAAATCCAGAAAAAAAGAACAAATGAAGCACGTGAATTTCCAAGGTGTAAATACTAGCCCAAGCCTGCGTTCAACGTTGATTATCTCTCATAACTCAAGTCTGACACTACCTATCATTTGACCTCAGGCAACAAACGTCTCTGCTAGAAACTTTGTGGACATTTCAATGTGTTGTATGAACTGAAATGTTAACATGTAAAATTGGCAAAAAAAAGATAGAAAAAAGAAAAGAAGACGAGGAAAGAACCAATTTTGAGATGAAAATGTAAACTTGTGTCCTCATAGAAAAGATGTGCAAGCATTTCCAAACTGTTCTATCTGTGGGCATATAAAATACAGATCAATGTCTGAATAATTTCGGCTCTCATCTATACGTATATACTATTCAAAGCAAAAGCATGCATTTTGGCTTCCAAAAAATCTTAAAGCTTAGTGATTCCAAAAATTGCTCAATATCTCAGAGAAAATAACACAGCAGGCACCTCCAATCACGAGAGAAAGAGTTAACCTTCCACCGGGAACCACATGCGGCAGTTTCGTAGAGGGAGATGTACTTGATGTGTATCGATCTGACCATGACATCGCACCAGGAACAATGCCAAATAGCACCAAAACTGGAAAAACATAATAGTAACAGGAAATTGAGACCATGATCTAGGCTTTTGCCATATCTTATTTAATAAAGATGGGGTATTTCAATGAAGCACTAATGGGAAAAAGGTAATACCTCCATATGTACCAGCAAAATCCAAGGCCTTGAAAAATATTTCCGGGTCAAGCTGGGATAATACTAGTGGAGGAATCAGTGTAATGAGATATGGAAGAGGTCGACTTTGACCAGCCGGAAGTTTCAACCCTTGATGTTCAACATAGTAAAAAAAGTGTAAATTCCTACATAATATACAAAAAAAAATCTATAAACTAAAGAGCAACATGTTTTCCCCCCTCATCCTATATATTTTCACTGCATAATAATAGAATTTCAGGGTGTCATTATTGGAAAACAAATGCTAATAATTCATTATCTTGTAGCTTTCAGAAGTTTCTTTCTTTTTAATGTCGTTATTGTAAGAAGAATACATTAAATACAACAATATTGTGCTTTCATACTGACCCACGAGAAAATAAATGAATTGACATAAGAAAAACAAAGTCATAAGAATAAGAATGCTGCAATATCAATGGAGTTTAACTTACAGTCTGAAAGAAAGTCAGACAGGCCTAAAACAAATCCAATGTAGGATGTTGCGATTGCAAGAAACGAAAATAGTTCCACCGTAGGCTGTAGGAAAGTTTCACTACTTCAAATTCCATTTCAATTTCATTAATTGAAATAAATTAAGCCCATTAACTTACTCCAACAGCGCCGTCCAAAGAACGCAGTTGTTTTAATGGATCTATGACCAGATCTGGACTTGTGTCAAAATTTGGTATAGTGCCGAGAATAACAGCATTCCATACAATGAATAGAGCAAGGGGGATTGCTGTTCCTAAGACAATTGCTGTCCTGCAAGATAACAGAAATAAAAGAATATGGATATGCAATTACTAAAATCAAGATATTGCATTAACTCAACACTTGCACATGACAACAGAAACAGATCATGACACAAGAACAAAGACATTTGGAGAGGATAAGCACAGTCTATAAGATAAAAAAAAATAAGGGAGTCTTCACCTTTCATTTTAAGCGTATTTTCTCTTTGAGTCCAAAATATTATCAACTTCTCCAAATAAACCTATTTTTTCATTTTAAAAATCTACCTCAACTCCATGTTGTTCTTATTGTGTGAATCATGTGCCAAATATGTTTTAAAAAAATAAAAAAATAAAAAAATAAAAAAATAAAAATTGAAAAAGAACACATTTTTGGTGTGTTAGATACATGTGGAAGTCTTTTGGAATAGAGTTAGCCTGATGTGAGTTCTATGCAGACCTCCAACTATTTTGAAGATTTGTGTCCCACAATCCTACCACAAGCATGACTCGAACTAAGTCATGAAGCACAACTGTTGTCAAGTGTATACTAAACTATGAATGTTGATTTACAAAGTGGGGAAGAATATATACTGGATCCAAATAATCATGTACAATGTCAAGGCGGAAATTAGAAAGAAGATTTATCAAAATGTATCTATATATTAGACAGAAGATCTATCTATGTATGTATCTATACATTAGATAGAAGATCTTAAGAACAAACGCAGTATAATGGAAGCTAAGCCACCTTACTTTTGGCAGGTCCCCCTCCAGATTTGTGCATAGAACAGGAACTACATTCTGGAAAAGAAAAATAAGAAGGTTTACAACTGCTTGAACTTTAACTCAAACAAATGTGTTCATTGTACCTGGTAAACAAATGAAAGCGCAATTATAGGTATACTCATAGGAACAGCTTGAAAGTTTGCTTTCAGAAGAGCATCAAAATGTAGGTCTCCACTTGCAATTGCCTAATAAAGAAACTCGATCTATGAATATCTCACAACTATTAAGATAAACCATCTGAAACAACATTAGCTGCTCTGATGAACAATGCAAGATCTACGACTGGCAACAAAAATGATATTGTCAGTGGTCTCTAATGAGTCAGTTTTTCCAGGGCATACACGCATTGTCACTTCTAACAAAGAAAATAAGTTCTTTCTTATTAGTGAGATCTACAATTATTTACTGCTCTTCGCATCAGCCTTGTTTATGATAAATTAGGTCAAGATCTAATAGATCCCACCCACAAGTCAATAATACACCCCATCATAAAAGTAATGAATTAATCATGTATATAATGAGGCGTATATATTACCACAAGTGCTGCGAATGAAGCGATGATTCCAAATACAAGAATCCCATTGACAGCACCAATAAATCGCTGGCTACAATTACAAATAACTTACAGTCGAGTATTAGCAAAGATAATAAAAAAAGAAACTTTGAGTTACCTAATACACAGGCCAAAAGACACCTAAAAAGCTGCAACGATATTAAATCTACATATCATTGGAAGAATGAACAAGTTTTCACTGGCAAATCATTACAGAATTTCTTTCCTAAAGTTACAATAGAAAATGCACAATTGGAATTATGAAGTTAATACATTATTATCAACATATTTTAACCAATTATTCCATATCCAAGATAGATAGTAGGTATAATCCATTATTTTCACCAAATAAGGAGCATCTATTAAACAAAATCTTCTTTTCTTTTATATAAATCAAGTTGGCAGTTTGAAGATAGAATTATAGGAAAAGAAATAAAAGTATCTACCTTCCAGAATAACAAATGCCACCAAAAACCAATGAAAACAAGGTGGCACTCCCCCACCTGCGACCATAATGATATCAAGATCCAACAAGCATATCATACCCATAATGAACAAGACATGAAGAACCAATACCAAAAATCAACACAACTCAGACAGCACCACTTAGAAACATAAGAAAACGAGGGTTATAGATCATACGATGGAATGCCGAGAAAATTTGTCACGATATCTGAAGAACGGGCCACATATGCAACAAGAAGTGCATAATGAATGAAAATGTATGACCAACTGCAAGGTAGAAATATGTCAATTTCATTAGGACAAAGATGTACATTATATCAACAAAAGAAATATACACAACATAGAAATATTAGTACAAGAATTGACAAACTAACTACATATATTTCGAGAAAAAAAATCATATAGGAAAGGGACATACAGATATTAAGACATTACATTAAAATAACTTATTTCCATTAAGCACTCCATTTGTTCACGTACATGCTACAAGAAAGCTCAAGGGTAGAGAGATCATCAGCGTGTTTAAAACATATAAGCTAATACATAAGTATATCATCTGCTATCTATCAAATAATTATCGACAGCGTACTAAAAAATTATAGAGAAATCCATATAATTTATTCAGTCATCAAATTTTTTAGAACATTTAAGGAATTTATATAATTTAGCTTCAAATATATCAATGAATTTATTGTTGTTATTTTATTGCCATGTATAAATTTTAGTTTTAGTCACAAATATCTTCCATTTGGCATGATAAACAAGAATGTTCTTTGCAAAATTTTGAAACAAGAAGAGCAACATGATTATGATGGAGGAGAAAATGCTGCAATCTAAACACAAAACACATGCCTGGAAGCATAGTTGCTCCTTGTTCCTTTTTGGCTCAACAAAAGCATCATAACTCCGAAAACTAATTGGGGTGAAATGTTTGAGAATGACATGTTGACCTACCAAGAAATTTGAACACCAAATGATCCGAGAGTTCTCTTTGCCATTGACACCTGAATGAGTCGCAAAGCAGAAGTTATCAGTTCAAATTCAAGTGACTGATGTTAACTATTATCATTAATTATTAATGAATATCAATTATAATCCATGCACATATAAGAATTTCATATTCACATAACCAAACTCGTCTGAAGGACATGAAACGCTTTTTTTGTTCAGCTCACCATCAAGAATGGATAAGAACAACATTGCAAAGGGCAGTTATTGTTTTTCCCTCATTTTTGGTAATGCTCATTCACGCACACATGGATGCTATAAAACACTTTCACGTTTTGTCATTCCTTTCATTCTGTTTCACTTGTAACCAATAGACTCGAATGAACCAAACCCAAAGAAAATCCTTTCTAAGGAAAAGTACTTCCTAATGTTATAAGGGTTTGACTATCCACTAGATTGCCCTCAGCAGATCAAATACATTTTGATATTCCCAAAGTTA
This sequence comes from Begonia loranthoides, assembly GCA_022433065.1. Taxonomy (NCBI): domain Eukaryota; kingdom Viridiplantae; phylum Streptophyta; class Magnoliopsida; order Cucurbitales; family Begoniaceae; genus Begonia; species Begonia loranthoides. Next base: position 35,250,137 of record CM039470.1, read on the forward strand.
GAATATCTATAACGGTTTTCCAATGGAAAACTACTTGGTATAATTACTATTTTACTGACAATCAATGTCAATAAAAACATTTGATAGTTTGAAATGATGATCTATTATAGCAAAAAAAAAAGAAAGTTCAAGAAAGAAGGGTACAAACTCTTCACATAAACAATAATATGAGAAATAAAAGCATAAGACAAGCTTTGTGTTGCGCAAATTGTAAATACTTCTATATGAGACACGCCTCTTCACTTCTTGATGTTGACACTTAAGATATGCATCTTCACATCTTGAGGTTATAATGATAGAGAGTAAATGAAACCAACAAGGAGACACATAAGATTACCAGAGATACGCCTCCAGAACCCAATTCACACATAGTGTTCACATTTACTTCAGCAATTAATAATCCTGTTACAACCTGCAAGACATAATGTTTCTCACTTCAGTGCAGTGTGATCAAATAATGAAAGAAAGAGAATGACTGGCCACTTACGAAGTTAAAAAATGCAAAGTTTTATTTGGAGAAATAACTTTATATGCTGTCATAAAGTTTACCCTTTATAGTTTTTATGATATTGTTTTTTGTGTAATGAAAGAGTAGAAAATCAATCAAGGAAATCTAGAAATCTTTTTGAAAGTTAGACTAACTGGGCATTATCACCTCAGTTCTCAACCAAAGCAGAGTTGATGTTAGTCAATCATTTAATGGCACTCAAAATTGGGAATGATAAAAAGATAAAAAGAAATATTGAGAATGGAAACTAATTCTAGAATAATTTTACTAACATTACCATGTATACCCAACAAAGGGTGCATGTAACTGCAGAGGCTAGGAATCCAGATTCTTGAGTCACTGCAGGAATTGCAAGGATTCCTGCGCCAACCTGGACAAAAGGCTTACTAGGATTGCAAAATTTATTTCCATAGAAGTGTCATGAAAAAAAATAATACAGTTTGTAAAGTAGTGCCAATAACCTATTGATCCTCGCCTAATGTATATTAGGCCATATGTATGTTACTTTTTCCATTTATTATGAGAATTTTTCTTCAAAAATAGCTCCACTAAACTATATAAAGGAGTTAATTTTAAAGAAGAATTCTCACAATAAATGGAAAAATCACCATTATTGATGGTAATACTCAGACTATTACGTACTCTTCATTTTGTAATATTTACATTCACAAATTAACTGTAATCGGTTCTACTAAAATGAAAATTTAAACCAGGTAAAAGGAAAGTAAAAAAGTTGTAGAAGTACGACCGTAAGAGATGTTAGAGAAAATAAGAATAAAGTTAAAGCAATCACATTCGATTTGCTATTAAGTCTAATAATTTTACTTTATGACAAGTTACTGATCAAACCACATTAAAATTCTAAGTTACATTTATCTTCGCATATCTCCTAACAATATCTATTTACATCATCTCATATATCTATACATGGGAAGTCTCTGACGTAATACTAAATAAATAAACAAATCTTAAATATTTAGGACATTCAGCTGATAGAAATTCTATAGATAAAACAGGAGCATACTGTAGTGCCAGCCACCAGAAAAATTGCGCTGATTAGACTTCCTGAAGAATGCAAATAACCAAAAATGAGAGGAATAGAATAACATGAGTTCTCATAGTCATACAGAAATAATGCGACATTAGAGAAACCGAATGAAACGGGAACAAAATTACCAGGTTCTCTTCTGAGAGTGGCTTGGTTGAGGTTGGAAAACAACCTCTCTACCTCATACTGTTCTACTCCCGACTCAGTCTGCTTCTCTTCTTCATAATAATCTTCCTCTTGATTTTGTTCCAGCTGAGGTCTCCTCGAGAAGAAAGTAGTAGTCCTGAGAGGAAAAACATGGAGAGAAGAGACGGCCGGAGACGGTATTTCGCGCCAAAAACTGTAATGCCACTTTCTCCACGACGATGATGAAGTTGTCGGTTGAGTAACTGGAATTGGAATCCGTAAACAAGACGAAGTCGACATTAGTTAGTGAGTAGAGCTCCTGGGAGAGGGAGAGAGCGTGCTAACCGGTGAGCGCCGAGCGGCGTTCAGCCGTCCGTTTCAACACAATGGAGACGCCGAGAAGATAACGTGGGCCATTTAGCATGATTGACATTAAATTTAGGCTGCTTAATTTTTTATTCCTAAAATCATCGAAGTTTATATAATAAAAGAAAATTAACAAATCAACCCCCGTATTATATAATAAATGATAAGTTAACTACTAAATAATTTTTACTATCAATTTAAATATTGAATTATGAGAAATAGATATAGTAAATATCGGCGTTATGCTACACCCACGAAAAAACATCTTCAACATAAAACTGAACCAACCAAGAAACATTTTCAAATACATCTATGCAATTCTAATTCTATTTTAGTTTTATGCTAAAATTAGAATACTTGAAACAATCTTACGGCGAAGACGATTCCAATAAGCTCTGGCATGGTCTTCTCGTCATCGAAAATAATTCTCACGTTTTCAGTTCTTCAAATGTCCTCATGTGTCTCACACTCCTTTTGATTTCACCGTCCAGTTCTCATCGTCATTTTCTCTTTACTCTTCCTAATCTTTTGTCGTCGTCCAGTTCTCATCACCAATGTTTCACTTTCGCAGAGGAAAAGTAATCTTTTCACATGTTGAACTTTGTCTTTCCGCAGCGGAACGTAATTGTTCCGCCCAAATAAAATAATTTTTTAACTCTGTTTAGTAGATATATAACGTTCTACTACAAAAAGCTAATGTTTCGTAGCAAAATAACAATATTTTTAACGCAAAACGTAACCATGATGTTTGTTCTATTCATTTTTTATAGTTAAGTATTTAAGTTGTTAGCAAAAATTGTAACGACCCGGATTTTCTTAAAGCAATTAAAAATGCTTAAAAATTTAAAATTTTCTTTTTAAAACAAATCAGAGTGCGTAAATCCGAATCGCTACTAACTCGTTATGAAAACTCGTCATGAAAACCAACTTATTAATTGTGCGGAAGCGTTAAAATTAATCATTTGAAAATCATGGCGGAAGCGTAAGAAATCTTTTTCTTTCAAAAGAAATACTAAGTAATACTAAATCATTCAATCATTTCGTTAATCAAATGAATTGAACCATCACTTCATTGATTCATAATCTTTTTCTTTATCTTTTTCTTTCATTTATTTCATAACCGTTAACTTACATTTGTCTTTGCCTTGCCAGCTCGAATCCATTGTGTGCGAAATCATCCATCTCTGCTTCATTATGCGTTTCTCATCTTTTTCTTATTCGTTTACTGTCTGTTCGTCATTGTACCTACACCACAAGTAAGGACGTGAGCTTACGCTCAGTAAGGATAGGGGAAAAACAATTATGCATTTCTCTCTTTAGTTCTTGTTGGAATGGGGCCACCAATCCAACTTCTTTCATTACATTCTTGTTCTTTGTTTATTCTTTAAGTTCGTACATCGAGTTTAGAGATTGGAGGTTTTCCTTTGAGATGACATAGCTGTACGGAAACTAACCCCCTGTGGCTAGATCCGGACTACCCATCTACTCCAACTCCCTAGTTCCGGCATATACCCGCCTTTTTGGGTTTGTTCTTTCTATCTCGTTCGTTAAACTCGTACATCGAGTTTGGAGATTGGAGGTTTTCCTTTGAGATGGCATAGCTGTACAGAAACTAACCCTCTGTGGCCTACTAGTCCCTTTCCCGTCTTGGTAGGGGTGTATCCTTGTAGCTGGGCTAGATCCGGACTACCCATCTACCCCAACTCCCTAGTCCCGGCATATACCCGCCTTTTTGGGTTTGTTCGTTCTTTAAACTCATACATCGAGTTTGGAGATTGGAGGTTTTCCTTTGAGATGACATAGCTGTACGGAAACTAACCCCTTGTGGGTTAGATCCGGACTACCCATCTTCTCCAACTCCCTAGTTCCGACATATACCCGCCTTTTTGGGTTCGTTTTCTTTTCATAGTCTTTTCGTTTTCCTCACTTATGCATGTGGGTACCTCCTCGGAGGTTACCCCCTACTTGGTTTCTATTATCATGACTCGATCTAATTTTTCCTGTCAAACAAATCATATATGAGAAATAACATACTTTAATGAGAAAGGAAAAATATATTGAAGTATATAAAGAATTACAATAATTGAAATGACATGAACACAATAAAATAATAAAGTAACGTGCGGCACATGTCATTAACTAAACTTGTCCATTAGACTAAGCAAATGTTAATTTAGTGCACACTATAATTTCGTGCTTAAATCTCTTAACATATGCATAAGGGTCTAGTGAGAGGGTTCAACATACTTTTCCTATGTAAACAAAGTTTATCACCATTTTGCTTCACACCAATTTAATAAAATCATGCTTGTTAGATTGCATTTAACTAAAATCATAGAGTTCCTAAAGAAACAATAAGAATCTGAATTGACTTATACCATTCACGCATTTTAAAATCCTTGTTCTTTCGTTTCATTCAATCTCATCATACATTCTTCTTTCATTTTCACTATGAAAATCCTTGACCCACTGTCTCGGGGTTCATGCGTAGCTGACTCTCCTCCCTTCATTTATTTTGTCCATTCGCCTCTTTGTTTTAAATGTCTGATTTCTATCTTTTAGTCTCTTTTTACGCAGAGAGAAGGAGAAGGCAAGACAAATCCCTCCAATCCTCTCTCCACTCACTCCTCCACCTCACCTATTTCTTTAACTATTCCCTTTCTTCTACACGTCATTCCTTCTCCATTCACATATTTTAATCTTCTCTTTTTTTTTTTCTTCATATCACATCCCCTTTTTCTTCTTCCAAAATCATTTCTCTTTCTCTCACTTCAAACCCCTTTTCTTTTTATTCCAAATTTACCCTTTTTCTACCAATTTTAAATCCCTCCACGAGACTTCTCCCCTTTAGTTAAATCCCTTTTTTTTTTTTTTTTACGTGATATTATCTAATCTATTTCTAATTTCCGACTTTTTCGATCCAATTTAATTACTCAATTCCCCATAATTTTAGTAAATTGACATTTATTTTATTTTGATTACATTAATTTTTATAGTGTATGATTTAATAAATACGTTATTGGTAATACCCCGATAGTCAACCCAATTTTCATCTAATTTTTCTGACTTTTATTTCGCAACTCTGCTGTCATTCAGACGCTTGCGGATGCCGTACCGTCGCCGCACCGTCCGCAAGTCTAAAATACACAGCAAATGACGTCATAACCATACGTCCGTACTGTCCGAAAACGGGTTGCGGACGCCATTTAGTCGTCCGCATGGCATCGTCCGCGTAAATCAAAATTGGACAGAGACAATACGGACGCGAAATCCCTCGTCCGCATCGTCCGCACGTACCGTCTGGATGCTCCCTGCTCATACAGATTAAATGCGGACTCCAATTTAATCATCCGCATCGTCCCCGTCTTATGCCCAGTAGTTCGAAACGCCTAATTTTCATCATTTCCTCACATTTTCTTCGAATCTCGTCCATCCTAAATGTCTACGAGGTAATACTTCGCAACATAACATTCTTAGAAAGATGTAATATACAAATATCGAACTTATTTTATTCTTAACAAAATAATTACATCGCTTAACCGAAAAAAATTAGGATCAGGTCGTTACAAAAATTGTTCCGTAATTAATTTGTGATTGTTTTTATAGTACAATAGTTGATTTGTTAATTTTTCTATGAGGCTTCGTTGTTATAGTTTTAAAAAAACAACCAAACCAATATCTCTTAATATTAAAATTAAGAGTTAAGTTAAGTTGACATTTTTAATTTTAATTTAAGACGGATATAATTTATTAATTAATATAGTAAATAAAATAAAATAAAATATAATTATACTAATAAATGACTAATTCTTAAAATTAAAATGTAATATAAAAAGATAAATTTAATATTATTATAAAATAAAAAGTGCACCATAACTTTCTATTTCATTGTTTTAAAATTAGGAGAAATTAACAAATTAACTAACGTATTTTGTGATCAATGATAATTTAATTATTAATATATTTTTACTAACAATTTAATCACTCAACTATAAAAAATTGCCGTCACGAATATGGCCGTTAACTTTTTAAGAACTCGTAATGAAAAATAGCTAATATCTATGTAAAAAGCTGCAAGAATTCATGATTTTAGAGATTTTCAGTGAAAAGAAGTTAATATCCATAGAGAATGAATTTGAGAAAATACTGTATAAATTGATTTTAATTTTTTTTAGTTTTATAATTTAGAAGATTTTGCAAAAGAATGTTTATATTTTATATTTCGGATGATTTATAATTGTTTTACTGTTTATGAGAGAATCACAACTTATTTGTGTTGTCTGTGTTTTTCTACGAAGAAGACAATGATTTTTTTTTATTTGTAGACATTTCTCTGCGAAAAGACAAATTTACTCTGCGGAACGTTGTCTTTCATATGCGGAAAGACAACTATCATCTGCGAAAAGACGACATTCCTATGGGAAAAGACAACATTACTCTGCCAAATGTCGACTTTCTTGAGTTCTATTTCAATATCTCACTTTTCGCAGCAGAAAGATAACGTTTCGCAGAAGAACGACAACGCTATTTAACGAAAAACGTAACCATAATATTTACTCTATCAATTTTAACATAGTTCAGTATTTAAGTTGTTAGAAAAAAAATTTCATTAGTTGACTTGTAATTGATCTCAAAGTTAAGTTATTGATTTGTTAATTTTCCTAAAATTATTTACAATATATTATTTATTCATCCAAAAAAAATATCTATAATAATTAAAAATTGCATCATTAAATTGTTAGACAAAAACTTATCATTATTTAACTATTATTATTTTTGCTCGAAGCTAAACAAACTAAAGATATTGCTTCGAACAAACTAAACATATTGAAATTAGAATTTAACAAATTTGGTGGAAAAGTATCAGAAGAGCTAGAAAAATTGAAAAATCTTAATGTTTTTAATATTTTTTTTACCAAACGTGACAACAATATTCGCGTTGTTAATTTATAATAATTTAATATTTTATTTATTAGCAAAAATTATTTAGAATTTATTTTATCACTGATTTTATATTTTAGTGGTTATTTTATTAATTACCCATATTTTAATTTAAGATGTGACACTTACTATAAAATAATTAAAATAAATTATGAATAATTAAAATAAAATATAATTATACTAATAAATGAGTAATAATTAAAATTAAAATGTAACGTAAAAAGGTAAATCCAATATTGTCCTAAAATTAAAGTGCACAATAACTTCGTGTTTCATTGTTTTAAAACTATCTTATGGTATATTATTTATTCATAAAAAAAACATGTATAATGCTTATAAATAATTAAAAATTACGTCACTAAATGTTTAGACGAAAATCCATCATTATTTAACAATTATTATTTTTATTTATGTCATCTTATTGGAATTACTCTAGGATAATTAAATAAAGGGAAATAAACAAACCATCCCCTGTGTCATATGAGATCAATTATAAATTAACTACTAAATAATTTTTGCTAAAAAATAAAACACTCAATTATGGGAAAAGAACAAAGAAAACATCACGATTATGTTTTCTGCCAAAAAGAATTATCTTTTCGATACGAAACGTTGTCTTTATGTTGTGGAACGTTGTCTTTTCATTGTGAAAATGAGTCATTCAAATAGGAATCAGAAAATATTAATTTCTTCAAAGGAAATATGACTTTTTGCAGAAGAAATATGTCAAACTATGAATTCTTCTAAGTAATTTGACAATATCGTTCCTGTACATTGTTCGAGCTCCAATTACTTCAGAATAACCATGTCTTCACCGGAAGAAGTCTATAGACAAGCATAAACTTTTAATTTGACAGTGAAATGAATGTTAATCACAAATTCATCCAACCCACTTGGCAGAACCCTGAACTTAAACGAAATTAACAATGTGATTAATTTTGCAACAACTAAAAAATTCATATAGTGAGCAACGAGTTAGAAGACATTTCGAGGGAAAGCTTCCTATACTTTCAATTTCAAAGTAAATTTGTTGCTAACGGTGATGATTGCGTAGTTTATATTTTCATAGTTGAATGTTTTATTTGTTAGTAAATTGTCCAGTGGTTGACTTATCATTGATTTCATAGTTCAGTGATTGTTTTGTTAATTTTCCTATATTATTTATTCATTCAAAAAATATTTACAATAATTAAAAATTACATCAATAAATGTTTAGACGAAAACCCATCATTATTTAACAATTATTATTTTTATTTATGCCATCTTATTGTTTCTGTCCTGGGAATTACTCTTAATTTAGGATACTTAAAGCTTAGTGATTCCAAAAATTGCTCAATATCTCACAGAAAATAACACAGCAAGCACCTCCAATCACGAGAGAAAGAGTTAACCTTCCACCGGGAACCACATGCGGCAGTTTCATAGAGGGAGATGTACTCGATGTGTATCGATCCGACCATGACATTGCACCAGGAACAATTCCAAATAGCACCAAATCTGGAAAGAATAATAGTAACAAGAAATTGAGACCATGATCTAGGCTTTTGCCATATCTTATTTAATAAAGTTTGGAGTAATTCAATGAAACACTACGGGGAAAAAGGTAATACCTCCATATGTACCAGCAAAATCCAAGGCTTTGAAAAATATTTCCGGGTCAAGCTGGGATAATACTATTGGAGGAATCAGTGTGATGAGATATGGAAGAGGCCGACTCTGACCAGTCGGAAGTTGCAACCCTTGATGTTCAATGTAGTAAAAGAAGTGTAAATTCATACATAAAAAAAAATCTATAAATTGAAGAGTAACATGTTTATCCCCCTTCATCCTATATATTTTCACTGCATTCTAATAGAATTTCAGGGTGTCATTATTGGAAAACAAATGCTAATAATCCATTATCTTTTAGCTTTCAGAAGTTGATGCTGCAATATCAATGGAGTTTAACTTACAGTCTGAAAGAAAGTCAGACAGGCCTAAAACAAATCCAATGTAGGATGTTGCGATTGCGAGAAACGAAAATAGTTCCACCGTAGGCTGTAGGAATGTTTCACTACTTCAAATTCCATTTCAATTTCATTAATTGAAATAAATTATGCCCTTTAACTTACTCCAACAGCGCCGTCCAAAGAACGCAGTTGTTTTAATGGATCTATGATCAGATCTGGACTTGTGTCAAAATTTGGAATAGTGCCGAGAATAACAGCGTTCCACACAATGAATATAGCAAGGGGGATTGCTGTTCCTAGGACAATTGCTGTCCTGCAAGATGATAGAAAATTTTCATTTTAACAGAAAAAAAAATATATGGATATGTAATTACTAAAGTCAAGATATTGCATTAACTCAATACTTGCACATGACAACAGAAACACATCATGACACGAGACAAAGACATTTGGAGAGGATAAGCACAGTCTGTAAGATAAAAAAAATAAGGGAGTCTTCACCTTTCATTTTAATTTTATAACTGCGTATTTTCTCTAAGTCCAAAATATTATTAACTTCTCCAAATATACCTTTTTTTTTTTTTTAAAATCTCCCTTAACTCCATGTTGTTTTTATTGTGTGAATCATGTGCCCAAATATATTTTAAAAATTAAAAAAAGAAAAGAGACGGAAAAAGAACACATTTTTGGTGTGTTAGATACACGTGGAAGTCTTTTGGAATAGAGTTAGCCTGATGCGAGTTCTATGCAGACCTCCAACTATAATGAAGATTTGTGTCCCGTAATACTACCACAAGCATGACTCGAACTTAGTCATGAAGCACAACTGTTGTCAAGTGTATACTAAACTACGAATGTTGGTTTACAAAGAGGGGAAGAATATCTACTGGATCCAAATAATCATGTACAATGTCAAGGCGGAAATTAGACAGAAGATTTATCTAATTGTATCTATATATTAGACAGAAGATCTATCTATGTATGCATCTATGCATTAGATAGAAGATCTTAAGAACAAACGCAGTATAATGGAAGCTAAGTCACCTTACTTTTGGCAGGTCCCCCTCCAGATTTGTGCAAAGAACAGGAACTACATTCTGGAAAAGAAAAATAAGAAGGTTTACAACTGCTTGAACTTTAACTCAAACAAATGTGTTCATTGTACCTGGTAAACAAATGAAAGCACAATTATAGGTATACTCATAGGAACAGCTTGAAAGTTTGCTTTCAGAAGAGCATCAAAATGTAGGTCTCCACTTGCAATTGCCTAATAAAGAAACTCGATCTATGAATAACTCACAACTACCCATCAGAAACAACATTAGCTGCTCTGATGAACAGTGCAAGATCTACGACTGGCAACAAAAATGATATTGTCAGTGGTCTCTAATGAGTCAGTTTTTCCAGGGCATACACGCATTGTCACTTCTAACAAAGAAAATAAGTTCTTTCTTATTAGTGAGATCTACAATTATTTACTGAACTTCGCATCAGCCTTGTTTATGATAAATTAGGTCAAGATCTAATAGATCCCACCCACAAGTCAATAATACACCCCCATCATAAAAGTAATGAATTAATCATGTATATAATGAGGCGTATATATTACCACAAGTGCAGCGAATGAAGTGATGATTCCAAATACAAGAATCCCATTGACAGCACCAATAAATCGCTGGCTACAATTACAAATAACTTACAGTCGAGTATTAGCAAAGAGAATAAAAAAAGAAACTTTGAGTTACCTAATACACACACCAAAAGACAGCTAAAAAGCTGCAACGATATTAAATCTACATATCATTGGAAGAATGAACAAGTTTTCACTGGCAAACCGTTACAGAATTTCTTTCCTGAAGTTACAATAAAAAATGCACTATTGGAATTATGAAGTTAAATACATTATTATCAATATACTTTAACCAAATACTCCATATCCAAGATAGATAGTAGGGTTTATCCATTTTTCTCACCTAATAAGGAGCATCTATTAAACAAAATCTTCTTTTCTTTTATATAAATCAAGTTGGCAGTTTGAAGATAGAATTAAAGGAAAAGAAATAAAAGGTATCTACCTTCCAGAATAACAAATGCCACCAAAAACCAATGAAAACAAGGTTGCACTCCCCCACCTGCAACCATAATGCTATCAAGATCCAACAAGCACATCATACCCATAGTGAATAAGACATGAAGAACCAACACTGAAAATTAACACAGGACTCAGATAGCCCCATTTAGAAACATAAGAAAACTAGGGTTACAGATATTACGGTGGAATGCAGAGAAAATTTGTCAAGATATCTGAAGTACGGGCCACATATGCAACAAGAAGTGCATAATGAATGAAAATGTATGACCAACTGCAAGGTAGAAATGTCAATTTCATTAGTACAAAGATGTACATTATATCAACTAAAGAAAGATACACAACATAGAAATATTAGTACAAGAATTGACAAACTAACTACATATATTTCGAGAAAAAAAATCATATAGGAAAGGGACATACAGATATTAAGACATTACATTAAAAGAATTTATTTATATTAAATACTCCATTATTTCGCATACATACTATAAGAAAGCTAAAGGGTAGAGAGAACCTCAACGTGTTTAAAATATAAAGTTAATACAAAAGTATATCTTCTACTATCTATCAAATAATTATCGACAACCTACTAAAAAATTGTACATAAATCCATATAATTTATTCAGTCATAAAATTTTTTAGAACTAGGAATTTATATGATTTAGCTTCTAATACATCTATGAATGTATTGTTGTTAATTTAATGTTACGTATAAATTTTAGTTTAGTCACAAATATCTTCCATTTGGCATGATAAACAAGAATGTTCTTTGCAAAATTTTGAAATAAGATGAGCAACACAATTATGATGGAGGAGAAAATGCTGCAATCTAAACACAAAACACATGCCTAGAAGCATAGTTGCTCCTTGTTCCTTTTTGGCTCAACAAAAGCATCATGACTCCGAAAACTAATTGAGGTGAAACATTTGAGAATGACATGTTGACCTACCAAGAAATTTGAACACCAAATGATCCGAGAGTTCTCTTTGCCATTGACACCTGAATGACTCGCAAAACAGAAGTTATCCACTCAAATTCAAGTAAATGATGTTAACTATTATCATTAATTATTAATGAACATCAATAATAATCCATGCACAACAACACATAAAAATTTTATATTAAGATAACCTAACTTTGGTCAGAAGGACATGAAACGCTCCTTTTGTTCAGCTTACCATCAAGAATGGATAATAGCAACATCTTCAAGGGCAGTTATTGTTTTTCCTCACTTTTGGTAATGCTAATTCACGCTCATATGGATGCTATAAAACACTTTGACATTTTGTCATTCCTTTCATTCTATTTCACTTGCAACCAATAGACTCGAATGAACCAAACAGAGAGAAAATCTTTTCTAAGGAAAAGTACTTCCTAATGCTATAAGGGCTTGACTGTCCATTGGATTACGCTCTGCAGATCAAATACATTTGGTTATTGACATACTCAAAGTTAGAATATCTATAACGGTTTTCCAATGGAAAACTTCTTGGTATAATTACTATTTTATTGACAATCAATATCAATAAAAACATGTGATAGCTTGAAATGACTATCTATTATAACAAAAAAAAATGAGGTGTCAAAAGACAAGCTTTGTGTCATGCAAATTGTAAATACTTCTATATGAGACACGCCTCTTCACTTCTTGATGTTGACACTTAAGATATGCATCTTCACATCTTGAGGTTAAAATGAGAAAGTAAATGAAACCAACAAGGAGACACCTAAGATTACCAGTGATACGCCTCCAGAACCCAATTCACACATAGTGTTCACATTTACTTCAGCAATTAACAATCCTGTTACAACCTGCAAGACATGATGTTTCTCACTTCAGTGCAGTGTGATCAAATAATGAAAGAAAGAGAATGACTGGTCACTTACGAAGTTAAAAAATACAAAGTTTTATATGGAGAAATAACTTTATATGTTGTCATAAAGTTTACCCTTTATAGTTTTTATGATATTGTTTTTTGTGTAATGAAAGAGTAGAAAATCAAACAAGGAAATCTAGAAATCTTTTTGAAAGTTAGACTAACTGGGCATTATCACCTGAGTTCTCAACCAAAGCAGAGTTGATGTTAGTCAATCATTTAATGGCACTCAAAATTGGGATTTGCAATCCTAGGTAAAATTGGTTTATGATCACGAGATATTTTTCTATCAGATTGTGGTAGTATGAAAAAAAGAAATATTGAGAATGGAAACTAATTCTAGAATAATTTTACTAACATTACCATGTATACCCAACAAAGGGTGCATGTAACTGCAGAGGCTAGGAATCCAGATTCTTGAGTCACTGCAGGAATTGCAAGGATTCCTGCACCAACCTTGACAAAAGGCTTACTAGCATTGCAAAATTTATTTCCATAAAAGTGTCGCGAAAAAAATAATATGTAAAATAGTGCCAATAACCAATTGATCCTTGCCTAATGTACATTAGGCTATATGTATGTTACTTTTTCCATTTATTATGAGAAATTTTCTCCAAAAATAGCTCCACTATACTATATAAAGGAGCTCATTTTAAAGAAGAATTCTCACAATAAATGGAAAAATCGCCATTATTGTTGGTAATACTCAGACTATTACATACTCTTCATTTTGTAGACTTTATTTACATAGTTATCATTCACAAATAACTGTAACCAGTTCTACTAAAATGAAAATTTAAACCAGGTAAAAGTAAAGTGAAAAAAGTTGTAGAAGTACGACCTCACGAGATGTTAGAGAAAATAGGAATAAAGTTGAAGCAATCACATTCGATTGGCTATTAAGTCTAATAATTTTACTTTATGACAAGTTACTGATCAAACTACATTAAAATTCTAAGTTACATTTATCTTCGCATATCTCCTAACAATATCTATTTACATCATCTCATATATCTATACAGGGGAAGTCTTTGACGTAATACTAAATAAATAAATCTTAAATATTTACGACATTCAGCTGATAGAAATTCTATAGATAAAACAGGAGCATACTGTGGTGCCGGCCACCAGAAAAATTGCGCTGATTAGACTTCCTGAAGAATGCAAATAACCAAAAATGAGAGAAATAGAATAACATGAGTTCTAATAGTCATACATAATGCGGCATTAGAGAAACCGAATGAAACGGGAGTAAAATTACCAGGTTCTCTTCTGAGAGTGACTTGGTTGAGGTTGGAAAACAACCTCTCAACCTCATACTGTTCTACTTCCGACTCAGTCTGCTTCTCTTCTTCATAATCTTCGTCTTGATTTTGTTCCAGTTGAGATCTCCTCGAGAAGAAAGTAGTAGTCCTGAGAGGAAAAACGTGGAGAGAAGAGACGGTCGGAGACTGTATTTCGCGCCAAAAACTGAAATGCCACTTTCTCCACGACGATGATGAAGTTATCGGTTGAGTAACTGGAATTGGAATTCGTAAACAAGACGAAGTCGACATTAGTCAGTGAGTAGGGCTTCTGAGAGAGAGAGAGTGCGCGCGCTAACAGCTGAGCGGTGTTCAACCGTCCGTTTCAAAACAACGGAGACGCCGCGAAGATAACGTGGGCCACAGCTGCCGCATGGTTTTGCGTGACATTAAATTTAGGCTGCATAATTTTTTATTCTTAAAATCATCGAAATTTAAATTTATAATAAATTGTAAATAATTTGAAAATAAATAAAATTTATGGATTTATGAGCATCATATTATAGAAAATGAAGAAATATCTCTTAATTAATAATGAATAATGTTAAATTTATTTTTTAATTTTAATGCAAGGCGTGATATTTACATATTATTTATTGATTAATATAGTAATTAAAATAAATTATAAATAATTAAAATATAATATAATTGTCTTAATAAATAAATAATTTTTAAAATTAAAATATAGTATAAAAAAGTAATTTTAATATTACACTAAAATAAAAAGTGCACCATAGCTTTCTATTTCATTGTTTTAAAATAATTTACAATATATTATTTATTCATCCAAAAAATATGTATACTAATTATAAATAATTAAAAATTACATATTAGAGGAAAACCTATCATTATTTAACAATTATTATTTTTGTTCGCAGCTGAACCAATGAAAGATGTTAAAATTAGAGTTCAACAAATTCGACATAGAGATATTCAGAGAGATAGGAAAATTAAATTTTTTTTTTATTTTTAATGTTTTTTTCAACAAGTTAACAAAAAATGAGACAATAATATTTATATAATTTATTTATCATAGTTTAATGTTTTATTTGTTAGCAAAAATTATTTAGTGTTTATCTTATCACTAATATCATAGTTTAGTGGTTATTTTGTTAATTACCTTAATTTTAATTTAAGATGTGACACTTACGTGTTGTTTATTAATTGATGTAGTAATTAAAATAAATTATAAAAGATTAAAATAAAATGTAATTGGACTAATAAATTAGTAATACTTAAAATTAAAATGTAATGTAAAAAGATAAATCCAATATTACCCTAAAATTAAATTGCACCATAACTTCGTGTTGATTGTTTTAAAATTATCATATAATATATTATTTGGAAATTAACAAAACAATCATTTAACTGTGGGATTAATAACAAGTCAACCACTAAATAATTTTCGCTAACAAATAAAATACTCGACTATAAAAAATAAACGACGCAAATATCATTGTCAATTTGTCGAAAGAAATATTATCGTGAATAATTGAAACAATCTTACCGTGAAGATGATGTCGGGAAGCTCCGACATGGTCTTCTCGTCGTCGAAAACAATGATCACGTTTTAAATTTTTCTAACATCTTTTGGTGGCTTACCACTCCTCTCGATTTCACCCGTTCAGTTCTCATCACTATCTTCTATTTTCTCTTCCCGGTCCATTGTTGTCGTCCAGTGCTCATCACCAATGTCTCACTTTTCGCAAAAGAAAATAAATTTTCTTAAGCGAAAAGTACATTCCGCAGCGGAATATTGTCTTTATGTAGTGAAAAGTAATATTTTAAATATATGTAGTGGAAAGACAACGTTCTGCAGCGAAACAACAACGTTTTTTTAACGAAAAACGTAATCACGATGTTTGCTCTGTTCATTTACCATAATTGAGTGTTTTATTTGTTAGTAAAAATTGTTCATTGGTTATCATTGATTCCATAGTTCAGTGGTTGTTTGATTAATTTTTCAATATTATTTATTCATTTAAAAAATATCTATAATAATTATAAATAATTAAAAATTACATCAACCAATCTTTAGACGAAAACCTATTATTAGTTAGCAATTATTATTTTTAGGGTAATTATCAAATTACACCTTTAAGTTTATGGTACTTTTTATATATCACCTTAAAGTTTAATTATTTTTAAGGAGCACCTTCAAGTTTTCAAAGTTATCAACTTACACCTTCCCGTTAATTTTCTTCACGTTTTCCCCCTAATGCTACGAGCTGACTCCCGAAGACGTTCTGCAACACATTATTTCTCAAACCCAACAATGGCGTCAACTTTCTCTCACACTTTCCTCCCTTTCTTCCTCCTGTTTCTTCCGTCATTTTCATCTGCCACAAGTCTCAGCCAAATCCATTTTAGTTTATCATCAAAAGCCTATTGTCCTAAACGAAGAAGCAGAGAAGCCTCAATTTGTTCCCCAAAGACACTGTCAACACTGCAGCGAATGAAGCTTTAATAGCTGCTCCAACCATCGTCTAGAAGAAATTTGAATTCCCTTTTCTCATTCTCATTCTTCTACTTCTTCTTCGTCGTCGTCGTCTGCAATCACACAGCCTTCTAATTCCAGACCTGACCAACCTCTTTCCAGAAAATCGTACCATTTCTCCGAGACCCATCTCGCTGAACCATCGAGAAAGTAGTCAAAGCGGAGAGATCGGAGAAGACCTGTGGCTCAATCTCCACCCAACCTCGTCGGTTCTTCTGTTTTCGTCTTCTGTAGCTGTGGAGCCACACTGGAGTCAGTCTGGAGCAAATCAGATTCTGCGCCGGAGTTTTCGTCTTCGCCGTTTGACAGCTCTCCAGACGGTAAATTCAAAACCGACACCATTCTTGCCACCGAATCTTTCCACGGTGCCGTTACTTGGACAGCCTCAAAGACAAAGTCCAGCGTCTGTAAAACCAATCTTAACGAAAACAACATAATCATCGACGTTGTGAGGAAAGGAGAATTCCAAAGACTACATTGTATATTTCTTAATCAACCCATATTACAATAGTATTCTCTTTATAGGTGAATAGAGAGATCTAGAAAGAAAGACGGTTACAGAGTTTGTTCTATAGAGAATATTCTAGATATCATTCTAACATTCCCGCAAGATCAAGGTCGAAGAACGCAGAGATTGTTCTGTTGAGGTGGAGAAGCCATGTATGAGCAATTGAGGTGGAGGAGAGCTCCGTTGGAGAAGGAGAGCTGCTGTCTGAGGTTGAGGAGAAGGAAGAGACTATCTCTACCGCTGTCAAGGGACTTGTGCTCAGAAGAAGAGGCGCAGAATTTTGGTGCTCATCAAAGGAGCAGGGGCATCAGGTCTGTGAGGAGGGAGGAGAGGAGCAGCAGTTGCATTTATGCTTTTAATGGCTTTGGGTTTTTTTTTTTTTTGATAAAGAGGAGGATTGAATCTGGATTTCATTTCCAGTTTTTTTTTTTTGTTAATTCGCCAAAGGAAAGAGAGAGGCGTCGGCTGGTGCAAAAATTTGCCCGATATTTGAAGAAAGGGGGAGTGTGAGAGAAACCATTCTTAAGGAAGAAAAAGAAGGGTGTCTCGTGTGTTCGAGACTCAACAATGACGGCGAGAGAGAGAGACCTTTTCTGGGTCGGAAGAAGATGTAGTTTCTCGCTCAAGACGGGAGAGAGAGAGCTCAATGGAGAGAAATGAGAAACCATTGCGGTGTCCAAAGGACCTATGTGTTGAAGAAGAAAGAGGAGTATTCGCCGTTTTAGAGAGAAGGAGAAAGAGAAAAGAAACAGAAGCAGAAGCAGAAGCAGAAGGTAGCCTCGTTTGTAGAGAGAAACAGAAGATTAGAAAGGAAAACAGAATGAGAAAGAGAGAAAGGAGAAAATGTTGATTGAATCTGAATTTCGTTTCCAGTTTTTCTTGGGACTTTGACAGGAAAGATGTTTTTGGGACTTTGCAGAGAAGAAATAGAGAGAAAGACAGGAAAGGGAGAAACGGAGAACCCTTTATCTGGGTCTTCAATGGGGTCAGAGAAGAAGAAAACAGAAGCCTCTCCATGGCTTTCTCTTCGTTGGTCGTGACTCTCAGAAAGAAGCTGGGCGGAGAGAGAAGATGAACAGGAGACTGCGAAAAATAAAACCCATGGCTCTGGTTGTGGGGAACGTGGCAGAGCAGGAGGAAGGAGAGCCTGCCACCACAGCCGAGGACATCTTTCGGAGCAGAGAGAGACAGGAGAGGGAGAGGGAGATTGAGAGAGGATAGGAAGAGAAACGCCGGTGTCGATAGTAGGAGAAGGAAGCAGCGACAGTAGGAGAAAGGAAGAACCAAATCATGGGGGAAGCTGCGGGAAGACTCCAAGTTGGCAGAGAGGAAGGCTTTCGTGGGTTTGGAGAGAGGTAAAGGTCTTGCAGAAGAGGAGGGTTTGGAGATAGGAAGAAGGCACCATGGACGAGAAGACTCTGATACCATGTGAGGGAAAGGAGAATTCCAGAGACTACATTGTATATTTCTTAATCAACCCATATTACAATAGCATTCTCTTTATAGGTGAATAGAGAGATCTAGAAGGAAAGACGGTTATAAAGTTTGTTACATAGAGAATATTCTAGATATCATTCTAACAGACAACAAGGATTCTTTCACGACCAAAGCTCATGAGGTCGGTGATTTGAATCCCTTACCGAAGCACGAACTTGCTCCGATCATCACCAAACCTGCAACTTTTACTGACATGGTCGGACACATAAAAAAGAAGGGTACTAAAAAACCCAGAAACAAGAAGAGATCGGTAAAAATGGAGGAAATGAATTTACGAAGATCTCTACTTCTTTGGGGAACAAATTGAGGCTTCTGATAAACTCTTGTTTAGGACAATAGGCTTTTGATGATAAACTAAAATGGATTTGGCTGAGACTTGTGGCAGATGAAAATGAAGGAAGAAACAGGAGGAAGAAAGGGAGGAAAGTTGACGCCATTGTTGGGTTTGAGAAAGCAGAACGTCTTCGGGGGTCAGCTCGTAGCATTAGGGGTAAACATGAAGAAAATTAACGGGAAGGTGTAATTTGATAACGTGGAAACTTGAAGGTGATCCTTAAAAAAAATTAAACTTTAAGGTGATATGTAAAATGTACCCAAACTTGAAGGTGTAATTTGATAATTACCCTTATTATTATTTATGCCATCTTATTGTTTTTGTCCTGGGAATTACTTTAATTTAGGATAATTAAATAAAAACAAAAAAAAAAAGGGGGAAAACAACAAAATCTAACCACCACAAAAAGAGGACAAAAAAGGAGGGTGGATAAATCTCTGCAATTTTGATTCCATTTTTAACGATTCATAAGCTTTTCTGCTTTCTCCGAAGAGCAATCTCCAAGTTTCAGTCTTTTTACTTTGATATGCAGTTAAGACACTAACCTCCGACGTTCCAGCCATCCATGGCTTCCTTTAACGCATCCTTCCAGTTCCCTCGTCACTTCCACTCCCGTCCACAACTTCTCTCCAGGAAAGCCTGCACTTTTCATTCTTTTTCGCCAAATGGGTTCATTTCTCTTTCCTCAGAAACTTCTCTATTTCAGAGGACACTACTTGCTAGAGCAGCCATGGCTTCCAATTCAACCTCTGCCGGTAAACAAATTGAGGTTGTGTTCTCTTCTCTTCTCTTCCGACAAACCCTTTTCCTCGTTCTTTTTCAGAGGTTTTTTTTTTTTTTTCATTCTGAATATCTGATTTCTTTGGTGATGGGGAATAGGTAGTGTTTGATCGTGATGAAAGAATGAACAAGTTGGCTGATGAGGTTGATAAGAATGCTCCACTTTCAAGGCTTACTCTATTCTCTCCTTGCAAAGTAAGATTTTACTAATTATAGTTGGGATTTTTGACAATGGATTACTCTTTAACTGACTTGCATCGGAAATTTTGGAGCAATGCAGATTAATATTTTCTTGAGAATAACCAAGAAGAGGGAAGATGGATATCATGATTTGGCATCTCTCTTCCATGTAAGTTTAATTAATAATTTAAATAATTCTTCTTTTAGTGTCTTCGTTGAAGTTAATGAGATTTCACAACTAGGAGGCTATAATCCATCTGTATTCCGATTTTTGTTGTGGTCAAATATACTTTTGCAATATACCATCTCTTCCATGTAAGTTTAATTAATAATTTAAATGAAACATTGTTTTTTGTTGAGTTTAATGAGATTCTACAATTAGGAGGCTATAATCGATCTATAATCTAATTTTTGTTGTGGTCGATTATAATTTTGCGATATACCTTCACTTGCTACCGAATTCACATTTCGAATTGTTTCTAAGCCTTCAGGTAATTAGTCTTGGAGACATAATTAAATTCTCTTTGTCACCATCGAAAACCAAAGACCGTCTTTCTACGAATGTGTCTGGAGTTCCTCTTGATGAAAGTAATCTGGTAAGGAGTTTAGCACATGTTTCTTTATTCTATCTATTTGTTTTCTGAGGTCGTATATAATTTGTACTCGACTGGAACACAAAAATCGATTTATGCAGATTATAAAGGCACTTAATCTTTACAGGAAAAAGACAGGAAGTGACAAATTCTTTTGGGTAAGTCTCAGCTACATTACATTTTGATCATGTGGGGTGAAAAAATATGCCTTTTGCCTTTGACGACTGTCTTTTAATAACGATGCTTATAGTGTTTGAAAATAATGTTTGGGCAGATTCATCTCGATAAAAGAGTTCCAACTGGAGCAGGGCTTGGTGGGGGAAGCAGCAATGCTGCTACAGCTCTGTGGGCAGCAAATCAGTTCAATGGTTGTCCTGCCTCTGAAAAGGATCTTCAAGAATGGTCTAGTGAGATTGGCTCCGATGTTCCTTTCTTTTTCTCCCATGGGGCTGCCTATTGTACAGGTCGAGGTGAGGTATGTCTTAATTTTACGTTAACCAAAAAAAGGAAGAAGAAAATGAGTTCTTATTCCTTCTTTCCATGTCCCCATCAAGCTCTACGGCGTCTCAGTAGTATTATGAGAAATTTCTGGATTTCAAGACTGATTGTGATAGTTTTACATCCTTTTGTTGCATTACTCACTGCAAACAAAATATATAATGTTATTTTAGAAGACTAGTTGAAGAATTTAAACTTCAAAGAATCTACACATATTTTTATTCCACCATAATGTTTTTAGAGATATATCAGTCTGTGCAAGATATGACTTACCTCTTCTTTTCTTCTTGTGGAGATAAACTGAAATGATTGAAGTTTTTCTGATACCTACAACTTCTCCCACTTTGACAAAGTCGTCATGAGTAGAGCTTTGTCCATAACATAATCGGCAGATCCAAGATGGATTCCTGCAAGTGAAGGGAGTCATAATAGATATTTTTTGTGTTTGAAAAGTTAATAAAGTGATTAATAAGTCCAACACCAAGATATTGGTTTATAATGCCGATTCATCGCTGGCACAATATATATATATATATATTGGATCTTATAATACCCGGCTCGTTAATGACTTGCTTTTTTTAATTCCTTTCCTTTCTTCATTGAGAATTTTTATTTTCTTTGTATCCATAACACAAAAAACGCTACAAAAAACCTTGTTCGAAATATTTTATTTGTCTTCCTTTGTGTATATAGCTTTCCACTCGATCAAAAGATCACCTAGATATGACCTCGTATAGATCTTGGTTTATATTTTCATTTATCTCTTCTATCGTTTACCCACTTTATTTTTTCTCAAACTACTCTCTAGGATGACTCCTTGTATTTGAAATTACTCACTGCACATTGGAATTTAGCTATACATTCCTCCATTAGTGTATTGTTTAGTTGCTTTCACTTTTAGTGCTGTTAGTTGTATCTGTAGTTGCTATTTTATTTTTAAACCACGAGGAATTGCTAATCAATTTAATTTCAAACTTCGAAATATAAACTATATGCTCTATTCAATAATACCTGTCAAATCATCTGGTCAAGGACAGAACATGACGATTTCGAGACTGAAAAATCTTCTTTTTTTAAGTATTTAATTCAATTTACTGCAGCCGTTTTGCCCGTTGGTGATTTCAATAGTTGGATAGCTTCCATTTGAACTCTCAATTGCACAAATTAAGAGCTGCTAAACTTAAATGTTTATGAGTTGATACTGTAACTGTTTGACTAGAAATTTTGATCTGGTTTATTCAGATTGTTCAAAATATTTCTCCATCTCTACCAAATGTTTATGAGTTGATACTGTAACTGTTTGACTAGAAATTTTGATCTGGTTTATTCAGATTGTTCAAAATATTTCTCCATCTCTACCTTCAAACATTCCGATGGTTCTCATAAAGCCTCCACAAGCCTGTTCTACCGCCGAAGTTTACAAGGTAATACGATTCAAACGGTGATTAAAGAGCGTTCTTTTTCTTTTCTTTCTTCGTTTATTGAAAAATCTCTGACATAAATTTGGATCTCACAGCGATTTCGTTTAGAACAGGCGAGCAAGGCAGATCCTCTAGCATTGTTACACAAAGTCACAACAAATGGAATATCCCAAGATTTGTGCATCAATGATTTGGGTATGTAATCATACTTGATAGTTTCTTTCCAAGACTCTACTATGCTGACATATATGCCTGGTCAGGGACGAATAAATATTTTGACTGGACGAGAGAATTATACAATTGAGAGAGATAATAGAGAATAGAGGATTAGGAAAGGAAAGAAGATAGGGAGACACAGACGAGAATACTAAGAAAACAACAGTATTTGCATATAACATTATTTAGACTGTGGAAGCTTTGGCTTATTTATGTTGATCAACTTATATAGATTGGTAACATGTTGGATTGATTGTTTTTCAAGAATTATGAAAATTAGCCTTAAATTAAGTACATAATCTACGTCCATATTGTCCGTCAGTACTTATTTTTTCGGGTTTTTTTAGAACCTCCGGCATTTGAAGTTCTCCCGTCTCTGAAAAGATTAAAACAGCGTTTGATTGCTGCTAGCCGCGGAGAATATGATGCTGTTTTTATGTCTGGCAGGTATGAACTTCCAAACGCTTTGAATATAGTCTGAAGAATTAATTTTAGCATTTTACTTGAAACTATATTTTATTAAAGAGTTTGGCCCACATTATATGCTTGTTCCATTTGTTTCTTTTTTATAAATCGATATGTTTTGAGAGGAAGAATATACATAAGAAGAATAGAGAACACTTATTGAAAAATTCAAAGAGTTAAGCTAAACCAAGATAAAATGATAATTCTTAAAAAACTTAAAACTATAAGTCTATTGAGCGATAGGAAAATTAATAATGTTTCAAAAATCGATACTGAATTCTTTGTTATCGAAGAGAAGAGAGTGGCATTGTAATAGAGCAAATAACTCAAAAGAAATTGTCAAAATATTTGATGTCAAGATTAACTTTCGTTCTTTTAACATTTCCTCTATGTTGAAAATCTCAACGAGAAAACTTCGAATGTCGGAGTGGACGCACCCCAACAGATTGATTGAAAAGTAAGAAAAAATGTAACTGAATGTGTATAATAAGCTTACAATTAATCATAACGCAAATGTTAGTTTTTTCATGAAGTTGCAAAATGTACAATAGTGCAGAAAAAGAGTCTAGAAGGGCTTTTTGCTCTGGATTTGGTCGCACGTGTTACTATACCACGCGATATGCGGTTGTTCTTGAATCAAAAACATGCTCATTACTTGTCGAATTATTCTCATGGCTTAAAGTATACTGACTTTCTTGGATGTAACATTGAGGCAGCAAAACACATTTAAGATGTTAATTTAGCCATGGAACCATCTGCTTAGGTAGATTTATTTAGACATCTCGCTGGGACCATCGATAGTATCAATCATCTTCTGATGTTATACGCAATTTAAGATGTAATGAGATTGTCGAGGGTCGGTTTTATTGCAATCAGATTGAATAGTCTTTCGGGTTTATCCATCTTTCTTGGTTCTTTTCAATGAGAAATAGATAATTTGGTTGTAATCTTTCATTTTTTGTAGGTTTCTTTTATTATTTGGACAAATTTTCTATAAAAATGCAGTAAAATGATAGTCATTATATTGTGTAATGATTCAGTGGAAGCACCATCGTGGGGATTGGGTCACCGGATCCTCCAAGTTTTTTATACGACGAAGACGAATACCGTGACGTGTTTTTGTCAGGTGATTGACCATATTATTACTTGTCGAATTGATCGAAAGATTAATAGTTTTAAGTTCACTCCATATACTATGTACTTGAAATCTTCCTATTTGCAGAGGCCACCTTTCTCACAAGGGAAACAAACGAATGGTACAGAGAACCTGTTTCAATAAACACTAGTAGCTCTACATCTTCCGGGCATTCTGAAATGACCGAGTAATTTTCCGGCCAACAGCAATCATTTTAAAGA
Organism: Begonia loranthoides; assembly: GCA_022433065.1. Lineage (NCBI taxonomy): Eukaryota > Viridiplantae > Streptophyta > Magnoliopsida > Cucurbitales > Begoniaceae > Begonia > Begonia loranthoides. The sequence goes on from CM039470.1 coordinate 35,274,694, forward strand.
TTCAATTTATTGGCATTTGCTAATGTGTTATTGTAAACCAATCTCACTTGCACATTTCTAGTTGTGCATCTCTGTAACTGGGTCAAGTGTTTGAGCTATGAACAGAGAGACCAGAACAAAAGCACATGAAAAAAAAAGATGCTTTCATTGACAATCATCAAGAACCAAAGTAAGAATCATCATCATCACCAACATCAAATCTAGCGACATTTTTAAGATGGGGGGTTTTCTTCTGTGCTTCTTTTTTTTCATGTTTATTCATTGAAATACTTACCTCTCGTCCTAAAGGGGAGGAGAAGAAACAAACTGTCTGGGCAAGCTAAAAAGATCTTTCTCTTCGAATGGTGATGACCAGACCCGCATACCTGTATTTGATGACTCATTAGCAGATGCTCCTCTGCCTTCTTGCAATCCCACAAGAGAAACACCATTCAAATTTGGAGTTGGTCTCATCAATGGCTGGTGAATGTCGGCTCTAGATACATTTGAATCCATCATATGAACATTATTCTTAACGAAAGAACTGAACCCCTGCAATAGTCCACCGGCTCCTCCGGGAGAAGGCAAGCCTTTATTCAAAGACCAGTCTATGTTGGTGTAATCCAAATGTAACATTGACCCTCCAGTGTTCCAATCGACTGGTGAAGATGAGCCTGATGACCCAATAGACCCCATTCCGGAGAAGAGTCCGAGGGATGAGGCGGCAGCTACAGTTGGAGATGCACTGGATCGGCCCCATGAATTATTTGCTCGGTTAGGTGCATGGAATTCACCTCCACCATTGGAATTGCTGGGAATAAACTGTGGCTGTTGCTGATGTTGGAACTGGTGGTATAGCTGGTTTGCAGTAAGATTGTTTGGATTGAGACTTCTTGCGCCATGTACCTGTGGTATAAATCCAGTGGGCTTTAAGATCTCAATGCCATTAGAACAACCCCAATTGTCAGCACCTCCTGGGGGAGATGAACTCATACTGCTAGTGGCTGGAATTTGCTTTGCACCAATTGATTGAGGTCGCTGGACCATAATAACTGGCTCCCTTACACTGCTAGGGTGGAGATTCTTGAATTCTGTGCCAACGGCCACATAATGGGTTTCTGGCTTCGTAGGCAGAGGTGTTACCTGCAATGATGATGATGTTAAAGAGTAAGAAGGGGGTGGAGTCGTCACAGGATTTGGCCATCTTTTCTCAGATGGAAGGGCAGTTTGCTGAAGTTTTGCCCATTCTAACTTTGGTATTCTCTTCAGAGGCTGCACACTCTTGCTAGTGGGTTCCGTTAATCCTCCTACAATAACTGTAGCTTTTGTATAGTTGAAATCCTTTTCATTTTTGCTTAGTTGCATAGTATGAGAATTGGCTTTTGCTTGCAATAAGTTTATAGCTGGAGCATTTGAGAGATTATAATTACTAGCTGTTGAGGAATCAACAGTTTCTTCTGGCTTAGGAGGAGCAGAAGGCAAATCTAACTTCAATTCTCTCAAGGACTCTATTGCCTGCTCAAAATCTCCCTCAGATGCAACAATAGCTCTCTCAACTTCCTGTTTTGAGCATTTAAACCTTAGTTCTAAATCTGCGATACGTGCAAGCTCTTCAGATATGTCAATTTTCAAACCACCACCTATAAGGTTCTGATCTCTAGGTTGTTCCACTTCTTCACCTCCTTCGAAAAGCCATGCAACTGATTCTTCTACTTTGCCTTCATTTGATACTAGCGCTGCTGTGGCCCGCTCTTGTGAAAATCCCATAGCCACAAGCTGTTGTGCAAGTGACTCAAGCTTTCTAGACATGAGATATCCAGTGCATCGCTCATGCAATTCCTGAGTTCGTCTCTCCTTCTGGCGTTGATGTTTCCTCTCATTCTTAAGCCGTGTTTTATCTCGCTTGTCATTGTCTGCTCCTGGGACTGTCTCCTGCCGTACGGTAGAATTAGAGGTTTTATGACCTTCTGACTCACCAGACCAGCTACCATTATTAGAAACTGAATCATACTCAACTCCTGCAGTGACTGCAATCCCCAGATGCTCATCAGTAACATCTATGTTCCGGAAGCGACCATTTGTTTGAATAGCTGGAGCCACAGAGGATGAAAATTCAAGTGTATGAAATGTTCCCAGGAGCGGATTGTAAGCACTTGCTGGGATACTGCTACCTGCATTTGCAGGTCCAGAAGACTTTAAAGCAGGCTTCTGGGTTTCCTTGCTTATCTTTTTGTCCTTTGACTTAGATCTTGATGCTGGAGACATTTCTGCTATAAAATGTATTTCTGCATGTTCAAAACATAAATGTATATATATCATGACAAAAGATCTAATATAAGCATCTCTATCTATCTCTCTTTGTGCAGATTGTTTATGTAGGAAAGAAAAAGAGGAGATAAATGAAGTAAGATGCTATCTATCAAGTATAAACTGTTTCTTTTTCCTTCCTTTTCCATTTCATTTTGAGAGGAGAGAGAGAAAGACTATGGTGTTAAAAAGAACCACTTCCAAATATCATCAAAGTATCAAACATGATTGAAACCGAAACAAAGAAAGAGAAATATCAACATTAAACGGTTGCTAGCCATTTCTATCGTATCACGACAATCTAACACCAAGTTTGCAATAAGAATGATAAGAAGAGAATCTCATAACCTTAAGGGTTACTTCAAGTTTCAATTATGCCTTACCTTTCCATTGTAGTGTGTGCTGTGTAAAATAAAGAAATAAAATCACACTTTTCAGATTGTGAAAATAAACTCATCAGGTGGTTATCATAAACATTTTTCCTTCCTAAATTGCAAATTTCAAGATGACTAAATTTCATCTTGGAAGCATAATCTATAAGCCAAGTTGAAATAGAACATCATTCTCGACCTTTTGGAATATGGTTGGAGCAACGAATCTAGTGGAGACCAAACTAGGGTCAAAATTAATCTTAAGAGAGGAGGATAGTGCCCATAATTTATATACTTTAGATGAATATACAAATTAACAATCATGTTCACAATCACACATCTTCATTTGAAGATTTCATAATTTTAAATTTATGTGATCACCAATTCAATTTGTGAGTGTATATCAACCAAAAGCTTGTTTAAACTTGGAGCTTCAGCAGACTTGTCATTAAGTGAGTACATTAAGAACTTAACCTGAACTCTGATTTATCTCCATACATTTTTCATTGGTGATTTATATCTAACTATGAATAATATAATATTATATTAAGTAACATATCGTGTTATTTTTCAAAGCTGACTTTCAAATCTCACTGGACACACAATCATTATCAAAGAAAGAGTTGATTCATAAACACGTGGAATATAACATGAAATATGATACAAATGGGATATGCAAAAGTCCCTTTTTCATGAGTTCCAAAATTTTTCAATATTTACCATTAAGTGACGAAAGCCAAAATATTAACCATTGAAGACGCGGAAGCCTAAAATATTTTAGAGAGACCAACTTATGTTAACAGTCCACTAAACCACATTTTATATGCTCAAAGGGTAAAGAGATTACTTTACTCAAACTACGGGACCAACTAAAAGCGCACAAATTACAATATAACAAGTCATAAACATTTCTAACATTCATTTAGGCCTGGATAAACAGTAAGAAGATGAAAAACGAGGCTCTAGCTCAGAAAGTGACAAACGAACCCCGAGGCTTATTGAGCAGCCGACACACAGACAGACAGCGTAACAGAGAGAGACTAGACTTTGAAACAGAACAAGCACTCCTCAAATTTTCATGCGCAAAGTAGTAACCTCAACCATCAATCGGATCCAATTCCTTTAAAAAAAAAACATATAAAGGAGTATAAAACAGAAACCCCATTTGCAAATGCAAGCAATCCAATTTCAAATTACCCTAACAACACAGGAAACATTTCTCATGCCATGGCAGCACATAACATAGGAACAAATTCCAAATTTTCAACTCCGACTCGTCGCAAATCTAAATCCAGCAATCAAACGAATCAATTCAAAACAGCGGACGCTTCCGTCCGCTAACAATGCACAGAAACGACCGATTCACACGGGGAAGAGGAGGAGAGAGAGAGAGACATGAATCAAAATAAGAAGAGAGAGAAAAAAAGGAACAAACCAGTAGTTGCGGTTGAGGCCGAAGAAACAAGCGCGACAGATCCAGAAGTGGAGGTAGAATAGAAATGGCCGATAACAATTTGGGTGAGAGATAGCGAAGATAGTCAGAGACAGAGAGAACGAGAGATAGGTATTTCGAGGCTCAGACTGAATTTGATGGAATTAGGGTTTTCAAAAGATATTATTGAAGATTAAAAATGCCACCTTTCTTCTCTCCTGCCGTTACTCGCTCCATTTTAATTATTAAAATAATAAATCCCATATTATTTACGTTAATAAATAAGTAAATATTATATATATATATATAATGTATTACTTTCTTTTATATATTTATTAATTGATCAAATAATTATAATAAATTATAAATAATTAAAATAATAACATATCAACAAATAAATAACCTATCAAATTAGCTAATAAAATTAAAATATAAACATAAAAATATTTTTATTCAAAAAAATAAATTTTAATAAACGAAGAATCTTGATTCACATCGTAACCGCTCGATTTCTTTTATCATGATACAGTCTTTTTTATTCTAAGCATTTAGCACAGCGGAAGATTTTTCTCTTTAATCTTTTGAACAATAATCATCTGTAAATTATATATTTTTATCAAACATTTATTCATGATTACATTATTATTTTCAATTTCTTTTCACAAAATGTGTCCCTATTAATCCCGAAAGTAGATTTTCTAAAAATCCTCTGCTGCAAATTTTCGCAAATTTGTGGGTGCCAAAATAATTTTTTTTGGTAATATATGTAACCATAAGGTTTTTTTAGAAAAAAATCTGCAGTAGATTTTTTTTGGAAAATTAACGAAACAATCACTTAACTATGAAATCAATACAAGTCAAACTTTAAACAATTTTTGGTAACAAATAAAATACTCAACTATGGAAAATAAACTGCACAAATAATGCTATTAACTGCGACCTTACTTTGAAAATGAAATAGTATAAAGTTTTCGTTCGAAAATGTCTTATTCCATGCGCACTTCAGACACTTTACTTTGATCTTTGGCTGAGTTATTCAGAACACAAACCAGAGATTCCCGTACATTTGTATTTAGAGAATCACCGACGAAGACAAATTTTTTTTCCTCTAAATAATTTCAGCATTCTATTGTCAAATTAAAAACAATAATTTGAAGGAAGAACTAAAGTTTGATAAATCGAAGCATATGAACAATTATCGACGATCAATCGAAGCTTGTTTTTTTTCATTGGGATTACTCTTTATAAAAAACATAAATTACTTAGAAGAATTCACAATTTGATTGGAAAGACGTCGTATTTTTTTTACGGAAAATCGTCTTTCGACTACAGAAATTAGTCTTTCCTCCAAAGAAAGTAATATTTCCTTATTCATATTTCAAGGACTCACTTTTTGCAGTGGAAAGACGACTTTCTGCAGAGAAAAGAAAACATTATTTAACGAAATACGTGACAACGATGTTTGCTCCGTTCATTTCTTATAGTTGAGTATTTTATTTGTTAGCGAAAATTGTCATTAATCTCATAGTTAAGTGGTTATTTTGTTAATTTCTTTTTTTTTAATTAATAATTCTCTTAAAAATAAATAGAAAATACATTATTTATAAATATGGTATTAAGAAATTCGACAAATTATTTTTAAATTGAAAAGGTAAATTAAATATGTTTACAGTGTAGAAAAATTAGTGCGCTTTCTGGGAAGGAGGTCGTTAAATCAGGAGGGTAATTTCGTAATTAAGGATCACTGCCGCTCTTCTCTTCGGGACGATCTCACCGGTCGCCATTAATGCGTGCTTGGAAGCTCCTGTGTTGTTTCGGCTAGGCAGCTATTTTTCTCGCACAACCACGAACAAAGTGAGAAGCGCCATCCATGGAGGTTACGCCTGCTGGAAGTGATTCTGGACAAGTCAAATGGCCATTTTTCATCCGCGCCTCCAATATCTGGAACCGACTTTTTGGTACTTTACCTTCTTCCGACTACAGTTTTCTCTGGAAATTTTTCAGTTTCTTTCGTCAGCCGAAACGCAGGGTCTGCCTTCCCCTCCCTTTACCTCCTAGCTCACGTGACTCTTCCATGTATGCGCTTTCTCCACTGCTTTCTTACTCTTATGTTTTTCTTCTCTTGATTGGTTTGTTTAGATTGAAAGGAAGTATTTTAAGGGTATGTTTAAGTTCTTTGAATTTCTTTCTTGAACCATTTTTTTTTCATATTGTAGTTTGGAACTTATAAAATTGATGATAGTTTTCTTTCACAGTATTCGTCCTTGCTTTGATTGACTGGCGTGCAAAAATGGAACATCGTCCTTAAAGTAAAATTGGTTTGTTAGTCTTACATAGGGATAAATTCTTTAATGAATGAACTACGGCGCAAGTTAGTGCTTGGAGTTATTACATGCCGTTCTTCACCAATGCATTATGCACGAGGAATTTTTTTTGATGGATTCATTTGCATGCCAAATTTTTTCTGACTAAATTACACGCTACCAGTCGGGTTAACATTTGCAATAATGATGCTCCTTTTATGTTATTTATCAAAAAAAAATATTTTAGCTGCGTGGTAATAGATTATGAAATTGACTAGGAATTTTGAGTTCTCTGAAATCTGAGTTTATATTGTCATTTGATAATCTTGTTTGTCATAGTGCTATTTAATTTCTGTCTTCCAGCCATAAATATCTTGGCAGATAATGTGAAGGTTGTACTATGAAAATAATTCATACATTGGATGTCCTTCCTTTAGCAATTAGCGTTCTACAGTTTGAAGTGTCAGAAGTACTCTCTATTTTACAGAACGAACTCTTCTGAAGTAAAAACACTAAATTTATTGATAATTTAAACTACCACAGCTGATCAAAACTGTATAATAGACTGTCTTTTTACTGAGGTTTTATAAAGTGCATCTTTTTTCTGGACGTGTCTTCATAAATAGTTCAACTGTATATTATTCACTACCTTATTCTTGTGTGGAACCCTGAACAAACTTTAGCTATTGACAAATGCAGAGTTAATATGGAGGCATCCCAAGTTTTTGACGTTTTGAGGGATATTATGGAGAATATGTTCTTTAATTTGCATAATATACAGAAGAATTTGCAGTTTTGGCAATCTCGTGCTGAGGTTAGTCATCAGGATTCTATGTGTTCACTGGACCCTGTGAATTTATATTGTTGATTTTCTCAGTACACGTAATTAATAAATGCTTAACGTTGTTATGGCTTGCGCTATGTAAGTTTGTACTTGGTAATGCCACATGTTATCTTCATTTTCTTGATATTTGGGTCTTTTATTCAGGGATCAGATGCTCGAAAGATGTATTTTATGATTTGTGAGAGAGGGCCACAAGCATTTTTTCATGGAACTATGCAATTCTTATGTGAAAGTCTAGCCCAAGATTCTTCAGCACGTCATTTATCCCACTCAGCATCTGCTTACATATCTGAGAGAATAACTGTTTTGAGTATCTTAAGAACGTCTCTTGCCACTTTTCTAGCCAAGGTCTGTGCCCCATTTGTTTGGATTCTTAATAAGTTAATAATTTGTCTTGTTTAATCTCATTTTAAAGCATGGGATAAAAAGGGTCTTTATGATGCAGCTATATTAAGTAAGTGAAAGTATCATAAATAGAAAAAAAGTTTTCTGTTGCTATTTTCTCCCCTCGCAGTTATCTTATGATGCAACTATAATGATGTGATAATTTGCTATTTAAACTTTTGTATTTGACTGATTTATATGGTTCAGGCATAAAAAATGTTGTATTGGGTTTTTTAGGTTTATCATGAGGTTGAAAGATCTGGGGAGGAGATAGTGAGAGATCCAAAAAAGTCTGTGCCGTCTTTATTGGTCGCAATAAACGGCTTATTCTCAAAGTTAGAGGATGCCATCAGTCATCTCCAATCAAGCAACTTGGTATCTATTTTATAACTATCATAGAGTTGCCATTATTGAAGATATTTCTTTTTCATAGCAGCATCTATTTTTTGCATTATTACCTGTCTTTATTCATGTGTCCTGCTAACTATACATGAAAAAAAATTGTAACTAGATTGCATCTATTATGTCTTTCTGACTCCCATTATGCAATTGCCATATAGAATTACTCTTCTGTTGACGGCAGCAATTCACTTCCACCAATCTTTGAAAAACTGCCAGAAGTTAATCGCGAAGGTTCACAGTGGACAGATTGTGAATTTCAAGATGCAATTAACCTGGTTTATCAAAATCTACAGCAACTGAACGCTTACTTGTCTGATATTGTAAGATACCCTGCCATATTTTGAATTAAAACATGGATTAGAGTTTATGGATAAAAATAGCTGTGAAATGCAATAGATTGTAGTACATTGGCTACAGTGATCTAACTTGGAAGCAGGATGACCTTGACACTTGATATAATTATTGATTATTTTGTTGTATGAGTAGAAACTTAAACTTGGTCACTAGTTCCACTAGTTCTTAAGCAAACTAGTTTTAAATTGGCCGTGTGGTTTTTAAAATTTTGCAGATTAAAATTTTATTTCCTCAATGATGCATTAAGTTTGGGACACATTGCTCGCTTGCCCACTCTTAGTTTTTGTCTTTTGTTAGGTTGCTAAACATCAGAAACCAAGAAAAGTAACTTTATATTGGCTTCGATATACATGTGGCGCGGCTGGCCTTTCACTTTGCTCTTTTTGGCTACTTCGACATAGTAGCTTAATGGGAAGTTCTGACATTGATAATTGGATTCAAGAAGCAAGAAGTTCAACTATTAGCTTTTTCAATGATCACGTTGAACAACCGGTATAATAATTTTCATTTGATTTCAATGATCGTATTTATCATCAGTTGTCTTAATGAGCCGCGTTATGTTAAACATTGAGTTTGACTTGGTTGAATTTCTAGTTTATTATTTAACTCACAATGTTGTACGATGGAGATGAGATAGTTTATAATTTCACTATCCCTTATTTCCTAACTATCCATATACTTATGTGAAATTTCTTTGTTTTTTGGCTTGATCTTTCCAGCTTCTAGCGATTAGAGATGAACTTTTTGATACATTCAGAAAAAGACACAAAGGTATGATGGAGTTGGAAGAAGTCCAATTAACTTCTAATTCATTGCACAGGTAATTTTTTTCTTCCATGAGTATGACATTGATGTACTTGAATCTTGGAGTAAAGTGCTGAGCTTGTGAGTTTGTATCCTTAATATATAGGTAACAATAACTGTAATGGGTTGGGAGCGGGGAGGGAGGGAGGGATTGGAAAGAAATATTAACTAATTACTAGTTAGTAACTTGAATAGTTCTTTTTTCCTACTACAAAAGACTATTGAAAATTTTCCAAATCCTGTCTTTACTAAAAAGATTTATCCCATGAAATCATAGGCAATAGCTAGTAATTTGAGGTGGTGGATTTTATTTTATTTTTATTTTAAATGCAAAGACTAGTATTTATGTTGAGAATTTCTCAATCTTTGCTGAAAAGATTTATCCCCTGTGAATAGATGTGAAGTCTCGTTACTCCAAAGTGGTGATATAAACCAAAATCTATTATTGCAGTGTTCTTATATTGAGCTTATTGTTGGGTAGCTTACCAATCAACAGGAAAATACTACTGTATTAACTAAGAAAATTTGTACAATTCCAGATGGCAGATTGTTCGTGACATCAGCAATTCTCCCTGTAATTTGATATTAAGGTTTTTCATAATTCCCCAAAACACACAGCCCCTTCCTTATAATCTATCTCCCTTTCTACAGTATTTTTATGTTAACACCCCAAATTACCCCCTTCATCAAAATATAATTTCATTAATCAAACAGCATAACTAAAGAGGAAAAAAATCAAAACAGCGAACAGCAACATATCTTTCAGCCTCCCACATTGGACTTCTTCCTTCTCGCATATGTGATCCGCAAATGAGAGTCTCTATCACTTATGTGTGCACATGTTCCTGTATGTGAACATCTCATAAAAGTCGATTCTGCTTCTTATTGCCAAGTCATATGTAAGCTAAGGGGGTAATTGTTCAATTGACTTGTGTATAGAAGATGGACTAACTATTTGCCAATGTCTAAAGTTGCATATATCTTTAAGTTCAGTTCCTAAGTATGGTTATTTAAAGAAATCTTTCACCACTAGTAATACCTTCACTATGATAACATTTGTTGAAGGATAATGTGATTCTGGCTTCATTTTTTTGAAATTTTTTTTGTAAGCGTGACAAGTATCATTGATTAGCGAATTTTGTTTCATTAATCCAACTGTTTCCAGAATGTTGCTGGCTTTCACTGAGCAGACAAAAGGTAAACAGATACCAGAGAATGCATCAGATCAAGCAATGCTTGAAATAGTAATGGCAAGGTTTGTTTCTTGGATAAATCCATGTATTATACTCAGCATCCCAAGATATGTGTAATTTCATTTATAATAGGATAAACAATTTAAGGAATAGTTGGAAATCCGTTTTCATTCGTGCAACACAACAAGTTTTTGAGGATTTTTTTTAGAGTTTAATTCAAGTACTGATACTTTGACCAAGAATTTATGCTTTTAATATGTGAATTTTAGAGGCAAACATAGACAATGGTGTTGGATGTAATGTTGCATTTTGCAACTCTGGAGAAGTGAGTTCTGGTTTGTGATTGTAGGTATGAAAAGGAACTTACGCATCCTATTCAGAATCTTCTTAGTGGAGAGCTTGCTCGTGCATTGCTTATTCAGGCACTGTGGTTTTTTTCTTGGTTGATTTCAGTTTATTTATTTTTCCGAAGTACAGTTTTTATAGTTATTCTCACTTCTTTGCATTTTGGACGATAACAGGTTCAGAAGTTGAAACTGGATATCGAGACGTGAGTTTTAAGAGTAAAGACCCTAGGATAAAGGGTATCCTCATTTATTTATTTTGATTTAATATTTAAATTACTTTCTGAACAGGGCAATGCTTGAGTTGCAACAGATTCTAAAGGCAAATGAAATTAACTTTGCTATTCTGGCTGCATTACCCGCATTCTTCCTTTCTCTTCTTTTGTTGATGTTAGTACGCGCTTGGTTTAAACAGGTAAGAGATCAGATATGTCTTCTGATATTGGTTGCTTAGCTGATTCTAGTGCCTTTATTACCAACACCAGCATTCTACCAGTTCAATTCATCTTTTTTTGTATGAGCGGAAACAAATTCAATATATCTTCCATCCAAAATAGATGTAAAAAATGTGAGGGATAAGAATGTCATGGGTGAAATATTTTAGTTTCTTATGAAAAATGCAATGGAGGAAAATAAAATGTTTAGATAATTTGTATTACCATGATTGTTCTTGTTGTTATCAGTTGATTTTCTGTGCCACTTTTCAGATTTTGCAACATAATTAATATTTGATGGCCTCGTTTCCTCCTTTGATTTATGGGCTTGATTGCCCAGGATCTCTCATTAGTCACCCATTTGGTGTACTTATGCATGAAGGGCACAAGAGTCAAATTAGGAGCGAAGTGGCAAAATCAATAGCTCATTGGGCCAATGAGTGCAAGTTCTTGATTGGGAGGGAAGGGAATAACAGTATTTTAATAAAAGAGATTAAGAAGGGTTTTGGGGGAGGGTTACTCCTCTCGGATGCCTATTGTTGCTTTTTGTTCCATGTTTACTGGGGAAATTCAATAAAACTTCTGTGAATTCTTGCTATTCTGTGTTGTCCTAATGTATGTGCATCCTCCGAATGTTATTTAGAAAAGGGGAGGAGGATTGGGATATAAGCGATTAAGACTTTCATTTTATTGTCTACTCTCAGGATAGTAAAGCAGAAGGAAGGGGCAGAGTTGCACGGATTCATAGAAGATTACTTGTTGTGGAGGTTGAGAAAAAGATAATACAATACCAGACTTATATGAACCAAGGACTCGTAAGAATCTTTTCTCATAACTCTCCCTGTCTCTTGCTTATTTCATTTTAGTATTAGAAATATCTAAGTGTGTTATTATAATTTTAATTATATCTAAGTGAAGAAATTGCTCCAAATACACTCCTGGAAAAATAAAGGCATTATTACTTGCTCTCATGCAAAAGCTGACTTTTTTTCTAGTCATTGCTCGAGCATAATTTACAACTATAATACGTGCTCTGTCCTATGAAATTCAGGCTCTAGTTATATGGTCTGTAGAAATTAAATATTGTGGCACTCCAATTGGTGTAATGGGATGCAAAAAAACTAAAGAACCTAGGCCTTGACTTATTTTCGTTTTGTATTGTTGTGGTTTTGCCAAAATATTTTAACTATTTATAGAAGCAAGCATTATTGAGTACAACATAACAACTAAAGTGTTACAGTTAGTTTAGATGTGATTAGTGTTCTACAATTTGAAATTTATTTCGTTTATGATTACCTTCTCTTTTCATGAATCAAACCGTGAAGATTCTGTGCTTTAGTTTGGTTAGTTCTGCATTTAAGAATGGAACATATTGTCCTCATATTTTAATTATTACTTTTCGGACAATAAATGCCTTGTGACCTTTGTTTTGAAAAAAAAAACTTATGATGTTGACGATAAGACAATGACAGATGCAGACTATGTATACCCCAGTACTACCACCAATAGATTAGGGATGATTACAGGCTGTCGCTATATGTTAGAAATTGAATGATAACGGAAAAATAAACTACGATGTTGGACACCAGATTTACGTAGAAAAACTCTTTTAGAAAAAAATTACGAATAGAGGAATAAATGTACTATAAAGATAGAAATACAACCACGCGTTTTGCGACTCTAGTTTACATGAATTTATAGAGAAAACAAAACTTTAAATGAGATCTCCATTGCTGGCCCACCACCGGCCCGACACAATGGAATTCGGATCACACGAAAATCTAACACTATAATTGCGACATTTTTTTGGAGTTCAAGGGACAATGACCCTTGGTAATTATGGGCTATATTGAAAGTTTTAATCGCAACTATCTCTGTCTATTCATTTTCAATTTCTTTTTTCTGTTTAAATATTTTCACTTTTTGTTTCAAGGTTCTCTTGTGCGACCTTCGTAGAATCTCATTGTAGTCTAATATCTCCTGTATTTCTGTTTCACAGGAAAAAGACGCAGAATGCATGTTTGGTTTGCTACTCTACACTTTGGATAGGCTTTACCATGCTGTTGAGAGGCCCGCAAAAGACACGGGTGAATGGCAGAGGTGAGCTGAAAATCTTACTTATCTTTTGTTTTTTCGTCCCACCTAAGACAGTTACAAAGATAAGGTAGCTAATTACAGAATATGTCGTAATGTTATGGACAGTTTGAGACAAGATATTGTGGATTTGGCAAAGCCTGGACTTCAAACTACATATAAACTTATTGTGACTTCCCGAATGGACCGAGTATACGACTGCCTACTCCCGTCACTGAGACGCCAATAGAGGTGATTTCATCTTACTTTATTTGCTTCCTTCTGTTTTGCAAGTGCGTTTTGCTTCTACAAATCATCCAATTGGTGACACAGAAACCTAGTAATTTTTACAACTTGCAAGAATTTTGAGATTGGAGATGAAGCTTTTTTGTTTTGGTAGAGAAAACAGAGGAATTTTTGTTTTTGTGTTCTATTTCCTTTGGATTAGATTCAACCCATGTTGCTTTGATCTCCATTGCTGAAATCTGGTTTCAGAGGCTGTATAACATCTTATTGAACCACAAATGATCATATTTTCAGTGCAACAACGCAATGCGCCGTTTAGTAGGTTATCTGATATCGATGTGTTTTGACCTCATCTTTGATATGTGATAGTTTGCAATGTGCCATAGAAGGCTGGCCCTAAAGCTCATTTGAGATGTAGGGGCATAGCCAATCGTCTCAAGCTATAGAATTCGCACTTTCACGGTGTGACGATACTTCTACGGACCAAAAATTTCGACAAACTGACTTAAAGATCAAGCTTTTTTTTTTTTTTTTTAATTATGGTTACGGTTAGGCTAACTCTTAAATATTACGTTATGATTGATCGCGTTACGTTACATTTTAATTTTTTTTATGTAAAATAAGTTGTAAAATGAATATTGTAATTGATAAATTTTTCATAGATCACCATATAAAGTCAAAATTAGTTGATAGAATGATTAAACAAAGGAAAATTAACCAAACAATCACTTCAAGAACAATGTCAAGTTAATCACTTAACTTTTTTTGCTGACAAATAAAACACTCTATCATAAAAAATAAACGAAACAAATATTGTAATTACGTTTTTCGTTAAAAAATATTTTTTTTTTAGCTATGAAAAGTGAATACTTGAAAGAGAACTCAAGAAAGATTATTTTATGGGAAAGATGAATTTTTTTTGTGGAAAGTAAGTCCTTATAATAGAATTCATGAAATATTATTTTTCGTAGCAGAAGCTTTTTTTTTTCACAGTGGAAAATGTTTTTTTGTGTTCCATTTGCTAAATTTTTTGTCGTTCTTCGGTGTAGCAAACAACAAATTATTCTGCGAGTTTCGTTAGTAGATCAGAAACATGTCTAACTTATAATACATTGATTTTTCAATAATCATTAACTAGAAATATTGCATTTTGATACCAAAATCAATTTCGAACAGCTTAAAGTTTCTAAAATTTGTTTTCTCGCGAGTCAATTGAAAAACTTCCATTTTAAAAAGTCTTTTTGTTTAGTTGTTGACTTGTCATTGATCTCATAGTTCAATGATTGTTTTATTAATTTTCCTTAAACTAAATCAATGATGTTGAATTAAAAAAATAATACCTTAACATTTGTAAACCAATTACTCTAATAAATACAACCACACCAACTTGATTATTGTGCATTAAAAACAAACCAATTTGGTCCATCTACACATAAAAGAAAAATAGACAACTAAACAAATTTTTAAGACTAATAATACCGAAACATGACGCGTGAATGAAATGGACAATGAAAACGATAAATAATTTCTTCAAAAATTAAAATAAATTTTAATTGAAAGTTTAAATTAGATAGCAAATATAACATTGATTCAATCCGTCGTTATACCCGTCTATTGTACTGTAAGCACCAAGTGCCCTCACAATTTCGTTTGACAATCTCTTTCAAAATCCACCAAGTGCCCTCACAATTTCGTTTGACAATCTCTTTCAAAATCCCACTTCAAAGATGGTAGCTACATGAGTGGATCACACTTCTTTGCATTACTTCTTTTTGGACTATTTATATATATTTTTCCTTAAAAACTTTACAAAATAGTTAGCTAAAAAGGAAAGCTGTTTTTTTTACCCTTTTTATTTATTTTCTGTTCAAATCAAAATCATGGTACATTTTTTTATAGTGCATTAAAATATACGTGGTTTGTCTTCTTCATTTCTCATATTTTTAAGTTTTAATTGATCATGAAATTTTTTTAAGATTTAGTTTGTCGCTGATATTGAAATTTAGGGTTTGTTTTGTTAATCTCCGATGTTTTAAAAAAACTAAAAAATAAAAAACAAAACAAATTGATTGATTGTTCTGTTTTTCAACCAATGTGCTAGTAATTAAATTAAAACCCACTTTTTTATTTAAAAAATGAAAATTATGACATATTTCATTGATGTTACATTTTTTGAAAATGACTTTTCTTTTTTTTTTTTCTTGAAAAATAATTAATTTTAAAATTATTAAAGCTGATGTTAATATGGTCAAACTTTATTAACGCTCGAGGAAATCGGGGGAAAGTGAGTAGCGCTCCAGATTGTGATGGGTCCTGGGTGGAAAACGAGGAATTGAAAAAACAAGAACGGATTTTTATGCTGTGTTTATCGATCGTCATGCTTGATTGCTTTCTAATGGGAAGGCTAGAGTTGGTAATGGTAGAATAAACGCAGTAGAATACAAGGAAGTAGGCGTAGCCGCAGGTTTTTGTCCTCTTGCTGTAAAAAGTAGTCCATTTTGACAGCAAGAAGATGGAGCAGTCTGGGAAAAGATATTCTCTTTCCTCCCTCAATTTCTTCCCGGTTGTCGTTTCGGCGTACCCAAAAGCCATTAACGCTTTTCGAGCTCTTCTTTTTCTTTCTTATCTCCACTCTCTCTCTCTCTTTCTTTAATAAAAATTCAAGTATATCCTCTCTCTCTGTACCTATCTTTCTTGATTTTTTGTTATTATATTTTTGATTAATCAACGTAGGCAGTATCCAAACGTATAAATGTCTACGGCTCTGTTGAATTTGATGTCTTTTTTGTTGATTCAGTTGCTGGTTTAAAAATGACGCGCAGAACCTCTGTTTCTGGAGCTATGCTCAATTTGTTTTCTGATTCTTCGTTTACCCATTATTTAGAGGCGTTTAATTTGTCTATGGCATTAATTGTTCAAGTATAGGGAACGGAATTCTTGTGTTTAGGTTTTGAACAGTTAGCAAGTTTGAGACGATGCTTTTAGTTTCCATTCGAAGTAAAAGTTCTTCCGAGACATTCTTCTTTGATATTTATTAATTTTCCAGGCATATGATTTCAGCAAATTTTATTATAGTTGGTAATTTCTTTGTCTTTTTTTGGGGACTGTGTATCTAGTCCTGTGGTTTTAGCTGGAGGCGTAGCTTTCTTGGGTTGGTGGCTAGTTTGGTGATTCGTTCGAATCGAGCCTGATCTTCCATTTTATGCGAGAATCTATCAGCTTAGAGATTTTTGGATTTTGAGGTTATTCTTCTTCCACAAACTCTTTTGGTCATTGTCCTTCTCTCCCCTGTCTTTCTCTCTCTAGATGATAGTATCATTTTCATTGCACCTACCTTGGATTACCCTTAATTTGTATCCCATTGCTGACTTCTTTAGTTGGTTTTTATGTAGTATAGTTAATACCATAAAAATGCTTTGTTTGGTTCTAAACATGCCACTCTGTCGGGATTCTTCTCAAAACTCACGTTACTTCACTCTAAAGCACCTCATTTAGTGGGAGGAAGATAGATTTTCTTCTCATTATCAATTTTTAATTTCCTTTCCTCAGTGAAATAAAGATACATTTTTATATTCTTTAATTCGCTTTGATCATTTTCCTTCAGCATGTTTTTATGAGTTGAAGTATTCTATAGCAGCATTGACCACTCTCTTTTGAGCTTATTGCACTGTAATTCATTCAAAGGGTTTTAGTGTTGACATGGGATTGTGATTCTTTGGTAATACCTGTCCAGAGAAGTGGTTGGACTATAGTTATGAATCAGAAGAACCATTTTTGTCATGATGCATTAGTTTCATTTTTCTTCCCTGTTTTAAAGGTCGCTAAGCCACTGGTAAACCGGGAATGAGCCAGCCTAATTTAAAGCGTAGAGTGGGTAAATATGAGGTTGGAAGAACAATTGGTGAGGGAACATTTGCGAAAGTCAAATTTGCAAAGAATTCAGAGACGGGAGAACCTGTTGCACTTAAAATACTCGATAAAGAAAAAGTTCTTAAGCACAAGATGGCAGAACAGGTAGCTTACAGTACTTTTTTCAATATTAAAAATCAACTCCAAATTTCTTTGCTGTTTTCGTCTTCGAACTTTTTGAATAAACTGGCTGCTTGATATGCTATTGTTTTGACCGATTTATATCTATATTGTTGCCTTCTCTGAATGTATTCTATTGTTAGTGCTCTATAATTTGTTCTGTCGTATTGTAAGACTAAATGGTTTTGTAATTCGATTGAGTTTGTGTATATTTATGCTCTTGCAGATCAGGCGGGAGATAGCAACAATGAAGTTAATAAAGCATCCGAATGTGGTGCGATTGTATGAGGTCTCTCTCTCTCTCTCTCTCTCTCTCTCTCTCTCTCTATAGCTCCTTGAGGTGTGAACTCCAATGTTTTTGGGCTTCATTGGACCAATTTACTCATTGGCTATAGTTTATCATAGCTTTAAGCATTCACTCTATATTAAGTTTATCTTCATTGTTGCAGGGAGAATGTATACTTTTTAGTGCTAGTATGATTGCAGCTTTTTCCTGTGTTTAAGCACTTACTTATTTTTAACTTTGTTAACTCACCCCTTTCGATATTATTCCCATCTATTTTCCAACGTCAAAAATTTTCAAGAATATTTGATTTTGACGTTCTTTTCCTTTAATGTCTCGTCAAACATTTTATCGTGAAACAGAAGGAAATGAGCGGAAAATGAAATATTGAGATTGCTTTGTAAATCTGATTTTCAAAACACGTGTCAAGTCCTAATTCACGAGTATGTGATTGTGTTCTTTTAGCTTTTGCATGTGCATGCATGTTCTTTGGCTCTTTTCTCTAGTTTGTTTCTTATCTATTTTACTTCATTTTATTGATGTGCCTGTGTGAGATAATGGTAATGAGGGCGGAATAAACTCTGATCGTTGTTAGTAATCCGTCGTATTTGTCAACTAAAGAAGCAATTTTGCATTTGAACAAAATATTATGATAATTTGGCAACCAAATGAGTCTTGCTAATATTTTCAAGTTCGCCCCTTACGACAATTTTATCTGCTATCAGGTAATGGGAAGCAAGACGAAAATATTCATCGTTTTGGAGTTTGTTACCGGCGGGGAACTATTTGACAAAATTGTGAGTGATTTATTATAAAACACGATAACTTGGATTCTTAGCCTTTTGGTCCAAGAGGAACTCTTTCCTTTTTGTTCGCTTATATATTCTCTCTTAATATAAATTATTTCTTATAAAGAAAATAAAATAATACTTGCTTCTCTGACGTGTCACGGGGCCGTAATCTATTATTTTAGTTTAATTATATTTTATTTTAATTGTTTATTTAGAAATTTGACTTATTTACAATTTGTCATTATGTGATGGCTATTTAGTTTAAGGTTAGGATTTTTTGGAAGACAATTGAGTTTTGATCATTAAATAGAGATTAGAGATTTCTCTCTAGCGGATTCTTGACGTTTGCCTCTTGAAGATCGTTACCTTATTATTCAAAGAGTGGTGAGATTGAGTGTAGCGATATAGTGGGAACTCCGTCTAACTTTCTCGGGTTAGAAAGAGTGTGAATTTCAATATTTTCACCATTGTTTTTGTTTCTTTCTTTTTTATTTATTTATTTTATTGTATCTTCATGTTAAAATGTGGATCAGACTTATTTTGAAGTTGTGGAATTTTTCAAATTATTAAGTTGGAGAGTTTTTTTCGTTGGAGATCACCTTGGAATAAAAAGTTCTGATTCTTTCGCCATTTTTGATCGACCTGCACCATTTCGGCCATATCTCAGTCCTCTCTTCGAATTTTCCCAAGAAATTTGGAGGATTTCTTTATCACTCATCCTTTAAGATTGTTTCAAAAAATCAGGCTTAAATTCGTCCGTTAGAGCTATTTCCTTTATTATCAAAGTTTTCCAAAAAAGTTTGTGAAATATCAAACTCTGGTCGACTGCATATTCGACAAAGTCGACGTTAAAGATTTCCAGTCGACCGCCAATTAGTCTCCCGTCGACCGCATTCACCCCAGAAGCTATTTCAAGAGAAATTGTGTTTTCAGTTCTTCCGTATTTCTACTGCTGGTTGTCCAAAACCCTACCGTTGGCACGTCATTTTCTTTAACCAAGTTGATGAGAAATGAGAACATGATCCAATAATCTTACAAGTGCAAAAGATTTAACAGACAGGATATAATATCATTCTGCTATGATATGCCAAGCATTTTTCTATTGTACACTTCAGTTTGTTTATTTATTTTTATACTTAACTTCAAATGTTGAAGGTCAACCATGGGCGTATGAGAGAAGATGAAGCAAGGCGATATTTTCAGCAGCTTATAAATGCTGTTGACTATTGTCATAGCAGGGGTGTCTACCATAGGGACCTTAAGGTACCTAGAAGTTTTACCCCCAGATTAAAAATATGAACTGAAACACTTTAATTTAAGCCTTGCATAACTTCTCTGAATGATTTTGATTTTGATCTCCAGCCGGAAAATCTGCTTTTAGATGCTTACGGAAACCTTAAAGTTTCTGATTTTGGATTAAGTGCGCTTTCTCAACAAGTCCGGGTAACGATAAGTATTACATTTTCTCATTTATTTGAATTTTTTGGTTTAATTGTTTCAGAACTTATATAATTCGTATCAAGACTCATTAATATCGTAGGCAGCTCGAGGAAATGTGTCTAAACAACAAAAAGTAAGAATTTGAGTTCATCAAATTTGCTGTTTCTTCCACTGAGTTAAAAAAAAAAAAGATCTGCAATTGAATTGCTGTAAAGTCATCAAAATCTGATATAGATTGTTCAAAATCTTATCATTAGTGGAAATAAGGATCATGAATCGTGAAGTTGATCTCGGAGGTTGTCGATTAAACTGATGGGTTTTATTTATTCATAATTCATCGATTGTCAGGACGACGGTTTGCTTCACACTACTTGTGGAACTCCAAATTACGTCGCTCCCGAGGTCCGTCCTTCTGATATGCTCAAACACATATCCTTATTTAACATCGAATAAAATATACAATGGACTGACTTGGAAATTTAGGTCCTCAATGATAGAGGCTACGACGGGGCAACTGCAGACTTGTGGTCATGTGGAGTCATACTCTTTGTACTCCTTGCAGGTTACTTGCCTTTCGATGATTCTAATCTTATGACCCTTTATAAAAAAGTGAGCATTTAATTAAACGCTATGTAATCCGTACGTCGTCATCTTCTTCTTGCTTCTATGGCTTAAACTCTCTCTTGCCTGCAGATTTCAGCTGCTGAATTTACTTGCCCTCCATGGCTATCTTTCAACGCCATGAAATTGATAGCTCGGATTTTGGATCCTAATCCTATGACTGTAAGCACTATACTAGAATTTATCTTTTCTTGTTCAAATGGTTTAGTGATTTATTATAATGGTTTAATTAATATAATACGTGTTCTTTACTCTAATCCCTTTGTTCGCTTAATGATTCGATTTTGAATAAAGTTCTCTTTCGCCTTTCCATAAATCGATTTTTTCGGGTAGATTGATTGTAGGTTTGCTTCTTAATTCTGTCAACTTCTATCAATGAGTCTTTGCACAACCATCGATTAGTCGATGATTCATCAAGTCTCTTCACGGGATCCTTTATTTATTATGATTTAATAGTATTTGTGGGGTAGAAAATCAAGCTAGTTGGTACTCAAGAGCAAGAAATAGAACAATTTTTCGAAGACGACCGCCGATTAAATTTCAAATAATAGTGTCATTTTGACAAATATTCTACTAGAATTTCCTTGTCAAAACCAACATAAATTTGTAGTATAGGCACGCGATTTTCTGTTGCAATCGAGTAGAAAACACTCCGCTGCGGAAAAATAAAGAGAGAGAGTGGTGCAGCAGAAGTTTTGTTTCGCAATCGAAACAGAAAAATAAAGAAACAGCAGAGAAATAACTCTCAAAATAAGAATAATTTTTATAAATAGAAAAAAGTCAAAAGTCTCTTTCTAGTATTCATTACAACGCTTTATATAGAGTTTAGTTATTGATTTAAAATCTGTGATAAGTTTCTATGGAAACAGATAAAGTCTGTCTAAAAATTTAAAAGAATGAAGTCAAATACGAAAATAATAGATAAGATAAAATATTAAAAAGATCGCTACTATTAAAATATCACAAGTTTATAGGATTGGGCTGCAGTTGTGTCTTGCATCAAACAACCATTGAAGCCTTTTACTTGCATCTCATTTTTGACTTGTTTTAGGACAATTAGCGAAAAATCGGAGAGAAGAAAGAAGAGAATGCAAAGAGTCGGGGGTGATGGTACATAAGAATAGAATTCTGGAAGGGCAAGAAAATGAAGAGACAAAATAGCCCATCATAGTGTTCTATGGTTTTGTTCTTTAAGATAAATGAGCTATTTCTTGTACTGAATTTGTAGTGTCTTGTTCTTAAAAATTCAAGTTTTCTGGAGTTGTGAAAATGTAGAGATTTCTCTTCTGAAAATCAAAAACTTGATGGCAGCGAATCTCGATACCCGAGATTTTAAGCGATGAATGGTTTAAGAAGGACTACAGTCCGCCTGTATTCGACGAGAAGCACGATACAAATTTGGATGATGTGGAAGCTGTTTTTAAAGATTCAGAGGTTTGCTTCTTAAACACTCATTAATGACCTCTGCAAAGAAAAATGTCTCTAAGTTCATTTCCGGTTTCTTCGACAGGAACACCATGTGACCGAGAAGAAGGAAGAGCAGCCCGTTGCAATGAATGCCTTTGATCTAATATCCATGTCGAAAGGACTGAACCTCGGAAATTTGTTC
The DNA here is from genome assembly GCA_022433065.1 of Begonia loranthoides. Lineage (NCBI taxonomy): Eukaryota > Viridiplantae > Streptophyta > Magnoliopsida > Cucurbitales > Begoniaceae > Begonia > Begonia loranthoides. The sequence continues at coordinate 35,296,937 of CM039470.1, forward strand.
GATGCCGAACAGGTTCTGCATAAATATGGGATTTCCATTGAAAAAACCCAGCAAAAATCTGCATTTGACCAGTTTAGAACATGGGTTTGGCTGCAAATGCTAACACATTGATTTATTCATTCTTCTCTGTTTCTCTCTGTTATTTTTGCCATTGGCTGCAGGAATTTAAGAGAGAAACTAGGTTTACATCTAAATGCCCTGCAAATGACATAATAAACAAGATAGAAGAGGCTGCAAAACCTCTTGGTTTTGATGTACAAAAGAAAAATTACAAGGTTTGAGTCGAAACCTACGAGGTTATATCTCGAATTAAGACTAATTTATATTGACGAGTTTTCAATTTCTCCGATAGATGAGGCTCGAAAATTCAAAAGCCGGGAGGAAGGGAAACCTTAATAT
>CM039470.1:35297685-35419929 GCA_022433065.1 Begonia loranthoides
GAGAGAGAGAGAGAGAGAGAGAGAGAGAGATGGTTTTGATCTTCCTATTCCATTGTGTTGGAAAACAAAGGAATTGTTCCCCCTAAAGTTGTATTCATCATCAACCTTAGCCTTTGCTTTGCATTTATTCAATTTATTTTATGCTTGGTGATTTCGGTTTAAATCAAGCTTGATAAGCTGATTAATGAGCTAACTTGCCATATCGAGTCGAGCTAGACTTTTTTTGGGCTCAGTGTGGATTTGATGATATAACGGTAGGTGTGACTAATAACTTCATTGTTTTTTTACGTTTTAAATTATAACGGGTAAATTACATTTTGGACCCTGAACTTAGGGGGTCAGTTTAATTGAAATTGAAAATTTATTTTTTAATAAAATGGATGTCACACTATGTACTGTGAACATATTAGATTTCAATTTCATCTGCAAAAAAAAAAAACAAATTACCTTGGGGGCTTTATCTTCCGTTCCTCAATCCTATTCTGCATCAAAAGCTCGGTTGAGTTTTTTGAACGGGAGGAATCGACTCAAGAACAGATCGACAACACGCAAATCATTAATTACATAAAATTATACTATACGTTTCATTATTACGTCATAACGTGATAATTATTAATTAATGTAATTGATTGTCACGTTAGAAAATAATAAATAAGAATTAGAAGATAATAACATAGGGTGAACATTGAATTATACTAAATTCAATGTATACAAATGTTTATTCAAATTCAACTGGTTTTTTAAATGAAAAGATATTGAATCATTGATGCAACGTGCTCAAGTGAAGAAAGACTTGGAATTTTGAAATTGGTTGGTGGTCGTCTTTTAATTAATTAATGATTCTAAAATAAATATTATAAGTCATTTATAAAATATATATTATAAATTGAATTCAATGGAGTTTGGTTTGGCACTTTGAATATTTGAATAGACAGTGCTTAACGTTGAATATTCAACGATAAATTTGGAATTTTAAATAAATACATAAATAATGTAGAATTAAATAAAATCACTAAAGAAATTAAGTTATTATATATATGGGAAATTAATAAAACAACCACTTTACTATGAGATCAATGACAAATCAACCACTAAATAATTTTAACTAATAACTTAAACACTGGACTATAGAAAATGAACAGGACAAACATCATTTTTATGATTTTTATTAAAAAAACATTGTCGTTCAGGTGTAGAACGTTGTTTTTTCGCTACAGAAAGTGAGTTATTGAAATAAGACTTAGGAAATACGACTTTCCGTAGAGAAAAGACGATCTTTTGCTGTAGAAAGACAATTTTCTTAACAAATCAATTGTCTTCTTCGAGGAAAAATACGGACAAGTTGTGATTTTATCATGGACAGTAAAACAATTATAAATCATCCAACGTCTAAAACATTATATATTCTTTTATAAAATCTTCTAAATTATATAACTAAAAAAAATTAAAATCAACTTATACATTATTTTTTCAAATTAATTCTCCATAGATTTTATAGCATTTTCCACTGAAAGTCTCTAAAATCATGAGTTCTTGCAATTTTTTCTATGGGTATTAACTCTTTTTTACTGTGAGTTCTCTTAAATGATATAGTCGAGTCATTTTTCTCAAATTAACGTCGATGTTTGTGTCTTTATCTTCCATAATTGAGTATTTTATTTGTTAGCAAAAATTGTTCAGTGGTTGACTTATTATTGATTTCATAGTACAATGATTATTTTGTTAATTTTCATATATATATATATATAATTTTCTTATTTATTATTTATTTTACCAAGAAGTAACTATACTTCCATTGGTATTAATTATTTTAATTAAAGGTAATTATCAATATTGCCCTGAAATATGAGTCTTTTTAACTGACACTTATGACTTTTATTTTTGTTATCTAATACCTTAAAGTATAAGCCCTTAGCAACATACACGTTCATCGTTAGTGAGTCCATTAAATGGCGAATACCAATATTTATGTGGATACTAATGCTTCTGCAACCGCGTATCCTTGGAATAGAACTTACTTTTCACAACTGAATATGCGTTTTTATTGCGAAAAGGGTTTCGTTGCGAAAAGAAAGTCTTTGGAATAAGACTTACTTTCTGCAGTGGTAGACACATTTTCAGTGCGGAATCCTTTCTGTAGCGGATATTTATCTTCTGCTAAGACTTTTTTCAGATAACGCAAGACAAGTTTTCGTTGTAAATAAATACTCTTTTTGTAGCCGTGGATGTTTGTCTTTCGCTGTGAAAAGTAAAATTATTTAATAGACTTTGTAATTGTGAAAATATCTATTATTAATATTTTAAATTTTAAAATATTAGATAATAAAAATAAAAGATGAGGCTTTTACTTTAGTTAATTAGATTAATTATTAGACATTTATTTGACTTTTTTGAGTTTTGAATATTAACTGTTGGGATTCAGAAATGTTACGAAGAAAAACTCCTTTTTTATTTATTTATTTTGTTAATTTGTGAAAATAGTATTGCCGGCGGTCAAACGACGGCAAATTTCCATTTTGCCCATGACCATTGACCAACGACTATCAAGCTTTCTTCCTCCTCTAAGAGGAGTCCTCTTCTTCGTCTTCTTCTTCCTACTGCTTCCCTCTCCGACACATTTTCTTCAACTTCGAGAAGCGAAGAATAAGTATATTCTCTTTCTCTCTCCCCCCATTCATTATCATGGGGCATTGCTTTGGAAAGCCTGCCAAGTGCGCCCACGCTTCTTCTAACATTTCTACTGGTATGGTCTCTCTCTCTCTCTCTCTCTCTATCTATCTTTCTTTCTCCTCTACAGTTCTTGATTTTCTAATCGAAAATGACTACAATTGAATCCTCCACTTTTTTTTTTTTGGTTTCAGAGAGTGCTTCTACTGGGACGAATGGGAAGGAGGAATCCACCGATTCCTTCCAGCAAAATGCATCGTCTAAATCTAGCGAATCCCTCAGTTCATCCAAATTAAAATCCTTCAGCTTCGCTGATCTGAAGAACGCCACCAAGAATTTCCGAACGGAGAACTTACTGGGCGAAGGTGGGTTTGGGTTCGTCTACAAAGGGTGGATTGATGCCCATACTTTCGCTCCGACCAAACCCGGAACCGGAATTGTGGTTGCCATTAAAAGCCTCAAGAAAGAGAGCTTTCAAGGTCACAGGGAATGGCTGGTAAGTACAGTGATATGAGTTGATCTTAGTTCTCACTCTCATCTCTTTGTCAAATATAGCTAAAAATAGGTGTACGATATAACCATTTGGGTAAGCTTTCTTCGTGATAAAGTTGGGTGAGTTGAACTCAGATTTGGCCCGACCATGAAGCCTTACACGGCGAAGTGAACTATGAATTTCTAACCTAAGTTTCAACTGTATCGCTCAATCGAACAATTTTGAAATCTCTGCGAAGGAGATCGGGTTAGAAATCGTCAGACCAAATGAAAATTATGGAATTCTTCTAAAACATGCGTTCTTTCTTCTACAATACTCCATAAGTTGTTTTCGAAGGTGAATTCTATCTAACAACACTCTTTAACTTAGTTTTGGCTCATTTTGAGCATTGCAGGCTGAAGTCAACTATTTGGGTCAGTTCCACCATGAAAATCTAGTCAAGCTCATCGGCTACTGCTACGAGTCCGAGAACAGGCTTCTAGTTTACGAGTTCATGGCGAAAGGAAGCCTCGAATACTATCTCTTTAAAAGTAAATCTTCTTCCTTTGATCTTCTTCTACCTTCCTTTCTATTACAAGAAGAAACTTGAGAGAAAACTTCTCTTATTAAATCTGCAAGTTGATCATTACAAGGAGAAGGCTCTGCTTTTATAGTATGAAAGCAGAGCATTAGAACTACACGTAAAAAATATACTGGAAACTAACTTCACTATAATCAGTTAACATATAAACGACGACGTTCACATTATAAGAACAACTATCAAGTATAATAATTCCAGGCCCAGCTATCTTGATATCTTGGTACTTTCAGTTCATTGTCGTCTTTTTTTGCCCGAAATTCGCGGAAAAAATGACAGAAAATCTTGATTTCTTCGTCTCCCAGAAGGAGTTCAGCCGCTTTCATGGCCTACTCGTATGAATATCGCAATAGACACGGCAAGAGGACTATGTTTCTTGCACAGTTTAGACGCCAACGTCATCTTTCGAGATTTAAAGGCTTCCAACATTCTACTCGATTTGGTAAGCTCTAATTCTTCTTCCTCATCTGCAGAATGTTCAGTTTCTGCTCCACATTTTGGGTAACTCGAAAGGAAGTTCCTCATCTCTTTTGTAGGATTTCAAGGCTAAGCTTTCGGATTTCGGGTTGGCGAGAGACGGACCAACTGGCGATAACACTCACGTGTCGACCCGGATTTTGGGAACTCGAGGCTATGCTGCCCCGGAATATGTAGCCACAGGTGAGAATTGAGATTAACAATTGCATTCCGCCATTGTTGTGTTTTCTAAATTAGCTCGGAATATACTACACACACACATCCAACGCAAAAAACTAGTTTTTTTGCATGAAATTATACTGTAGTCCAAAAGACGTCAAGAAATGTGCTCATCCAGTCCTAACAATTCTTGTAATTTGGAATTTAAAATTAGGGCATTTGACCCCAAAAAACGACGTGTACGGCTTTGGCGTACTTTTACTAGAATTGCTATCCGGAAGGAGGGCAATGGAAGAAGAGAAAGCCGGGACGGTAGAACAAACTCTGGTCGATTGGGCGAAGCCGTTCTTGAGAGATAGCAAGCGAGTTCTGAGAATAATGGACACGACGCTAGGGGGTCAGTATTCCAAAAAGGCGGCTCAAGCTGCCGCCGCCCTTGTGGTGCAGTGTGTCCACAGAGATGCTAAAAACAGGCCGCCGATGACACATGTGTTGGCCGAGCTTGAACGGCTGCATGCTTCCAAGGTGAACAACGGCGGCGGAACGACGCCTCAGGCTCGGGCCGGGAGCCAAAGAGTCCCCCTTCCTTGAATTTGGATTCAACCCTCTTTGCCTTTCGGAATTTCTTATAAATTTAGTTATTTGGTGCAGTTTTTATTTCTAGCACTCTCTCTCTCTCTCTCTCTCTTCGTTTTGTTATATTTATTTTTTTGAGAAATTAACATAACAGTACGGTCAAAATAAACACTAAACCATTTTTATTAATAAATAAAATATTAAATTATATAAAATAAACAGAGCAGATATTATTGTCATATTTTTCTATTAAAAATGTGAAAATATATTTTTGTATTGAATACTTATCTTTTGTTAAGAAAAGTTAATCTGCAATAGAAGACACATTATCGATGCAGAAAATAACTTTCATGCAGTAAATATTAATCTTTCGGTGCAGAAAACATGTCCTTCAAATAAAACTTACTTTCTGTAACATAAGACATTTTTGCTGCAAAAAATACCATTTTCGCAGTGTATACTTGCCTTCCACTGCGGAAATCAAGTCTTAGCCGCGTTTTCGGTGTGGAAAATACTCTGTCCCCAACGAATATTTGTTTTTCGCATCGAATATGACTTACTTTCCGCAGCGAAAGTGTGGCATCCCGCCCTGTGAAGGCCAGGAAAGACCCAGTTGTGGGTCCGGCTCATATCAGGGAGGCACAATCCCACATCGCTTGGGATAGTAGAAAATGCATGGTATATAAGCATGAAGCCCCTTCCTACCTAATACAACGCGTTTTGGGCTAACCCCAAGAACAAAACTGTGCGAGCTTCAGCTCAAAGCGGACAATATTGTATTGGGAGCACTGGGGGACGTTACAAATGGTATCAGAGCGAAATCCCAACCGGAAGTGTGGCCGACGAGGACGTCGGGTCCCCAAAGGGATGGAGATTGTGACATCCCCCCTGTGAAAGCCAGGAAATGCCCTGTTGTGGGTCCGGCCCGTATCAGGGGGGCATAATCCTACATTGCTTGGAAGAGTAGAAAATACATGGTATATATAGCATGGAGCCCCTTCCTACATAGTACAACACGTTTTGGGCTAATCTCAAGAACAAAATCGTGCGGGCTTCTGCCCAAAGCGGACAATATTGTACTGGGAGCACCTGGGAACGTTACAGAAAGACACGTTAAATGTTTAACGGAAAATATGCCATCGATTTTTTGTTTTGTTTATTTTTCATAATTCAGTGTTTTATTTTTTAGCAAAAATTATTTAGTGTTTGCATGGTCATTGATTCTATAGTTTAATGGTTACTTTGTTAATTACCCTAATTTTTTTTAAAGGAATATTCCGTGTACATTTTAATTATATCTTACATTATTTATTGCCTATTGGTAAAATAATTATAATGTATTAGGTATAATAATAAAATTTCCATGTGGTGCGTAAGACTATTGCAATCATAAATGGAACTAATAAGGCTTTCACAATTTTCATTTTTTTTTTTGATAAATTAACTATTTTTAGGGTAATTTTTTTAAATCCACAATTAAGTAATTAAAAGGAAAATTAACAAATCAATCATTGTACTTTATGATCAATGACAAGTCAATCACTAAATTATTTTTCGCTAACAACTTAACCACTAAACTATGAGAAATAGATACCGAAAATATCATTGTTACGTTTGCCGTTAAAAAACATCGTCATTCCACACAGAGAAAAATTGTTTTTCCACATAGAGAAAAGTCATCGTTCTACAGAAAGGAACAATGACTTTCCGTAGAGGAAAGACAATGTTCCGTAGTGGAAAGTTGTTTTTCTGCATATAAAGAAAAAATTCATTTGTCTTCTTCATAGAAAAACACAGACAACACACATAAGTTGTGATTCTCTCATGTACATTAAAACAATTTTAAATCATTTGAAATTTTTATATTACATATTCTTTTACAAAATCTTCTAAATTTTAAAACTAAAAAAACAATTAAAATCATCTTATACACTATTTTCTCAAATTCATTCTCCATGAGTATTAACTTTTTTCCACTGAAAGTCTATAAAATCATGAGCTCTTACAGTTTTTTTCATGGGTATTAGCTCTCGAGTTCTCATAAAGTTAACGGCGATGTTTGATTTGTACATTTCTCATAGTTCAGTATTTAAGTTATTAACAAAAAATGTTTAGTGGTTGAATTGTCATTGATTCTATATTATAATGGTTGGTTTTCTAATTTCCCTAATTAAAATCAAAATATTAATATTGGGTTCTTGAAAATTGTATTCATTGGAAATGTAATAAAACTTGGTTAAATGATCGAACGTAGAGTAGAACTGTAGAAGGGCAGAGGAGAAGAGATATTTTTGATGACGTAGTAGATTTTAAATGATGTGGCAGAATAACCACCGTTGGATTCGAAAGAGCAGTGGGACGGCTAAGATTAGAAGATAAGAATTGAGAAGCAAAAGACATTTTCATCCTTTGGGAGCTAGGGCTATATAATCCGTACCGTTCTCAGCTTATTTCTTCTTCCTCCGTTCAAGGGAGACCTTGAATGGCGGTTATTTTCATCTGCGCTCTACTGTCAGTGTAAAACACCGTCAAGCGTTCTCCCCTTGCTCTCAATATGGATTTTCAAGTGGTGTTGTTGGCCGGTGGCGCTTCGAAGAATCTCGTACCTCTCGTCTCTAAGGTGCCATCCGCAATTCTTTGTATAATCTCCACTTTATTGATTTTCGGGGAGATATTCTCGATTTATGTTTTCTTATTCTTCTTCCTAATTGTTGCAGGAGGTTCCGAAAGCTCTGCTTCCAGTGGCAAACCGTCCTGTCCTTTCGTACATTTTGGAGCTCTTGGAACTCAGTAACCTTAAGAATCTCATAGTCGTACGCATCTATTCGCTTAAGTACTATACTATACTCCGCGGTGTGTTTGACTTCACGTGTGCTGTTTGTTTCGTAGGTGGTTGAAGGTGAAGATTGCGCCATTCGTGTAGGCGGCTGGATTTCAGGGGCCTATGTCGATCGCCTACATGTTCAGGTTTTCATCTAATTTCATTCACTCTTATCCCGTAAAATTAATCAAGCTTCTATTCTATGCTGTGCGGAGTTTTGATGTGTTATTTCTCGTGTCTTTAGGTACTAAATGTAATCTGGTTCATGTTCAACTATTGTATCTGATTCAAGATTATACAGTTTTCTTAGATTTTAGTAATTATCCAATGGAGTCCACTGAAAGGTGTAATCTTCTTTTGATGAGAATATCTGAACTCCTTTGCCTGCTAAAAGCAAAGAATGGAGTTTTGTTAGATAAATTTGAAGTGAATGTGAGGATACATAAAATGCATGGAAACCAATTCCTCTTTCAGTCAATTTTTATAAAAGAATGTGGTTTATATTTTAAAAGGAAGTATTTACAATGAGATTACTACTTACCTCTGGTAGTTAAGAGGGTATTAATTCTCATTTTGATATTCGATATAACTGGAAGCATTTACATAGTTTTTTACAATTACAGGTTGCTGCAGTTCCTGAGGATGTGGGAACAGCTGGTGCACTTAGGGCTATTTCTCATCACTTGACAGCAAATGACATTTTGGTTAGAACACGCGTTACACTGTCAATGATGTATTGAAAGTTTCTTGCATTCAATTATATTTTATTTAATATTTCTGCAGGTTGTGAGTGGTGACCTTGTATCTGATGTTCCTCCTGGTGTAGTGGCAGCCACACATAGAAGGCATGACGCTGTGGTGACTGTAATGCTTTGCTCTGCTCCTGTTAGTGGATCTCCAGAATCAGGATCGTCTAGTGGAAAAGATAAAACCAAGAAACCAGGACGCTACAACATCATAGGATTGGATCCCACAAAACAATTTTTACTACATATGGCAACAGGTTAGGAATTATGAAGTTCCTTTAGATTGTATCACAGTGTCAAATGACTGTTTTCTTTCAGGTGCTGAAGTCGAGAAGGATATTAGGATTCAGAAGAGCATACTCCGTGCAGTAGGTCAGGTAATTGTCACTTCTGCACCTCCATAAATTCTGTTGGGTGATTTTCCTTTTCAGCATTTATCTACTAATGTTATCCTCTAGTAGCAATGTGCTCGATTAATGAAAGCAAAACCTGATTGCGTCCAGTATTTTTGTTTATTGTACCGTGGAACTTCTGCTTAACATCATCCCTGCTAGTTGATCTATAATCTAACTACATTGATGATAGACATTAAGTCTATGAAGTCTAAAATGTAAAGTCTAAAGCTTGCATTTTTTCCTCAGATCTTCTCTTTCTCGCATTAATGCATGACAGCAAGCTAATCCGTTAATCTTCAAGTTTTTATTTTTCATCTAATTGTCAACAGATGGAAATCCGATCTGATCTCATGGACGCTCACTTGTATGCATTCAAGAGGTCTGAGCATCTTTCTCTACATTTCTAAATGAGCTCTATGCGATCTCATCCTAACATTGTTCTATCATGAAATCTATTCCCTGGAACCTAGATCTGTTCTGCAAGAAGTCCTAGATCAGAAAGATACGTTCCAAAGTTTAAGACGTGATATACTGCCTTATCTTGTGCGGAGTCAGTTGGTTAGTTTTTATTTTTTTCCTCTGAAATTTGTCGTATTGTTGATAGTGCTCATTTTATTATCTCTGAGCTGAATTTGTTTCTTCAATGAGCATTAGAAATCAGAAGTTTTATTGAACCAAATACAACGAGTAGAGGAAAATGGAAATGAGAAAGCAAATTCTCAGAACTATCAGGAGATGCTATCGCAAATTTTGGCTAATGCATCAACACCAAGCTTTCATCAACATTGTGCATTAGATTCCAATGGATCTACCTCTGTTCAAAGGCTGCATAAATGTTGTGTTTATATTGCCGACAATACCAAGTATTGTGTGCGCTTAAATTCTATTCAATCATACAATGATATTAATCGGGATGTGAGTTTATAATGCAATTGTTTTTTTTGAAATAATTATTATTATGTTGTGGCATTGAATATCTTCTTTGACTTCTCATTTTTGGCATGTTTAAGATCATTGGGGAAGCTAGGCATCTGTCGGGATATTCTTTCTCTGCCCAAAACAATATTATCCATCCTTCTGCAGAGATTGGAACGAAAACAACTGTGAGTTCAAGAGTTAATAATTTTGCTTAATTTCTTGTAGTAAAGCATTTTTTTTGTAAATTTTAAGATGGGATGCACCTTATTGAGCAGTAACGCCATCCTTGGTTTATTGATGTGCGCTAATGGTTTCAGGTGGGACCACAATGTCTGTTAGGGGAAGGCTCGCAAATGGGTGATAAGTGTAGCGTGAAAAGGTCTGTGATTGGGCGTCACTGCCGTATAGGTTCTAATGTAAAGGTATCTCAGAATTTGGCTGCCGGTGAATGTAATAAATGCTTTGGTCCATCAGAATGACTCTTTTCACTTTTGGATTTTTTTAGCATTTTTCTTTTTTGTTTTAAATTTCAATATTTACTTTAAAATTTCATTCAATTTGAATTGATTCACTTTTTCGTTACGAACAGGTTGTAAACTCTGTTGTCATGAACCACGTTACAATTGCTGACGCTTGTTCAATTCAAGGTTCTGTGATTTGCAGCAATGTGCAACTTCAAGAGCATGTCGTATTGAAAGACTGCCAAGTCTCTCTCTCTCTCCCTGTCATTTATATATCTCAATTGGATTCTCCTGTTTTTTCATGAATACTACGTGTGTTCTAATTTCAGGTAGGAGGAGGATTTGTGGTCGCCGCTGGTAGTGAGTGCAAGGGTGAGGCCCTTGCTAAGAAAGACAAGTAAGGAGAGTAAGACAAGCAAGGAGAGTAGCATTCTTCTACCCATTACAGAACAACCATTTTCTTGCTGTATGAGGTAATTGTAAGAGGATAAGCGCTTCACCCCTCAAACTTTGCTTCAGCTGCTTCTAGTTTACAGCATAGAGGGAATGTTTTTAGTAGCATTTTTTGGGCTTCCGCCCGTTTTTATTCTATATTTTTTGGCCCTGAGGAATTAAAAATAGTGTTGGTGGGTTCATAAAAGCTTTATAATACCTGGTCCAGAGCTATGTCATCTGTTGTCAATATTGTTGGTTCTGTTCTAGTGTTGGTGTTTGTACAAATTATTGTTTTTAGACTGGTAAAGTTACCCAAGTTTTAATTTGCACATGGCTATGTCTTGTGATTATTCATTGCAGTTATTTTGATGTTTTGCTCAAGGAAAATGACTGAAGGCTAATATATTTGAAAATTGAAGGCTAATAGTACGGACGAACTCTAAATTTATGGGACTTAAAAGGCCTCAAAGCTCTTTGGGCCAGAAAGGAGCAAAACCCAGTAATGTTTAGGTACTATTTTTATTTTTGCCCTGTGGGCTGTGATATGTCTTTTAATCATTGATGATATATTTATAGTATATTATAAATAATTAAAATAATATATTATTTATATTAACTAATGATCAAGTTATCATGGGATAGTTTTGAATGATGTAAAGCAACTTTTGTATTTAGTGAGAAGAGATGATTGATACTTAGAGTAACTTTTTTGAGCAAATTATCTTTGTACTTTGAGTAATTAGCAAAATAGTTTATGTCGTGATAAAATTTATTTAATGTTTTACATTTTTCACATGCAATAGTTAAATTGACCTACCTACTTTTAGTCACTTGATGCATCATATATATATTCAATGTCATACTCAATTTTGAAGACTAGACACAGCCTAACTGAGAGATCTGTATTAGATATTGAGTGTGAAATTAAATGCATGTCAAATCGAGGGAATCAATATAACTACTTTATGATAAAATTGTTATTGTATGCGAAAAATATGAAATATTTAACAGATTTTATTGTGGCAGGTACGATTTTGCCCATGATCTAAAGAATAAGTGTTGCTTTGCTAAAAAAAATTAGTTAGGGCATAATTTATAACAGATATGTGCTTTTATTCTTTTGAAAGAGTAAAATATAGTAAATAAAGCTTAAGCTATAATTGAGTTATCAATACACACAACACATTGTTAAGTTGGTCCAAATCTTATCATTTTTATATGTGCACGATAGAAGTTAAGCTAATAGCATGTACAAAAACAACAATAAATGTGTTGAATTAAGTTTGAGCTAAAAAAAATGGTGTAGAAATAGGCATATGAAAATATAAATTATTATGTCTGAAAAATGAAAGTAAGGGGGGGCCTATTGGATATGGCCCCTCAACACCCTAAGATTAAACACACTGCACTCTCTCAAAGATAAGGATGATGACAAGTACAAACTTTGGCCACCAAACATTTATCCTAGAATTATGAAAGCACATCCTTGTCCCCCCTCAATTAATTATTTTCTCTATTTTTGTTATTATTAATAATTAATTATTGAGTTATTATGTTTATTTTATACATTTTTTAAGCAATCCCCAACAAATTATGTAATGGTTTTGTGACAAGGAGAAGATTGTTGTCCAAGTAAATAATGTTGGGAACAAATATAAACTATATTGTGTTACTTGATCTTTGTATTTTCAATTTCATGCATATAATAATAATTCCTAAATTTGTAGTTTAGGAAAATAAATGTGATATTATGAAAATAAATATTCATCTTGCCAAGATTGCATAGATGGTTTTAAAAAAAAAAAAATAGTAAAACAAACTCTAAATTATTGGGTCAACGACAATCTAAACTTTAAAATAGTAATTTTGTGAATAACTAAAATTTCGAGTTATGGTCATGTTTTCTGTTTAATTTTAAAAAAAAGTCGTAGCTAATAGGTCGTCTTTTCGCAGTAGAGCTGTCTATGAAGTAATTATAGTCAATTATTTACTTTCTACAACGGAAGCAAGTATCTGTTGTTGAAAATATTTTTTTTTACATCAGATACTTGTTTTCCGTTACAGAATCTTAATTTGATCAGCACGACTCTAACATGAAGTGCAATCTCATATTAGTCAGTGTATCGAAATATAATATTCTAGATATAGTAATTGAACGGTTTTTAATATCAACTTCGTACCTATCGTTTGCTAACTCAGTCCTGAAGACCAGTGAATAGAAACAATACGATATAAGTTGAAAACGGACCAATTGAAATATTTGTCGTGCTTGAGGTTGAAGTTGAGGTTGGAGTCGTGCTTCACCCTTAGATTGTGTTAAGGAAACTAGTATACCATAATGGAAGACACGTTTTCGCTATATAAAATATCATTTCTGCTGTAGATACTTGATAAATTATTTTAAGTAATTTAAAAATTTAAAGGAAAATGTGACTCCGAGATTTGCATCGTTCATTTACTGTAATTCAAATATTTTAGATTTTTTTAAAAATTACTTCAAGGTTTAACTTGTCACGCATTCAATAGTCAAGGTTTGTTTTATTAATTTACTTTAAAAAAAATTAATTATTATAATTAAATGCACTTGTAAAAAATATATGAAATAATAAGTATTTATTAATTTATTCTGATAAAAAAATAATAAAAAATTTTAGGAACTATATAAATATAAGGGTAAATAACACTGCAAACCCTATAGTTCTGGATCAATGACAAGTCAAACCTTGGAGAAATTTTTTTAATAACTAAAACTCTGAACTATGAGAAATTATCACCGGCAACCTCGTAGTCAAGTTTTCCGTCCAAATCCGTCAAATCTAATTCCTCAGTTAACTTGAAACGTTTTCCTCTCAATGTCGATCTCGTTCGTCGGCGTCGATTCTTAAAACCGAAGTTAGTTCTACCATATAAATGAATTTCAAAGTCGAAGATTCAAAAATTTCGAACTTTTTGACTGTAAAACGACGAATATTGAAGGAGAACTGTCTGTTTTAGGTTAAAAGACGATTTTTAACATATAACGGACGTCCGTCATACTCTGACGGACGTCCGTTATAAGTTAAAAATCGTATTTTGTCCATTTTATTTTTTATTATTAATAAACAAATATTAAATTACCGTTTTACCCTTAAAAAAATTGTCAATATTATTTTATAAGGACAAAAGAGTAATTTGTCAGACAAGTGGGGTACAGTTGTCTGCCACTTGTCTGTTAAATTACTCTTTTATCCTTATAAAAATAATAATGACAACTTTTTTAAGAGTAAAACGGTAATTTAATATTTGTTTATTAATAATAAAAAATAAAATGGACAAAATACGATTTTTAACCTATAACGGACGGACGGACGTCCGTGAGAGTATGACGGACGTCCGTCAGCGTATGACGGACGTCCGTCATATGTTAAAAATCGTCTTTTAACCTAAAACGGACAGTTCTTCTTCGAAATTCGTCGTTTTACAGTCAAAAAGTTCGAAATTTTTGAATCTTCGACTTTGAAATTCATTTTTATGGTAGAACTAACATCGATTTTAAGAATCGACGCCAACGAAAGAGATCGACATTGAGAGGAAAACGTTTCAAGTTAACTGAGAAATTAAATTTGACGGATTTGGACGAAAAACTTGACTGCGAGGTTGCCAGCGATAATTTTTCATAGTTTAGGGTTTTAGTTGTTAAAAAAAAATTCTCCAAGGTTTGACTTGTCATTGACCCAAAACTATAGGATTTGCAGTGTTATTTACCCTAAATATAATCCACAGGAATTATTTTCTAATAATAATTGAACAACAATTAAAAGCATTTTTAAACAGAAAAAGAAAGTGTCATCGTAATTAATTAATTGCTAAATGAATTTCATCACGTGTCGAATAAAGGTGAGAACATAAGAATCCTCATAAAAATTCAAAGTCAAATCAGGACTTTTCCAAGATCACCCACCGTCGCTTTTCTAAGAAATTAAAATAAACAATTAAGAATTAATTTGATTACTAAATGTTAAATAACTAATTAATATTTTATTAATATATAACATGAGATGCTTAAGAAAATTAATTACATTTATATCAGAGAGGCTATTACCAAATCAGAAAAAGATTACGATTAATTAATTAATAATTTGGCTTCCATTTTTGGGATTATAGTTTTCTTTTAGTCATAAAATTTTGGAGTATGCAATATTGATTTCTATTTTAATGATTTTTTTTTGTAATTAACAAAAAAAAAAAAAAGAACTATGGATAAGATAGTGTCTTTTCGCAACGTACACATACATGAAAGAGTTGTAGTCAATGACTTATTTTATGCAACGGAAGACATGTATTCGCTGTATAAAAGGTATTTTTCGCAGCCGAAACGTGTTTTCCTCTTTGGAAAGTAAACCATATTTCAAGTACTTGCTTTCCTTAGCGGGAAGGCAATGTGCGCTGTGAAAAAAGATATTTTTTTTTGCAATGGAAAGAGTAATTTTCGCAGTAGACACTTGCCTTTCGCTGCAGAATCGTATTTTCTTCAGTAAAAATGTATCTTCTATTGAGAAAAATACATACGACGATTGAGCTTCCTTAAGCGTAGTATATAACTTCACATTCTGCCCCCAAATAGAACATATGAGTCAGAACGATTTCCAAGCGAACTCCAAACCCTAACTCTCACTGTCTCCTCTAATAGATTTTACCAGACCTAAAAATTTTTTTAACGAAAAACATAATAACGATGTTTACCTAATTCATTTTTCATAGTTTAATATTTTATCTATCAGTAAAAATTGTTTAGTGTTTGTTTTGTCACTAATCTTATACTTCATTGTTTTTTTTAATTACTTTTTTTTATTCATATGAAAAAATCAAAATATAATTAAAAAAAACTCAGAAAATAATAAATTATATTTCAACATTTACAATTAAAATGATTCACGTTATAATGATCTTTCCCATTTTTCTTGCATACCAAGAAGAAATTTAAAATCCATGACCATTTTTTTAAAATAAAAATTAAGCAAAAATTAATATTTAATTGAGAAAATTAATTGAAAGATTAACTTAAAAAACATTATAATTAGCTTTTCTATGTATAAATATATAATAATTTCTTTAAAGGACAATCATACATTTTAAATGTACAAATAAAATAATGCCACATTTATCGATAGGAGAAAGTCTAATTATTTATTTATTTAATTTAATTAATTTTTATTTATAAAAAAATGTGCATTAAAATTGAAATAGATTGGGGGGTGTTTGGAGGGGGTGTTAGGATAAACCCTTGCGGAGTAAATGCATTTAAAGGAGTTAAGAGTGGGAAGACTGGGCAGGGTGGACCCCGAACACCCAAAGAGACGCGATTCTTACACTGCTTTTCTCTTAATTTCTCAATTAATGTTTTTAATAATTAAAAAAAAAAACTCATTTGCTTAATTAATCATAGTTAATTAGTAATTTGTAACGTAATTATCGGTGATCGAGGACACCGCTATCCTGACATTGGATTGGGTAAACCTGCCTATCTTTAAATGACAATGAAAATTGAGAACCGGCTATCCCCACGTAAGATTGCGTTATCCCGACCCTGTTTAAGATAAAATTGCAGTAATTAATTCGATAAATAAAACCTGAAGTAGTTAATATTATACTTAGTCAAATGTTTTTGACTATACCTAAGAATAAAATCGTGCGTGCTTTGACTTAAAGCAGCTAATATTATACTGAGATGACTTAAGAGATATTTTATAATATAATAATTAAAATAAATTATAAATAGTAAAAATAAAATATGATTATACTAATTAATGAATGATGCATTATAAAATAATATTATAATACAAAATTAGAGAATTAACTTAACATTATCCCATAAATATAATAAGCAACACACTAATTGAAAATTAAGGACAGACCTATCCCGAAATAGGATTGGGATAACCCAATTCTCTTAGAAAACTTGGACAATTAGTTTGAACAATTGATAATTAAAATGATTTAAATTAAAATAATATTTCAATAATTGCTTCATCTCCACCTCCGGATGCAGTAGACCTCCTTCACGTTCACCAAGGGACCGACCCATTATCATCTTTCTTAGTAGTTTTTTCCCATTTCCAACGCCCACCCAACTTTTATATTTGGACTTTCATTCAGATGCTTATCTTTTCCTCTCTCTCCTCTCTCTCTCTCTCTCTGGGAAACCTTTTGACTTGGAGCTAATGGAGGAAAACGCCATGGCTTCCTATTTTTTTTTTCAGGTTAAAATAATTGTTAAGTGTCATTTTGTTTCATCTTTTTGGCTGAACTACTTCTTCATTCTGTTTGGATGTGTTTTCCCATTTTGAATCTGTTCCTAATGTTTTCCATGTGGGTTTGATTTTTGCCTTGAGATCTGTCTTTTTAGATATCCTATTCTTCCTGTGGTTTTTGATTGAGTGAATTGTTATTTTTTCATAGATCCAGTTTAGTCGGCTTGTACTTCAAATTTCTCGATTATGGCGGATTTCTTTTTCGTAGCATGTCTCTTTTCTGGAGCTGCTTGGGTGAGATCTGATTTCTACATAATTAAATTCTGGGTTGGAATGTTAAAGGGTGACTTTATCTTCGAAATAACTCGATTTACTTCCTGAATTTGTTGTATAAAACATGAAAAACCTAGCAGTTTTCTACTTGCTGGCCTACAAGGTGTAAGGATATGTATTATTTTATCAGTGGTAATTCCAAAATTGTAAAAAAATTGAAAATGGGCTGTGGTGTGAACTCTAATTTAACTTGTTTGTTTAAAAATAGTTCAACTTGCTGTATGTAGTTCCTGTCAAACTATGGATCTAGTTTGAAATTGAAATCAGGTATTGTTTGTTATATTTTCTGAGATTTCTCCCTTTCTTTTTGGCCACTCGATCTGTTTTGGCAGGTGAAAGAGCTCTCGAAATCTATAATTACTTGATTTAGTCGTAGAGTTGATAGGAGACGGAAAATTTGAGGCCAAAGATTGGTTATCCTGGACTGCATCTGAGATTTTTTGTTTTGGGAATGATGATGATGTTTGAGGAGATGGGATTTTGTGGTGACTTGGATTTTCTGTCTGCGCCACCTGGAGAAGGAGATATGGCTGCTCCACAGACTGAAACTGAAGCTACCGTGGAAGATGATTACTCAGATGAAGAGATCGGTGTTGATGAGCTCGAGAGGAGGATGTGGAGGGACAAAATGCTTCTGAAACGGCTGAAAGAGCAGAGCAAAGGGAAGGAAGGGATTGATATGGCAAAACAGCGCCAATCTCAAGAACAAGCGAGGAGGAAGAAGATGTCTAGGGCCCAAGATGGGATCTTGAAGTACATGTTGAAGATGATGGAAGTTTGCAAGGCTCAAGGGTTTGTTTATGGGATTATTCCAGAAAAGGGGAAACCTGTTACTGGAGCATCGGATAATCTCCGAGAATGGTGGAAAGATAAAGTGAGATTTGATCGAAACGGACCGGCTGCCATAGCCAAGTACCAAGCCGACAATGCAATTCCTGGCAAAAACGAAGGCTGCAATTCGATTGGTCCAACACCTCACACCCTGCAAGAACTTCAAGACACTACTCTAGGATCTCTATTATCGGCGCTAATGCAGCATTGTGATCCACCCCAGAGGCGGTTTCCATTGGAGAAAGGCGTTCCTCCTCCGTGGTGGCCAACCGGAAACGAGGAGTGGTGGCCCCAACTGGGTTTGCAGAAAGATCATTGCCCTCCACCTTATAAGAAGCCTCATGATTTGAAGAAAGCGTGGAAAGTGGGTGTTCTCACCGCAGTTATTAAGCACATGTCTCCTGATATTGCTAAGATTCGAAAGCTTGTGAGGCAATCCAAGTGCCTGCAGGACAAGATGACTGCCAAAGAGAGTGCAACTTGGCTTGCCATTATCAACCAGGAGGAGGTCCTGGCCCGAGAGCTTTACCCTGGCTGTTGCCCTCCTCTGTCGACAAATGGTGGAAATGGGTCTTTGGTCATTAACGATTGCACTGAATATGACGTAGAAGGAGCAGAAAACGAACCAAACTTTGACGTGTGCAAACCAGAGAATCTTAGTTCGATCAGTTTAGGACTGGAGAGAACTCGAGATAGGCTTCCTATTCGACATTCAACTTATCCGATCAAAGGAGAAGTTGCGACAAACTTAGATTTTGTGAGGAAAAGAAAGCCGACCAGTGATTTAAACACGATGACTGATGAAAAAATCTATACCTGTGAGTTTCTTCAATGTCCTTACAATGAATTTCGACTCGGCTTTCATGACAGAACTTCTAGGGACAATCATCAAATATCTTGCCCATATCGGACTTCTTCGGACTTTGGGAGTTCAAATTTCCAGTTCAATGAAGTTAAGCCAGTCATCTTCCAGCCATCTTTTGTCCAGTCCAAGCCGCCTCCAACTTTCGACTTATCCGGGCTTGGAGTTCCGGAAGAGGGGCAGAAGCTGATAAGTGAGCTCATGTCAATCTACGATACTAATGTTCAAGGCGGCAAGAACTCAAATACAAGTCGTAATGCAATGACGGATAATCAAGCTGTTTCTCAGCCAAAGATTCATCATCAGCCAAACGAATTCTTCGGAAGTCAAGGTGGTGTTATTATGGAAGGCAACTTCTACCCGGAAGCCAATATTTCGATTAATCATCAGATGGTTTGTCGAGAGGGAGGAGGTCAATTCGATCAATTCAAGCCTTCAAACTCTCACTTCGAGACCAACAATGTCAGCAGTAACTTCCAGTTGATGTTTGGGTCACCATTCGAAATGTCATCTTTCAATTACAAAGAAGATGTAGGGGGAGTGGCAAACGATCCGTCCTCGAAGCACCAAGATATTCCAATCTGGTACCAGTAAAAGGTAAAAGAGTTATGTTTCGGGACCAAATATTAACTTTTCTTATGTTGTCTTTAGCTCTGTCTGAATCTTTTTGTTTGCTTGGATGAAAATAGTGCTACTGCTGGTGTATTGTGCACTCACATACGCTCATGCGTTTGTAGAATTTGTAAGTTTTCAGATAAATAAGTGAAAACTATTCTATAATCTACTACTAATTGTGACCTGTACCCTTAATCCCATCTTTAATTAGCGATACTAGTTCTATAGTTTTAGCCATTTCTTTTGAGATTTGAGTTCTTCATTCAGTCTGTTGTAGCTCTTGATGAATGGTGAAGAGAGGGGAGTCAAATTTCGAGAGGAACAAAGTTTGGTGGAGGTGGGGTTGGTTCAATCTTGGCTCTTTCTCGCTCTAGCTTTCTCTCTCTCTCTTAACTTCATTTTTTCTGACTTCTGGTCGTTTTCGTTCAACAGCCTGTCAACACAGAAACTCCACTTCTTCCCCTTCTATTGGCTCTTTGTGGATTGGATTTCTCTCTACGGTCCCTCCCATCTCCTTATGAATCCCTTTAGTTTCTTTTTAACTCTGTCATGGTGAAAATTGACACAACAAACTCTAAACTATTGTATCAATTTAGATCTTAAATTAATTTCGCGAACGACTAAAATGTCGTCCTATGAAAAATAAACGATGTAAATCTCAGTTACATTTTCTGTTAAATTTAAATATTTTTTTTTCTTAATGGATAGTTCGTCTTTTCTGTAGCGGACCTATAAATGAAATCAAAGATTTATTTTTCGCAGTGGAAAGCAAGTATTTGCAACAGAAATGTGTCTTCTGCTCAGCTATGGAAATGTGTCTTCTGCTGCGAAAAGTAAATTACAATTTCAAGGAATTGTTTTTCGCAGCAAAAAGCGCATTTTTCGCAGTAGATACTTGTCTTCTGCTACAAAAAATGTAGTTTTCTCAGCACAACTCTAACCTGAAGCTCAACCTTAAATCAGTGAATGTATCGAAATATACTCTTTTAGATACAATAATCAAATGATTTTTAATATCAACTTTGTACCTATCATTCATAGACTCGGTCCTAAAGTCCAGTGAGTAGAAACAATCTGATATAGGTTGGAAAGAGACTAATTAAAATACTGGTCGTACTTGAGATTGAGGTTGAAGTTGTGTTTTAGGTTGGGGTCGTCCTACACCTTCGGATTGTGCTGGGAAAATTATCATTTCCGTAACAAAAGACAAGTATCCACTGTAGAAAATATCATTTTCACTGTAGAAACTAGTCTTTCGTAGCGAAAAATACTTTTCTCCCACGTAAAATACACTTTCTGCAACGAATATTTGATAGATTATTCTAAAAATATTTAATTTTATCACAAAACATGACTATAAGGTTTGCGTCGTTCATTTATCATAGTTCTAGATTCTAGTTGTTCTAGAAAATAAACGAGTTCTGCACACTTGTTGGGATGGTTTTATCTCATAATTTAGACGTTAAATTAAAAATCTCACTTTTTTGTTCGCAAAGAATTAATCTTTGAGCCGCATGAAAATTTTGAGACATCGAGACGAGACTAAAATGGTAAATCTTAAAAAAAAAAAAAAAAAAAAAAAAAGAGGACCAGTGAAGCAGCCATTAAAGACTTGTTCTTTTGTGGGTTTTGTCGCCATCACCAACTCTAAATCCCACGCTTTGACAGCAACAGAAGTGGGGGACACCATTGGCATCTGGAGTTTTCTTCGTTCATTGAATGTTAAACTAATCTTGCTTAATCATTCTTGATTATCCTTAATCATCATTCCTAAACCAAATTGTGTTCGTCTTAGTGTTTCGTTGGCAACTACGTGTCGATTTTTCGTTGGTCAAATTTAATCGACCCAAAAGGCATAAAACTTTATTCGACCAACATTGTCCCGTTTCCCGTCCCTTTCGAAAAAAGAAGAATATTTTTTCAAAGATTTTAATATGTTCGACTTTTCTCAATTGAAACGACAAAAGAAATCAAGCGAAGTTCGATCCGTCAACCCACTTGAGAAATAAACAGGTACGAGATTTTTCATATTAGGCTCGTGAATGTGTTATGTGTTACGCAAAGTTTGAGTTTAGTCGACTCATCCCAACGACATATATTTAGGATTTAATTTGAATGAAATAACGACGAAAATAATTAGAAAAAGTATATGGTTTTTATGGTAAAGAATTAACGTATATTAAGGGGGCACTTAAAAATTAGATTATAAATAATGTCACTTGTTAACCATAGGAGACGTGACAGAATAAATTCATAGGAGCAACACACACCACAAACATATTATAAAAGTGCAGCTCATTTGAAACTCACCATTCAATATAAATGCTCTTTTTCCTATGCAACACGCTATCTTTGTTTTTATTATTATTAGGATAATCCACGAAAAAAAAACACAGTCAAATGTGACGTCAGTGATAAAGTAAACGTTAAATAATTTTTGTTAATAAATAAAACACTGAACTATGAAAAATGAATGAGATAAATATCGTTGTCTTGTTTTTTATTAAAATTTTAAATATTTTAAGACTGATAGAATCTATTGAAGGAGACAGTGAGAGTTAGGGTTAGAGTTTGGAGTTCTCTCGGAGTTCGCTCTGATCTGATTGATGTGCTCTATTTGAGGTGGAATGTGAAGTTATATACTAAGATTAAGGAAACTTAATTGTCGTACGTATTTTCTTCATTGGAAGACATGTTTCTGGTAGGAAACTAGGATTATGCAGTGGAAGACTAGTATTTGCTGGGAAAAATACCATTTTCGTTGTGAAAAATACCATTTTCGTTGCGGGAAATACCTTTTTTACAGCGAATACTGGCATTTCGTTGCGAAAAGTAAGTTTTTAACTACAACTATTTCATATACGAGTCTATTATGGAAAGATGACTTCTATGTCGCAGAAAGAAATTTAAATTTCTAACGAAAAACATGACAGTATGACTCATTCATTTCTATAGATCATTGTTTAGCAACAATTATTTAATATTTGTCTTATTAGCAACATCATAGTTCAGTGTTTTTTTTGTTACTCTTACTTATTTTTTATTTTAAGAAAATAAGGTCCACATTTTATTTCCCAATAAAATAATACAACATATATTAAAATTAGGAAATTAACAAATCAACCACTGTACTTTAGAATCAATGACAAGTCAACCATTAAACAATTTTTGCTAACAACTTAAACACTGAACTATGGAAAATGAATGGAGTAAACACCGCGGTTACTTTTTCTATTAAATAGTGTTGTGGTTCCTTTGCGCAACGTTGTGTTTCCTCTGTGAAATGTTAGCTTTCTACATCAGAACGTTGTCTTTCTGTTACGGAAAGTGAGTTATTAGAATAGAACTCAGGAAAGTTGTCTTTTCGCAGCGAAAAGTGAGTCATTGAAATAGAACTCAGGAAAGTCGTCTTTTCGTAAAGGAAAGACAACTTTACTCTGCAGAAAGATAACTTTCTGCCGAGGAAAGTCTGAAAAAAAAAAAAAAATCATTGTCCTCTTCGTAGAAAAACACAGACAAGCTGTGATTCTCCCATGGACAGTAAAACAATTCTAAATCATCTGAAATCTAAAATATTAACATTCTTTTACAAAATATTCTAAATTATAAAACTAAAAAAAACATTAAAATTAACTTATACAGTATATTCACAAATATATTTTCTATGGATATTAACTATTTTTCACTGAAAATCTCTAAAATCACGAATTCTTGCAGTTTTTTTCATGAGTATTAACTCTTTTCCATTACGAGTTCTTAGAAAATTAATGGCGATATTCGCAACGATTATTTTCTATAGTTTAGTGGCTAAATTGTTAACAAAAATACGTTAGTGATTAACTTATCATTAATCACAAAATACAATGGTTGATTTGTTAATTTCCCTTAAAATTATCTTGAATTTATACAAAATTAATCAGAAAAAGAAAAAGAAAAAGAAAAATTAATATTTAAAAGAATATTCATTTGGGCATTAAGAGAAAATCAAAGGGCAGATGAAGAGCAAGTTCTCCAATGGATGAATATAATGTATATACTGAGAAAGAACACTATACACTACAACTACAACTACAACTACAACTACAACTACAAACAAGCCTCCATTTGCATCAGCTAACCCTTTTTTATTTATTTAATATATATTTTCAAATCCAATTTCACCAGAACAAATAAAAATTAACCCACCAATTTATTCCATTCCCTCCTCCATATCATTCCCATCATGATCTGATTTGCGATCTTCGAATCGAAATTCTCCATCTTTCCGACTTGCAGCGCTGCGCTAGTTAGGCGTGGGTGTGAGAATTATGCTGATAATACGTACGCTTACAGTCTTCGGTGGCCTTGTTGACTTCTGCATACATACGGGAAGAAGACTCGGCAAAGTGATTGAGCTTGGACAAGAAGGCGATCAAGCTTAAACGGAATCCATTAAAGCCCGAAACCAAGTCTTCCACGCTCTGATTAGCAACGGCCTCGACCCCAACACCGCCTTCTCCGTGGTGTTTCTCTTGGCGGGGCAAAAACCTTCCAGTCTGAGCTGCCAAAACTTTTATAGAATCAGCCACTTCCTTTGCAGGCAACTCCTTAAGATAATCCAACCACACATTGCAGGTCACGTAGATGGGAGGCGGGCCAAAGCTTAGCGCCGATGGGGGAGTTTTCTGATTTTTCTTCGTTTTCGGGGGAAGAGAGACGCATTTCAAAAGCCACCCATCGATGGCCTGGAGATAAAGCTTTTGGGCCCCTATCCACTTTAGGAAACTTGATGAGAGAGAGTAGAGTTCGTTTTCAAGATGACTGGTGATCTGCCGTCCTGATTCGGATTGGACGGAAAACTTCACGTCTCTGTTAATGTGGGCTATGTTTATTATCCACAACTGACGCTTATGGCATTCTAACATCACTTCCCACATCCGGCTTAATCTGTAATTAGTATACGAAAACTATTGTCAAATTGCAGTAGGATGGATTGAAAAACATACCCAAAAACAAAGAAACAGCTCTATATACAAGATCTGTCTTTTCTCTCTCCAAAACACTTTAATGGCTCTCTTTCTCTCTCAAGATGTCGTATTTTGTTTCAACGAGTCAATCAATGATTTGGTTCGAATAAGGAAATTATGAGAAACTACATACCCTGCAATCAACTCCTCGAGTTGTGGTTGAAGCTCTTTGTCACGCAATTCCTCGATAGTTCTCGAAATGGAGTCGATTCGATGAATTGCAACTCTAATACTTGAATGTAGGTCCTTAACAACAGCACGGATTTTATCGATTCTTTGTGAACTTACCACTTTTGATTGAAGTTGCCTTAACATTTTACACTTTGCATCATACTCGCTTCTCACCAGTTCACTAGCCTGAAAACAAGAGATATCTCAAAGGTGATGGAGCATAAATATTATTTTCAAATGGACATATCTCAATCAACTTCTTCCTCTACCTCTCCAATTTAAAAAAGAAAGAACAATCCTAAGCATTCATTTGGATTGCATCAGGCAAGAACAGCAAAATTAGTTGTCCACTATGGAATCAAATTCCTTGAAACAAAAGCTCAAGTCTGAAATAATTGTGAAATTTAAAAAAATAATATCATTAGATTTTGAAAATCTGCAGAGGATGAATATGAAACCAACAGTACCTTAACTTCATCATAAAGTTTCCTTTCCCATGCATGCAGCCTAACCAAGGTAGAGGCATGACTGCCCGACACCATGCAGGAATGGAGATTGGCCGATGGATCATCAATATCATCTTTTGAGAAATCTCCCAAAAGATTCCTGGATGAAGTATAACGTAAGGACTCTGTCCTAGGCCAAGTTAAATACTTTATGGCAGTTTGAGCAGGTTCTAATTGCACAAAAACAAAATCTTTTGTTAGTCATCGGCATAAAAGGTCAAAAACAACATTCTTAATTAAAGCAAAAAATAAAAAATAAATAAATAGCAGGATGCAGTGAATTAGCACTTGAAAGATCAAAATTGATGACAAAATTACATTGCACTGAAATTCATTATCGATAAATGAATAAAGTTAAGGTGATATTCTAACTATACCGTATTGCATTACAACCGAGGATCACTCTAGTTTGATAAGTTAGTGTGTCCCCCAAATATGGGGGCTTAGACGGTCACTTTAACTTACTCTTGATCAATTATCTATTGATCAATACAACTTGAGAGAAGATAGCTTCTCTAATCGAAAAATTTTACATTCTCTATCCGAACATTTTCCCCATTTTTAAGAATCACTTTGATTCTCACCCATGAAAATGCTATACTTGGGCAGATCCAAAATAAAAACCTTTTGTTTTTTTTCTCTCCATCACTGATCTCTATGAAGAGAGTAGACCACACCTTTACTGTAACTTCACAACAACCATCTATTTGGACTCCATATAACATGATTAAAATTAAAAGAAACAACTAAATTTGTGCAGATTTTTTCATAAAAAATTATGGGTTCTTTATTGGAATGATTTTTTTAGGACATTCATTTTGTACAATTTTTTCAGGCATCGCGCTTATTGATATTATGTTGTGAGAAAAAGTAACAATAAGCTTAAATAGTCATATTTAATCCTACTTTTATTATTTTTTATCTTGTTAAATTGAAAACAATTCTCACCCGACATTTTGGGTGGGTGAATGTACATCCTCTCTCCTTGTAACCATTTCCTTTTCAATAATATATCCTTATTTTCTTACTAAACAAAGTATCCTCCATTTTTTTCATTGAAACAATATGACGATATAAGGCCGTATCTATGTAAAACCATATATCATTAACCAAGAAGATAGACATTATCTTAAAATGCTTAATAATTACAATTTCAGTATTGGTGAAGAACTAAAATGTAAAAAATCACAGAATCCTAGTCCTAAAATTCGAAGATGTTACACATAATAATTAATTGATCCTTAGCCTTGATTTCAAAAGTTGGAGATATCCACAACCAGAAATACTTGAATCACAGCCTAGAACCACTTGGCAAAAAAAATAATAATCTATGATTGCTTTGGGAAATGAAAATGACAACTGAGAATCAAGATATACCTTCTGGAGCAGGCTTCGGGTCTTCCCCGCAAGAAAAACAAGCCTTCCAAAATGCAGAAGAAAGCATAGACACCTTTTCTGTAAATTTGGATTCCATATTTCAATGCTCTCAACAAGATATAAACATATAGAAAAATAAAAGCAGCATTTGGTATATGCAGCTGTTAATAAATTTGACCACGATGGAACGTCAAATCCACCTTATTGACTGATTTATTTCCACAAGCATTCATCCGATCCAAGTAAATCAATCTGCCTAATCAATAAATTCTATTCTCATGGAATAGGCAACGATTATAAAAATAAAAAAGAATCATCCTGGGGACTACTTTCAGTAAACAAAAACAAGACAAAATAGACACCAACGCATAAGGTATTATTAAAAGAGAGAGAGAGCCAGAAAGCAAACATACTTCTTTCTCCAGGCAATTTTGGCCGAAAATTCAACTTGTTGGCTTCAAGCATTCTTGGGACTTCTTTACCAGATTCAGAAGCTTTTATAAAGAGTAATTCAATCTCTTTTAGGCTAGAAAAGAAGTCTGTGGGAGTAATGTTATTTTCTACACAACTTTCCTTAGAATGCGGTTTATTAGTATCAGTAGCAAATGAGAAGCTAGCCGATGTGCCTCCACATGATGACAAACCAGAATTGCTTTTCTCCCCATCAAAATACTCAGTTTCAGACAGTACACTTTCTGTGGAACGCATTGCAGGAGAAATATTAACAGGATCATGATCAGTTCCCCTATTTATATTTTCAAAACTTCTAATCAGCTTCTCTGTGGAAGGTTCATCAAATTCATCGTCCGAATCATCAGATTCTTCCTCTCCCAAAAAAGATTCCTTTTCTCCGGGGTCTTCCAGTTCAGAAATTCCCCCTTCGTCTCTAGGGCGTTCCAAGTCATCTGTATGCTCAAATGGATGGTTCGTGTCATTCCCCTCATGAGAAGAGAATTGACTGTGAAAAGGATGAAACAGGCCGAAAAAATCCCAAGGCGGAGTGCCAGGAGGCAGAGAAGGACCATCAAATGATGATGGCCCGGGTTTTTCAAACAATATTGGAGAGGCATTCTCTGGCTTACCAGATGACACTACAGTTCCTGTGACTGGTACAGTAAGAACTTCCTCGACTTTTTTTGAAGCACTACCTCTGAATCTCATATGATTTGCTTGAAATCCAGTAGAACCAAAAGAAGAAGGCGATGGAGAGAGAGTTGCATGAGAATCTACAGGATGGGAATTAGATGGGGAAGAAAATGAGAATTGTGAAAGGGACTTCTCCGTTATAGCAAGAGCCTCAGGATTTACATTTGTAGTAGCGAATGAGGGAGATTCAACAGGAGCTTCAGGTTCCACGAATTTCCTAAAAGCAGCTCCCGTGCTTTTTAGTGAATGTATATATGAAACATGAGCTGATGCTAGTGCACATCTGCCATTTAGTGCTTGTTTGACGAATTTCTTCCTTTCACGACATAGTTGAAGGGCCTTATCTTCCTCGACTCTAGCCTGAAGCAAGCCCATATTTGTAGTGGTTGTTGAATATGTTTCTCACTATGTTATCTGCAGATGGTCATGTCAGAGAATTATTTTAGAACATAAAGAAAATTGTACACCATTAAGGCTTTTAACCTCACATTAAAATTCTCAGAAGAAAAAACTTTCAGACATGAAGAAACGGATTCTCATTTAGCAGCCAAGAAAGCGAGAGTACATCATTTAACTGAACAACAAGGAAACCTGAAGCTTTTTTTTTTGTCATTTATAAGTCAATCATCCGCCTCGAACGTCGTTTTTTCAACTGAAAAATACTGAATTGTTTAAAGGAATGATGGGAAGAACTAAGAAGTATCAGCAAACGGGCGAATGCATAAAAAGAAATATAGAAACACCGAAAATACAGAAACTCAGAAGAAGAGGGTCGTCACCGTGATTATACGAAAAACATAAACTCCGAAGGCAAGAAGGAAAGCTACCAACACGAATTTAGAAAGGCGAAAGAACTGGACAATTAAGCTCTCTAATCAGAAAAAGACAACTAGGAATGCACAAATCTGCCTCTTCAAAAGATGAAGCCAACCTAAAAGCAACCAAAAGGGAATAGCACAGCCAAAGATCGTCAAATGACTAAGGAGCTCGCCCAAAAAAAAACACCCAATTCAGTTAACAAAATTGGGGTCGAGAAGGATAAAATTCCAAGTGAACAAGAACAGAAAAAAAAGGGGAATCAATTCCACGAGACGAAGGACAACAATGGTGAGAAAACAGTGACTACAGAAGCCAAATAGGATGAAAGGCATCATGTAAATTCGTAAACAAAAATGAATTGCCAAAAGTTGAACGAATAATATGAGAATATAGAAGCATCAAACCTCGAATATCAAGAGCTTGGATTTCAGAACTTAGCGAGAGAGAGAGAGAGAGAGATTCCAGTGGATCCTGACCTGACCCAAGACGACCTCCGAAGGTCGTTCATCTCATTCACAAAGCACAATTTACATCAGGAGGAAGTGGAGAGTGGGGCCCGCCGTCTCCATCCTACGCCATTAGATGAGAAGAAGAAACCCACATGGTTAAGCCGTGAGAGGCGTCAGATTGGAGCAGAATTTAACATAAAAGAATCACAAAAAAAGGTCAATCTTTTTTGGGAGAAAAGTAGGAGCCAGAAAAACAAGGGGAGAACAAGGATGGAAATGGAATCACTCTGTGAATCAGCTCCTCCTGGGCTTCTGCAACTGAGATGAGACGTGACTCCTAAACCCACCTGTTTTTTGGGAATTTACTTTTTGGAGTTTCATCTCTCCATTTTCCCCACAAGTTACAAGCATCAAGAACATTCCCGATCTCGCATTGTTTGAGTTTGATCATTTTCATAATATTAGAAGTAGGTGACAATAAAAGTAACTTTCACTAAAATAATACTTTCTTTTATATATAAAACAATCTAAGTGAGAAAGATCGGAAAAGCCCAAATACCCGTAGCCTAGTTCTCCGACATCGAAAAAGCCCAATTGGTGGTTGCCCGATCAATCGATGAACAAGTAAAATAAGTGGATTTTCTTATAATAAATACATGGAAGTCGGTTTTAGGGTCAACGTCAACCGACAATAGCACACCTAAAGGGAGAAAATTTAAGGAGTTTTGGGTTTGAAATAGAAACATTAACCTCCAATTTGATTAGGATGCCCCCAAAACATTTTCATGTGTAAGTTAAAGGCTAATAGCAATATGAACCAAGTCAATGAAGAACTCCTAGTTTATTTTTTGGTACATTAAACTTTATAATTGAACCTATTACAATGGATACCCTTTGCATTCGAATATTGTTACATCATGCACGCATTGTACATGAGGTAGCGAGAACAGAACCCTAAAGACATACGACAACCAAACGCTCCGTCCTTCGATCTCTATTCTCGACGACGAAGACGAAGACGAAGAACACTCCAAAAGCAAATGAGCAAAACATATTTTATGGGTCGATGTATATAGAGCATACTTCACCTTGCCACATTGAAGAGAACATATTTATCATTCTGCTACAAAATATACATGTACAATCTGACTCAGAATTTAATTTTCCAAAATAGTGCTTTTTAGAATAAATTCCAAAAAACAAGTGCTTTATCACTCAAAACACCACCATGAACGCAAAATCAAATGAATTTATTCGATCTAAGGTAAAGAGGAAGGAGGATGTTGTGGAGTTTTGGAGGCCAGGGTACTAATTTCTTTGAAATTTGTAAACGAGAGTACTATAAAAATCATAACTGGCTTCCAAAAACAAGGTAGAAACAAAAAGAGAGCTTCATTTACCTTAATCGTGCAGAACTTCGGGTTGTTTTTCTCTGATCCGAACTAGTTTGTGCTGGTGGGGCCGAGGTAGTAGCAGCTGCATCTGCGCCTGCAGGGGTATTATTATAGTTCGTTCTTCTTCTCTTTCTTTTAGAACCCGCAGCTGGTTGGTTCTCCTGCTCCTCCTTGACAGCATCAGCTATAGGTATAGTGCAATTCCATTGAGTGCCACAACTAGGACAACCTTTCTTACCCTGATCAATCAAGTATCATTAGTCTTACAACGTTTTCATGGAATACATTTGAAGGTGACTGGTCATGATTTTGGACAAACGAATGCATAAATGTCAGTTTGAAATGTCGCATCAAAATGAAGGTGAGACCTTTCTTTCCCACAATATTTTCTGCAGGCAGTACTGATGAACTCGTGCAGTACAAGCTTCATTTGGGCACAGCTCTGCCTGTCAACAATTCCCAAAGCGAACCAGTAAAGTAATACCAATTTTATTGCATGAATATTTAAATATGTTTTGCAAAAATTTACAAACTTCCAATGGTTGAATTCTAAAGCTAGATTAAAGATGTTCAAACTTTAAGGCATCACCCAACCATTTTCTTAACAAGGGGCAATGCCAGACGAGTCAAACTACATCAGACTCTTATTGCAAATCAAATAAGATAAAAGGAATGGAGATTGGAAAGAAAGGCATCACCAGTAAAGCAAATAAATATAAGAATTAACCTTTACTCCTGCTTCATTGCAAACATCACAAGAAGGAATGTCGTTGCTACGGAACCAACTTCGCAAATCAAGGAAGGATCTGACACCAAGCTTAATAAAACCCTCAGCTGTGCAGGCCAGCCATTGGTCTTCTACAAGATCATTAAGAGTTTTTTCCTTGTTCGATATTGAGAAATTTCTGAATGCAGCGGGGACATGAGATTGATTATTCTGTGATTGAGATCCTGCCTCAGTTGAAGCCTGGCAGGTGAACCAAAGGATCAAACTATTAAATCATGGTTTAAAGTCTATTAATATAATAACACAAGATCTTCCACTGATTGGCTCAATCAAATTGAGACACCCATATCTTCTTTCTTGCCAGCAACAGGCAGCAGTCATTTATTTAACCGAAAACAAACAATTACAACATGAAACACTAAAACTACAGAGCAAATTAAGTCAAAAGACATAAAGAACGAATGTGATTCAGTAAAAAGGGCATATTCAAATTGTCAAATATATAGTCTCATGTATTATTTGTAACAAATTTATGCTTCTACGAAGAAATAATATTAATGGCAATGATTATTATCCATATCCAATCATATATGGAACTTTAATGGCATATTTTGACTCTTTTATGATTCAATATAATAAGAAAGTTACCGCGTCATTCAAATACAAAATTGATTTCTGTCAAAATTTGTTGTTGGTTCAAGTTGCATTCTATATGAATTGGCATTACCAATTTTCTATACAGGAGTATGGTAATAAAAATAAATAAAGGCATTGAAAAACACCTGATAATCCAACTGTAAATGAAGAGCATCAATATTGGATATAGCACCCTGAGCTGAAGCATCGTGCACTATTGCTTCAATCTAAGAAAGTTGTACCAAAAGCAAGTTAAAGAAGACAACAAAAAAGATCGAATACATTTTTCTTTGAGAAGCGATAGAACAGTCATTAATAAATTATTCGATTTATTACTTACTATCCGAGAACCAGTAACGATAAAACTGAAAGAAATTAGACTACAAATGTATACGGGTATTCACTTTCGGATAAAAAAACCAAGTACTAGCATTAGCTGTTGCCCAATTAATTTTCTCGTCAACCTTCATGATTTGGAAGTTGGAGGGGAAAACTAACGCGTATTTACATAAATGTTAATAGTACTTACAATGGCCTTATAGAAAGCAATCTGTGGAACCGAATATTTTGTTCCCAGCTTGGAATTTTCATCAGATACATTGTTGACTATCCCGTAATAAATTTGACCATCATATTGGTTGCTACAACCACGCAATTCAAATTGAGCAAAAGAAAGACCCTTATTTATCCTCAAGAGATAGTCATTAAACAGCCGTTGGTGAGCATCTGCATCAAGTACTATTGTCAAGACAAACATATTTGGTTAAATCGAGTTCAGATAATAAATATCGGAGATCATTTATCTAATCAAAAATGGAGATATGCATTACGAGCATAGACGCGTTCAAAATCTATAGAGATTACTTACAGATGCCTTTGCTAGAGAGATATGTGTTGTTAAACAATTTCATCGTCGACAAATTACAACTAGAGCAAATGTGAAAAAAAAAAACATAAAACATATAAAAGTTAAAATAACTGATACCTGGGTTTTTCCCAGTAACCTCATGGAAGATCATATGAAACTGATCCTTCTTGAGTGGTCCCCGAGATAACAATGCCTGAATGAGAGTATGCTCTTTCCAGCCAGATTCCGGCATTCCGAAGCCCTAATCACCACATAAACTATAATTGGCGCAAAAGACAAGGCAGTAGGCAGTAGAAATCATTCAAATTCCGAAATAAGCAAAAGCAAATACCAAAAACTGTCCGGATAAGAAAAAACTCGACGACTTTCGGCGAAGAAAATTAACCAGTTACAGAAAATCGCCGCAAGAATTTATTGGCGGGAACACGATAAAGCTAATGGCTATATATATATATATATATACGAGTGACGGAAGTCACCTCCAAAACGGTCTACTTCTTCGAATATAAGATTGCAATTGGTATGGCTCGGTTTTGAGCCAAATACTTGAAATTATGAACCGAAACCGATTTCTTTGGATCAGTTTTGGTTTTCTATTTCGGTTATGGTCTTCAATTTCTCTTTCTCGTCCTTTTTTAGTTTGAAAATGAGCTATTCTCTTATGCTGCTACTACTGGAAAAAGCAAATCTTCTCCTCAAACACATGGCCAAATATTTCATTTTTTCAGTGAGAGGTAAACAATTAATACTCATTTTCTGAAATGAATCTAAACAACATTTACCAAATCCCATCACTAGATCTGTTGGCCTACAATATTCACCAATCCGAAGCATCGAGCTCGAGCAAGAGTGCATATCACGACCCGGACAGAAATGTCAGGTTAAACAACTAAATCCTCAGAAAAGATCTGATCGCCCAACCCAAGGCTTAATAAAAATTAGTGGAAGACATGTAAAATTTTACAGCAACAACCCACTTGTGATGGGTCACGGTCCACGTAGTGATTGCGATAATTAAATTATAGAAATATTAATTAAATCCAAAACAAATTGTGCATCTATGTCCATACATCAAGAATTCTAAATCATAGAATATTATAGAAACGAATAGTTCTCACCAACAAAAAATATAACTAAACAAAATAAAGCAAAACAAATCAGCTACAATCCAAAATTGGAACTCCACAAGTCTAAGGGTCCACGCTCTAGGTACTTTTGTCTCTACTTGAGAGGATGAGTCGTTGAGGTAAGTGATTAACTCAATAGGAAACTTATACTCACATGAAAAACTTGTTTTTATCTCTCTTCATCAAACACCATGATTTAAGGGGGTAAGCATTTTTATCAAAATATTTTTAAAATCATTTACATCCTTTTTAAGGGAAAAACCGGTTTCAAATGGCCCCGATGAGATATCGTGAAAAATATCACTATTTACATAGACAACTATATTCAAAAATACCCACGTCAAATTTTTACATTGAAAATCATCTCCAGTGAAAAAAGAGGTCACTCATTGACTCCTTCGGTCAATCATACGAAAGGGTGGCCACAATCACGGGCAATACCTCATACATTCGAAATAAAGCAACGATGGTTCGTAGACTCGGCTCGTCACCCCTGGTTTGCTGAAGAGCCAAATCTCAGCGCAAACACAACCCATATCGTCACCCGAGTCCTTGCGACGAACCAAAGCTCAGCGCCAAGACAAATCAAATCACGTCCAGAGTTTGCTGACGAGCCAAGGCTTAGCGCCGACAAACTCATATCAAATCCCAAGTTTTCCGACAAGTCAAAGCTCAATGCCGTCAACTTTGTATCAAAGTACACCTTGATCAGGTTTAGGGGTTCGAAACCCAATGAAGTGTCATCACCTTCTTAATCCAATTTTTCACACACAGCGTACAAACATCCATCTCCACGCAGCAGGAGACGTACCGGGGATAACCTCATGATGCTCTGGTATCGAGACTGTCCAGAGTATCCAGAAGATTCATCGCCCCCAAAACAGATATCACATACTATGAAAACATTATGCACAAAATTTAAACGTATAAAACTCGCATACATAAGTATAATAAAATCAGATGTGCTATCGAACAGTCCCCGTCAATTTTTGCATATGTGGTAATATACAAAATAAAGAACCATCGTTATTCTTTTGATTTTCCAGCTACATTTTATACTAAACTTATAATATGGTTTAACAATTATTTGCAGTTATATGTTTTTACTGCTGTAATGATTTACATTTGTACTGAATAAAATCTTTAGGCCGCAAAGGCTTAATCCTGACTCTAGAAGCTGAAACTCAACCAGCTGGGATATGAATATCATTTCAACTGATGTTTCATCCAAGACATAGACTATGTAATTAATCCTTAACCAAAAAAATTGTTTGAGTGTGTCGATCTTATCAACCTTTGGTGCTTAAGTGTGAGAGAAAGCTATAGTAAATTACAGAAACACGAGAACATAGATTATGCATCACCCATTTCTCGTATCGACCGAGAAATGTGTCAATACGACGGTCTCCTCTTTAATTACAATCGTCCGACCTTTGTTCATCCATACGAATTCCATCCCCTAAACTGGTTGTTTTCCGACAAAAAGGATGGAAAATACAAATTAAAGTGTTATAAGTTTCCGGTGCAAATGCTCCCTGGTGGAACCACCGTCTCCTCCGTGATCGTGGTCGTGAAAGAGGAGCGTCAGGAGTCCGACGAGGCACAAAACGGAACCAACGAGAAGCTTGTCGTTCCGTTCGACCCAATGAAATTTCAGCTGACTAGCACCATAGAAAGATAGAGCCACCAGAGATGTCATTACAGCGATTGTGCTGTAATCAAATACACCAGGAGTTAGAAAATAACAAAGGCTCTCCCAGTTGTGAATATTCTTCCACAAGCACATCTAAGTACGAAAATGTCAATATTTTTTATCAATTTCTATGACTATAGATTGAGTAAAATTAAATTGAAATAACCATATTACATATGAACATGTAAGCATCTGTTCAAACATCAATCAAAATATTAAATTGAAATACGAACTTATGCAGCACCTAAGGTTTTTCATAGACTTTAATGGACATTTTTGTGTATAATCTTAATAGATATTTTTCAATCGAGACCAACGATTTTCATCCTTCAAATAAGCTTATATTCTATCTGCAAAAATTAAATACTGAATCTGAAATCATATGTTTGGTACCTGAATAGGAGCACGATAATGGCAAGCACCATCATCGAAGATGAGTTCCTGACGGCTAGAAATACCGGAAGAGTTGTTGCACAAGGAGAGAGTGCTGGAACGAGAACGAGCCCAGCAACGGCCATTTTCTCCAATGGTTGGTTGTGAGAGTGGCTATGACCTCCCCCACCCTTTCCGGAGAGAAACAACACGATATAACAGCCACCGAGAATTATGAGCAACATTGAAGCGAGCTTATGCACAGTTTCTTCCCCTGCGATTGTATTTGCCATTGTGATTGCTGCTATGCCAAGAAGTGACGTGGATATAACATGCAAAACAGCTCCAAACGCAGCTGCACATGAAAGGACTATATATTTATGTATGCGTTCGTCGATTTCCAAGAAGACTTTGTTCTAAATTGTGCATAGTTCAAAGAAAGAGATAATCGCCCAAGAAATGCTGGTGGGCAGTCATTGAATTTAAGAGAAAAATCCAAATAAATCAGCAATCAAGACCCGAATGATAATAATCAAAATCCTAGAGATCACTATCACTAATTCATTATCAGTATAAGACTAATTAATTCAGGCTAATATAGTATTATAACAGAAGAGTTTTTTTTTTTTTCAGCAACAATTACAGAAATAATGAGAAGATTATTTTAAATTCAATAACTGAAAATGCAAATGATAATCTACTGCTTTCACAATGACCGTAACTTACCATACAAAAAGGCATGGTGCAATGGGATAACTATCTCGCTGGTGAGATTCAAAGTAAATCTTACTATACACCTAAATTTTTTCTAGTAATCTGTGATGAGTGTAGCTCAAGAATGAGAAACTAACAGCAAGAGAAAGCCTGAAATATAGTAAATGCATCCATGATTTTCAATTCGAATCAAGTTCTTCATTGTAGAAAAACATTCTGGGGCATCCCCATTTAAACCATTACCCTCTTGAGTATATTTCCACGCAGTTGGTAAATCCCTTCAACATGTTATAGACCATCCAAAAAGATATTTTTATCGTGAGGACAGCTAAACTTTACATTACAGAAAATCTAGAGGGTCTTTTATGGACCTAGAATGTTATATCAATCTCAAAATGATTGATCCAATTTAATAACGCCTCCTCCTTGTAGCACTCCCTAAGAAACTCCGGATGTTATCACAACATAATAGGATAATAATGCATATGAAGGTCAAACAATTAATTTTGAAAGGCGATTAACCTGCCTCAAATTAAGCATGCTCGTTAAAGAATTTTCCCAATAATTTATGTCGACGCTGCAGCTTGTTCTAGATGACACCAATAGTTACCTAGATTTTTTTTTCTTTTCTTTTTTTTCCTGGTTCTTTTTGGAAAGAACCAGCCACCACGAATAACATAAACAAAAATATAAAAGTATAAAAGTCCAAAGAAACCGAAAATTGGAATGTCATCGAAAGCCAACTAATTCGGCTCAATGAGGTGTAACGTTTTCAGCACCAATCAAAGAACAAAAGAAACGTAAGAGCTATATAGTTGTCGAATCATATGTACTCCATTTCCAATCATGTATGCAGGCAAGAAAAGCAAAAATCAGCTAAAACAAGTGAGAAAACAAAACAAACGAGATCTGGTCCACATACTAACGAGTAGGGTTCTGGAAAGCGTCCATTTCTGAGCGCGACCGACAACGGAGAAAGGAAGCCAGTGAGTGGGAATGAATGAGTGCAGGAGGGAAACCGTCGCAATTCCGCCAATCGTGGACAGATCTTCCGCCCTGAAACCTTCCATTGTCGAGCCGATTTCACCACCGAAAACTTTCTCAGATCGGATCCAAAGAAAAAAGATGAAATCTTCGGATTAGAAACGATAACGACAGGAAATGCGCAGTGTCCTGATCACATTAGCATCTAATCCAATCCATGAACTAATTAAGTTTAATTGATGAAGACCAAAACTAAGACGGAAAGCCCTCATCTATTTATAGCTACTATCTATCCACTTTAAAAGACCAAAATACCCTCCATCAAGATACATATACCATTTTTGTTTTATTATTATTATTTTTAGGTAAAGTCAAATAATAAAAAAAACAATTATACTAAGACAAAAACTATTATCAATTTTTTTTTGTTAAAAATTTAAATTTTCTGTGAAAATAAGTCTTATCCCTTTCGCACCGAAAAGAGTATTTTTTGCAGTGAATATTTGTCTTCCATTACAGAATCTTAGTTTCCTCACAACATGAGATCGAAGTATTACCTCAACCTAAAGTATAAC
This sequence comes from Begonia loranthoides, assembly GCA_022433065.1. Taxonomy (NCBI): domain Eukaryota; kingdom Viridiplantae; phylum Streptophyta; class Magnoliopsida; order Cucurbitales; family Begoniaceae; genus Begonia; species Begonia loranthoides. The sequence continues at coordinate 35,335,846 of CM039470.1, forward strand.
TTCAACCTTAACCTAAGCCTCAAGTAAGGCCAGTATCTCAATTTGTTCATTTCTAACCTATATCTGATTATTTCTACTCACTTGTCTTCATGACTAATACATTAATTGATATGCAAATAAAATACACATTTTTGCTGAGAAGACAAGTATTCGCTTGTGAAAAATACATTTTCCGTAACAGATATTTGTCTTCCGCTGAAAAAAATAAATTATTGGAATAAAACTTACTTTACGTAGCGAAACACACGTTTCCGCCGTGGAAAATATCCTTTATGCAGCATATACTTGCATTCCGCTATAAAAAATTAGTCATCGACTACAACTATTTTATGTCTGGGTATGTTAAATTTTTAATAAAAAATATGACAACGATATTTATCTCGTTCATTTTTTGTAGTTGAACGTTTTATTTACAAAACAAATTCACCCAACAATTATGCATTGTTTAAAACTTGAATTAAAACAATCTCAATAATTTATGTAGAGGGGAGTTTTATTTACTCAATTAACTCAATAATTACCATTTTTTGAAAAAGATTAAACACGTGCGTCATTAGTGCAAATTGTTTGTATTTCTAGCTTTTATTTCTTCTTCATCCTGATTTATGGGTAGCCTTCCCCAGTTCTTCTTCTTAGCTGAGACATAACTGCAAGTGCTAATATTTCAGAATCAGGCAATGATTTCTACCTCCTTGTTTCTGCCACCACCATTTCTCATAATCTCCTCATGCAAGAAAGAGGCACCTCCTCACTTGTGAGGCATGAACAAATCCTCCACAATCAAGCATTCCAGCCAACAGAACACAGCATTTAGGCCTTTCCAAAGACTAGCTATTTTGATGCCAATACACTCTAACTTTCATATGCACGGACCGTGCAGGAGCTAATTTATCAAATCTACTATTTTAAATATTTATTTCATACCATAATAATTGTATTCACAAATAAATAACACATACACCCCTCCTAAGAATGTGACATTAGAATGCAAATGTGCTCGGGTTATCTTTTTATCGACGAAATAATGTTAGTATGCACAAAATGTACAAAGAAGTGGAAGCTACAAATTCGATGACCTCCACACAGCCGAGCTCCCAAAAAAAAGGGTAACTTCCACTCGTATAAATTAAAAAAGGTAAATTTTCATCTGCATCGAACATGTCCTTTGATTATTTCACTCATAATGCGGGCTACGACATGATATCGAATAAACTTCTTGATACATTCAATCTCTTACATTTCTAGCAAAATAGTAAGTACACAACATCTCAACCAGCACAAAACCAAAGGTTATACAGCTAGTTCATGATGAAATCAATGTCTTCTCGTAGGAACAGAATATCCATAAACCCAAATCCAAGACAATAAATAAGAAAAACCTGACAAAACTATATGATTCATGTGCATTGCACGATTTAATGATCCCCCGGCAAGTTCTTGATAATGTCCGAATCACCTGTAAACATGGTGTTTCTGATGAGAATGTTGCTCTATTAAATGTTGCTAAGAACTTCATATGTCTTGCCTGCACAGAATTTATTCCACATTTTGATGCGTTATAAATAAATATAAGAACCACATACCAGGATCAACTATGCTAAGGCAGCAAACCCTGTAGTATTTTCCGCAAGCAGTCCCAAGGTCTACATTGCCTGCATTACAAAAGAGCAATTTAGAAGATGCATAAGCAGATAGATTGGTCGATTATAACATTTCCGCACTGGAGTGTAATAGAATATATGGGAAAACAATTAAACAAAGTGGGAAAGAAATCATGAAACATAGAAGCCTAATCCAAGCCTTCTAAAATTCAAAAAGTTCTATGTAGAACACCACCAGTTTTAACAAATTATAGTGCACGTTTTCATGATTCACATATGTGCTGATCCATATGCAACCAAAACTCACTTATGTAACACCGCAAACAAAGAATGACTAAATTTCAAAACAAAATTTGAAATTTCGTAAAGAATCTAAAGATACGTAGAACTTGAAGAAGTAAATGTAACATTCTCCTTTACATTTCAATATGTAAAATTTTTAAAAATAGCTACATAATGAAGAGAGTGCAACAATTAAAAGAGTCTGCATAGTGATCCACTAACATATTCCATCCTGAATAGAAAGAAAGACACCAGTTAACAATGAAAAATAATAGACACCGACAATGAGTAACATCTTTTCAAGGACAACAGCCACAAGTTGTAAGGTGTGATATAGGTAAAATGCTAAATATAACCATAGTATAAAATTATTTAAGCAATATAATGACTATGGTATACAAACTTCAAGGTATGCTAAATACAACATAGTAGGAAATTATTTAAGCACTATAATGATTATTGTATGTAAGTTTCAAGGCTTGAAACTCACTCCCGTTATAGTGGTGAACTCCAACTTTAGCCAACATTGCATAATACTCGATTTCAGACTTTCTAAGCGGGGGGCAGTTATTGGCAATGATGATCAGCTTCCCTGCAAAAATATTTGATATAAATATCAATCACGGACTAGCAATCCCCAATCCAAACAAAATAGAGCCAGGAAGCACAACACAGTTCAGATACAAGCTTTCTAAAAAAAATAAATTCACAGTATGCTATTTATTACTCTTCCAACGAAATTTCCAATGAAGTACATTATTAGAGCGACACCAGCCCTAGAGTGACTTGGTTAGTCCATCACTTGTTCATGGTAAGGCTGCATGAGTAGAGTTTCATGCAAAAATAATAGCCTATTTCACAAAAATGGCAAAAATATAATGGGATAAAAATCTCAACTCACAACTTGAGCGTGTCAAAATAAAATTGATAAAACAATACAAATCAGGCAGCATACAAATACAGCTATATGAGCAACAGCTCATATCGCATGAAATATAAGTCAAATGAGAAATTTCTGAAAATTGTATGAGAAAACAGCAAAAAGCAGTACATCAAATTCTACCTTTTGAAGTTCTTAGGGATTTAAGGACGGTCTTGTACCCCAGAGTGTACTTCCCGCTCTTCATAACGAGAGCGAGCCTGTTGTTGATGCTCTCATGGGTCTTTTTCTGGTAAAACAACGAGGATTAGACGAATAATGAATACATTTGGAGCGATGAGAAAAAACGTTAAACAGTAAAAGGTAATTCGCCGAGTCATCCTGATCTGCACCATAAAGCTCATGCCACAACTAAGATAGATCGAGAGAAAGAGAGATTACGGTCTTCTTGGCAACCACCATGTTTGGAGGGAAAGGAGCAGAGCGGCAGTCGAAGACAGACACCACGCACTAGCGAAAAAGCCCTAACTTGCTATAAGCAAGGCGGATTATATGGTCGCAACGATGGCGTTTCGCAGTACGTTGATTAACTCAAATTAATTAGGTCTAAATTTATAAATGGGAAAATGACAAACCATCCGTCGTCCACTAACTTTTTTTTTTTTTTCTAACAAATTAACAACTTAACTATAAAAAAATTGTCGCTAACATCACTATCATATTTACCATTAAACACATTAACTTCAATTTGCAACAAATCGTCTACTAATCTGTTGCGCTCAATATTTTTTAAAATAACTTTATTACATTGATGGCCTGCTGCAGATCATATACGACCCATCGCGGGTTGAAAATAAACCACGGTGGATTAATACTAATCCGTCGTGGGTTGACTATAAAACCCAGCAGATTAATATTGATCTGTCGCAGTCCATCGTGCCTCGTTCTACGTTCTAAAAACCCTAGTATATATAAGAATTACATGTGACGTCCGACAAGTTCACTGCGAACCACGGAATCCTCGACGATGCTAAAAGCAATATTGGAATATAGTTCAACGGCGATGTTTTGAAAGTTAAGTACTATGGTTTTTCTAGCGAGCAAAACAAAAATTTTTGATATTTTGTGAGTTGTGAAGAGGTGATAGATTTAGATGGTAGGTTTCAGCCATTGTCAGTATAGTTACAAGATTACGAGTGCTCTGAGGCGGTCACATACAACGGAGCACCTCAGAGCATTCGGAATCCTATAAATGTACCGACAATAGTAGAAATTTAGCGTCTAAATCTGTCACCTCTTTACAGCTCTCAAAACATCAAAAACTTTCATCTTACTCGCTAGAAAAACATTACTTAACTCTCATAACATCGTTGTTGAGCTCTACTTCAACATTGCTTCCAGTGTCACTGAAGACTTCGTGGTTCGCGATCAACTAGTCGAAACATCAATTGAAAGATGCTTGCCATGAAGGATGTACGCCTAAAAAATGCAATGTGAATGACGTTTCAAATAAAGTGATATAACGAAGTTCACACTTGCTTGGGAAATATGGAAAGTCATTATGCCTCTGCCAAATGGGTAGCAAGTGGAGCGTCGGTTTTGCATCATGCCTCCTCGAGGTAGACAATTGGATGTTTCTTAAGAAACAATACAAATGCTTGATGTGGTTAGAGCACATTGATTCTTAGTGTACATGTATATGATATGGTTGTAATGGAATTTGATTTGTGTTTATCATACACATATGCACGATATGGTTGTAATAAAATTAATAATTTGATTGTTGATGATGAATGAAAATTGATTAGTATGAAACTGTAAAATTAGCAACATTTTCCCGAGCCAACATTTCACTTTTTGATCGATCGTGTTTCAATTTGCTTGAATCTGTGAATACTAGTAATGCAAATGTTGCTTAAATTGTTGAATGATACATGTGTTTTTCATTTATTATACTCAATCCACTGCAGATTAATATTAATATGCTACGGTTGATAGTCAACCCGCGGTAGATCAGTATTAATCCACCACAGTTTTATTGTCAACTCATGTCGGGTCGTATATGATCCGCGGTGGGCCATCAATGTTATAAAGTTATTTTTAAAAATATTGAGTTGTGACAGATTAGTAAACGAGCAACCGCAGATCGAAATCAATGCATTTAACAATAAATGTAATAGCAATGTTAGTAGCAACTTTTTTATATAGTTTAATGGTTAATTTATTAGTAAAAAAAATAATAGTGGTTGACTTATCTATTATCGCAAAGGAGAATGGTTAGTTTGTTATTTTTCCTTTATAAATATTGGGGGTACAATTGAAATTAATTAAAATCAATTGAGGACAAAAATGATATTTTATCCATTTTAATTGTAAGGAAAGAAAGTATAAGAAGGGTGGAGCGCCATTGGAATCAGTTGCACACACTACACGCGCTTAATCTATTTCTGTTTATACTGAGATCTCTGTGTTGCAGTTTTATCCTTTTGTACTAGGTATCGTCGCCGGTCAGTTCACGATGACGGAGGTGATGAATATGGCGGCCGATGACTCTCTGGATCGCCAACGAGAGCGGAATGAGAAGTCCGTTGAGGAACCCCACACCTCACCCCAGCCGCCACCCGCAAGAAGGCGGGAAAGGGACGAAAAAGATCGAAGGGATGACCGAGAGCTGGAACGCCCTCTGAATCGACGCGGTGATAATTACGATCGCAATCGCTCGCCCCCACCACCACCGACTTTGAGGGAAAGGGAGAGGGACAGAGATAGGGAGTATAAGCGCCGGAGCAGCCAAAGCCCTCCTCCGCCTTATAGGGACCGGAGGCACTCGCCTCCTAGGCGTTCACCTCCGCCGCCTTATAAACGGTCTAGGAGGGATGACGGTGGTGGGTACGAGGGAAGGAGGGGGAGCCCGAGAGGAGGATTTGGACCTGGCGACAGGAGGTGAGATTGGTTTACTGGAATTCTTGTGATGCGGATGGTGTGCGGTGGTCATTTGGTTTGCTAGTTTAGTTCGTTTGAAATTTTTCTTGAGAAATTGTTCGGTCATGAAAATTTTGATCGAGGTATTTGTCCATTGGAACTCATTTGGATCTCAGTAAAATTCAATGTGAAAACGAGGGGGTATGGCTGCGATAAGTATGTGGTGGTTCATCTATTCTAATTTAATAATGGGCCTGGCGATGCACTGTATTGTTCTCGAAGCGCAAAACTCCTTTAAAGATATGTTTAAAATCATGGTTCTTGTTGAAATGGGGCCATGTCTTCATCATTGTTAAGTAATTGGGATCGTCCATACTAGTCTTTCTAGGACATGGGACTTTCTCAAGTTGAAGCGTGGAACCTAAAACAGTCGGAGGCAACAATTAGAGGCCAAATGTGCTTGATAGATCTGAAATGAGAATTATCGATCTCTACTACAAGTTGTTTCCACCAAAAATTGAACTGCTGCCACTGACTCCTGAAACGATAGTAGGTGGTTTCACTTTTTTTGGTCTGAGTGAGTTGCTCTTTTTGTGGTCAGCATGAGAGGTGTAATGGAATTTTGAAATCAGATGACAGAGAAGTGATTTTCCTGACATCACTTTTACAAGTTTATGGGGCAGTTTTTTTTTTGTCTTTTTGCAAACAAAGTATTTCCTTTACTCACTTCAGATCTACGATTATTAAATCTTGGATTTCTGGAACATTAGGAGCGTGAATTGATTGAAAAATGATAGTATTTTTTAAACCCTTTGGTGTGTAGTGCAAAAGCTTTTTTTGTGAATACCTTATTCACTCCTAAATTGCTGGTTTTTTCAATTTGGGGCTGCCAAACCGGAATAATCGTTATGCATAATTGTGCAGGTTTGGATTTGATTACGGTGGAGGATATGAGCGTGAAATGCGAGGCAGGGCTGGCTATGCTGATGAAAGGCCCATGGGTCGGTACGTTGGTCGCCCGGCTGGTGGCTATCAAGGTGGACCTTCTGGTAATCTCTAATAGTAGAAAAGTTAAGCTTTTTAAGGCCTGTATGAATTGAGTTAAGGCTGCATGTACAAATAATGGACCAAAATTTGACTGGATTTACGGAAGAAATATTCATTTGAAACTTGAAAGATAATATAGTGTTTTGCAATCACATGGTTATGAAACTTGAATGGTAACTCAATGTTTAAGTGCATTTATTCATTGCTTGTTCCGATATATTATTAATTTATGTATTTAGTGACGTAGGCAATATTAGTAGTGTATCTCAAGATGATGCTGTCATTGAGTTGTCTTTTCATGAGTTGTCAAGTATAATGTTGCTTTTCATAACTATCTTATTTTATTCCCTTCAAAATCACTTTGGCTTTCATTTGTTCAATAGAATGGGATACAAATCACAGTGGTTACAATGATGTTCCCAACTCTGGAAATACTCAAAGGTTTGTGTCCAACCTTACACACTCTGGTGTTTTTTTGTTTATTAATATTTTTATGGTATTTATTTATTTATTTTTTGATTGCATGAAATTTTCTTTTAGTATGCGGCTTATAATAGCTCCTTCGTTGGTGAATGCTGAAGGTGCGGGATAAATTTGAAAATTTTGTAAACTCAGTTGATAGTGCCTTTTTATATTTGATCTTGTATCTAGGTATCCTCGGTAGGTGACTGCCAGCACTGTTGTGGGTGGGAGATATATGTCATGTAGGATAGTCCTTTCTTTTTTGCATTCTTGAAATTTTTAGAGATACGATGAAGAAGCAGTTATAGGGGGAATAATGAGAAAATGGCAAAGGAGGAGGAGAAAGCACTAGGGAACGGAGAAAAGATGAAAAGAAAGAGAGTATATCCATATGAGAGTTACATGAAGGAGGTGAAAGTGTGTCAAGAAGAGGGAGAGATTGGAGAAATAGGAAGAGAGGAAAAGAAGAAGAGTTTATTTGAACTTCTGTTGAGAAGCGGAAAAGCATTTGGAAAGAGAAGTTATATTTTTTAGGAGGAAAAGGTTGCTGGGAAAGAGGGAAAAAATAATGAATAAGATTAGTAATTTCGTATCAAATATTTGATTTTGGAAGATATGACAAATTTAAATTCTATCAATTAAAGTCCGAGTGTACATTGTGATTGACATATCTATTCAAGGAATAAAACAGGAGCTGAGATCATAGTTATTTAACTGTTTATTGTGTAAGGCAACTATAACTCTGACATTTTCACTTAATTAGCATCTTGGATTAGTGGGATATCCATCAATTCTAGAAGATCTCTTGATTCTAGTCATTCTCCTTTCCAACAAATTATAATACAAAAAGATATCATAATTTATATAATATATTTGCACTGATGAAAATTTTAAGATAATTGCTTGACAAATTTTACTTATGAGAACAAACTTCAAAATTTACATAGTTGGACATAAAGCCCTCTTTTCATACTTTTATAACTGAATCCCTTTTTCTTAATTTGGAACAGTTCTGAAATTTCTTCTGCATTTGCTACAATTTCGAATTTTCTTTCAAAATTTGCAACACTTGGAATCTTTTTAACAGGATGTAGTTTAGAAATAGAATCTGGAAAACTTGGCTTGAAAAGGTAATTACAAAAAGTTTGGGGTAATTAGCCAAAAATTGTGGGCAGTTCATCTCATCACAAATACTAATACATAGTCCAACAGTGGATTTTCTTGGAGAATATCTATTGCTAATCAAGTGCTGTGCCATCAGATTCCCTATATAAGTTTCAATTTCTCACTTCAGAAATAAAAAAATTAAAAAAACCCTCTTCCATGCTAATATATTCTTTCCCGTAGAATTCAAAAGTTATTAAAGAAGTTTAATCTACAAAAATGGATAATAAAAATTCACCAAAGGAGAAGCGAACAAAATGCTAGTATGATTTGAGGTATACAATTTTCAATATTATCATTAAATAAATTCATTAGCTTTTTCTAGAATAAGAATGATATACATAATGCATTTTGATGGGATTCATGCTCTAAAAACTCAATTTCAGGAGATGCACATATTATCCTCTTGATCATCAAGATTAAGTGAAAATGATGTCACGGACTCTTTGGCTCAATATTTTCAACATGTATGATATGTGGTGAAAATATTGCTCCAATGGATAAGTGATATGTCATATGATCACTTAATCTTGGTAATTTTGGAGGGTGTACATAGATTTTATTCAATTCTTAAAGGAGAGCTTTTCCATGGAAATGGTAGATATCCATTCATTTTTGGTTATATCAAATTGAAAGGTATTTTGAGTTGAGAACATTTAAATCGTAGAGAGCTGTCAGATGGTTTTATCTGTACAAAAAAAAACTCTCTTCCTAATTATTATGAGCACTACTTGTAACTTTGGAATCTTGTTCATTTTTATCTGCAGGGAAGGTTTGATGTCTTACAAGCAGTTTATTCAGGAGCTGGAGGATGATATAGTGCCAGCTGAAGCTGAACGCAGGTATGTAATAAACTCTAAGTGGGTATTAGTTTAGTTTTTTACTTGAACTACTAGCTGACTCTTCCTTTATCAAAGTGGAGTTCATTAATAATTTTTTTTTCGCAGATATCAGGAATACAAGTCTGAGTATATTTCCACTCAGAAACGTGTTTTCTTTGATGCTCATAAAGATGAGGAATGGTATGTCCCACCTACATTTGCAAAATATTTTTTGGTTCACGTCAGTTTCTGATTAACTTTGCATGGATTTGTAGGTTGAGAGATAAATATCACCCCACAAACCTTGTTTCAGTCATTGAAAGGTATGTTTAGCTTTCCTCCTTCCATGACGAGAGAACAAAAATGTTGAGTACTATTTATTGTTGTTGCGGACTTTTATCTTTCTTCTATAGATATCTTGTTTGAGTTTGGTCTTTTGTGATACTCTTAGGAGAAATGAACTAGCAAGAAGGGCTGCAAAGGATTTTCTGCTTGATCTCCAAAGTGGAACATTGGACTTGTAAGATCAGGCTTTTTTTGCCTTTTGATTTAAATTCTAGTGAAATATTTACATTTGTTGAATTTTTTTTTTCCAAAATGATGCAGAGGTCCTGCTGTCAATGCCTCGTCTTCAAGTAAACCAGGTCTGACCAGTGATGCTAATTCTGACGAAGACATAGACAATGATGGAAAAAGAAGACGACATGTCAAAGGACCAACAAAAGAAGCTGATCTTCTTTTAGCTGCTCCCAAGGCTCATCCAGTGAGTTCTGAACCCAGAAGAATCCGAATTGATATTGAACAAGCTCAGGCCATTGTAGGTAAACTTGACACGGAGAAGGGAATTGGAGAAAATATTTTATGTGGAACAGAAAGTGACAAAATTAACAGGGATAAGCCACATGGTGGCTCGTCTGGTCCAGTCATCATAGTAAGGGGATTGACTTCTGTTAAGGGTCTCGAAGGCATTGAACTACTAGACACGCTTATCACATATCTTTGGCGCATTCATGGAGTAGATTATTATGGAATGGTTGAGACAAGGGAAGCTAAGGGTTTCAGGCATGTAAGACCAGAGGGAAAGAGTTCTGATACTGTCGGTAATGGAGCTGAGTGGGAAAAGAAGCTTGATTCACATTGGGAAGAGAGACTGAGGGGTCAAGATCCTTTGGAAATTATGACCGGTAAGGAGAATATAGAGGCTGCTTCTCTTGAAGCTTTTGATCCATATGTAAGGAAGATTAGAGATGAAAAGTATGGATGGAAGTATGGGTGTGGAGCTAAAGGCTGCACCAAGCTTTTTCATGCTCCTGAGTATGTGCACAAGCATTTAAAACTGAAACACCCTGACCTTGCGGTGGAATTGACTTCTAAAGTATGTGAAGACCTTTATTACCAGAACTACATGAAGTAAGCGGGGCTTCTGCTGACTAGTTATTTTGACTCTAATTTATTAAAGTCAAGGACTTATATTTAAATATGCCCTTTCTCAGTGATACAGATGCACCTGGTGGAACTCCTGTTATGCAACAACCTCCGGTATGTTCAATTCATTATTTTTCTGCGTGCAGTTGTGCATTTGCGTTTCATTTAAAGTAGGCAGGGATTGTTTAGGGATTTTGAAGTGGGTTTATGGAATAATTATGGCTTCTGCCCTGAACTGTGGTCAAAAAAGATTTTGAATCTAACACTCTTTGAATTTTCTCAGGCTTCTCACCTATGGATTAGGATTAAAATGGCCTCACAATATTTGTGTAATTGCTTCCTTTTAGTTGCTTGCTTATCAATGAAATTGTGCGGTGACTTAATTCTTTTTGGCAAATCAAAACTTTGAGTGAGAAATTAGAGAATTTAAACTCTTAATGAGGTGTACTTATGATATAGGATATGGTTGTGCCTCAATACTATAAGTCTGTGATCTTTTAATATTTGTAATTTTTTAAATATTTTATCTTGTCTATTATTTCGTATTTGATTTTATTCGTTTTAACATTTTAAAGAGATTTGATTTTTTTAAAAGTTTTCTTAGAGATTTATTTTATTTTTCTAAATATTTATTAGAGATTTTAAATCATACTCTCAACTCTATTTAAATAGTTAGAGTGAATATTAAAGAGTCTTTTTTGACAATCAATAAAATTATCTCTATTTTGAGGATTATTTCTCTAGTTTTATTTTATTTTTCTGTTTCGATTATGAAATAAAACTTTCACTGCACCAACTTAATTCCAAGAATGGTTCTCGGAAAGAATACTATTGTTCTCAGTATGTTTGTTAGCTATTTTAAGATGCATTTTCAGCATTGTAAAAACTGATCAACCCTTTATAAATAAACATTTCTACCCTTCAAACCAAATCTGACCTTCCAAAACCACCCTACCTCATTTTATAAAACTTGTTTGCTATTCAGAATTATTGGAGTTGAGTTCTTCTTGGTTCATCTACTTGAATTTTGACGGTAATCTCTTCGATAGTATTTATAGAGGAGTAACATGACAGTGATTTCTTTACTTATTGCGATGTGACTATAGCTATTTTTCATACGTCAATTAGCTGTGAAAAATGTCTTTGTTATGGATTTGACTTGGTACTTCCCAAAGATATCGCTTTCCCTTTCTCTGTTTCTGTACTTTCTAAAAGAATGCAAATTTTTTTTCTCATAAAAACTTCTGGAAAATAATAAATTTATAGAATTGTAAGACATTTGAAATAATTTTGTAACTTCATAAATATGAATGTGTGTGACAAAGAAATTAAATATTTGAGTTCTCGAATATCAATAAATTTTTGAAAAGAATTTTCCAATAGAAATTGATAGCAAAGCTATTTTATATTATATATTTTAGTGTGTATATACTCAATTTTGGTTTTGTGAATCCTTACATTGACTTCCTTCTCATAGTTTAGCAAACTTTATATCAAAATCTTCAAAAGGAAAAAAATATACATGAGAGATGAGATGGAGGTATTGCATTGGAAGCAAAGATAGAGATGCCTGATTTTATAGAAATACTCTTGATTTTTCAAATATTAGACAAACATGTGTAGATTCTATGTCAATTGTCATTTTGATCTTCTCTAGTATAATGTATTACTGCAGTAAATAATAATGAGTTTAAATCGTACTTTTCAATCTTCTTGTGGAAAAGATTTGTTGGTAGTGAAGTCCGCCGCATTAGGACAGTCACTTCTATGTGATTTTCTAGTAAATTTATTTTTTTCAGTTTTTTGTAAAATTTTTTTTAATTAGGCCATTGAGAATTTCTTTTTCTAGAGTTGATATGAAGCTTATTGGCCGGCCGTTCAGTTTTTGCTTTCTACATTTTAAACAGTGTTCCTTTTGTTTTGGCTCTGAGGTTACCCATGGTCTATATAGGAGTTGTTTAGTTCTTCTTTCTGGAGTGTTTTTACTTCACAATATTTCTTTATTCGAAGTGACAATGTTGTCTCAAGTTACTCTTTTCTTTTTACGGAACAGAAGGAAAAGCCTCAAAGACGCAGGATGAGTTTGGAGAGTCGCTTGAAAGATGATCGCGGTAATCGAAGAGAGCGTGATATCCGTGGAGAAAGATATGAAAGACCTGAAAACCTGCTGGCAGATGAGTCCAACAATGATGGCACAGATGGAGGAAATCATGACGAACCAATGTATGAAAAGTTTGTTGCTCCTTTCTCCTCAGATATTCCTCCCCCAGTATTGATGCCTGTTCCTGGTGCCGGGTAAATCAAACGTTATGTTCTGCAATTTCATATCAAAAGTTATTTGTTTCTGGTTTCATTGTTATTTCATCCATTAAATGTTGTGATATCCAGACCATTAGGTCCTTTTGTTCCTGCCCCACCTGAAGTTGCAATGCGGATGTTGCGGGAACAAGGTGGTCCGCCTCCTTTTGAAGGCGTTGGAAGAAATGGGAGGTCTGGATCCCAGATAAGTGGACGAGCTCCAATTCTTGCTTTATCTTCAGGATTCCGACAGGATCCTCGGGGAATACGAAGGTAATACGACGAATGTGAAAAATATAAGTTAAGGCAGATGATATGATGCTAAGTTTGGAGATTCTGACTAAATTAATCATCTATTGTTAGAATAACTGCTATATCTTACTGTCCCAGAATTGTGCAATTCATTGAATTGTGGACAAACTGGATGGAATCAACTACTATAGTTCCGTTTCATTTCATATCATGGCCATTAATATCCGCTACTCGAAGTCTTTCCCTCGTTTGTTTCGAGTTCTATATAATTTCGATATTATACACAGCGGTCAAGTTGTGTTTTGCTTAATATCCTACCTTTATCATAGACTAGTTAAAAGTTGCTTCCTCCATATGTACTATTTATACGTTCATTTTAAAGGCCAAAGGGTAAATTGCCTGACTGATAGCAAAATTTGTATTATTTTTTATGTCATACATAAATGTTAATCATTTATTATGTTGATGCAGTTATCAAGACTTAGATGCTCCTGAGGATGAAGTAACAGTGATAGATTATAGAAGCTTATAGGTATGCTCATACCACCTTTCTCCATTGCCATGTTTTGATCTGGTGGTGAATGACTGGCAGCATGTTTGCCTGCCTTACTCAGAACACTGGACCTCGTATTTGTATCACTCTGTAGTTTTCTACAATTATTAGTGCGTATTCTTCTGTGCTTAATCTCATTTCAAGTTTGATGGCACCTTGAATGACAATAGTTTATGAAAATGCATTCTGTATTTTATTTTTCGGACCATTTAGCTCGGGATGGATTTTATCGGCAATTAATTTAAGCGGGCAGCAGCCTTCGGATGTGACGAGTTTTTATTAAGTGAATATTTTCATAGTAAAATTAGGGTTAAAAATAGTAGACTTGTGTGAAGCTGCCAATGTTCCATGATGAGGTGATTTAAATTTGGTAAATATGTAGCCCCACTTCTAATCACATTTAGGATTCAAGAATACACATAATAAAATATGGGCTAATAGGGTCAAAATAGATTCTGACAGTGACGTCAAACGATGGATCACTTTAATGAGAAAAAAATTAAAAACTCTTGAAAAACTTTGTGCCGAAGAAAGAAAAAAACTGACTCGATTTGAGAAAAATGCATCTCAAGTAATTTACGTCCTCTTGACGTGAATTTTTTGTACACACCTTCAAAAATTATAGGCGGATACGTTTGGATCACAGAGTTATGGTCAACAAGATGCAGTAATATGTTTACTAGATTTTAAGTTATCTTGATGCATAACATTAATTCATTTAACTATTATTCTTGTTACTTGCTTTCTAGAGTAGACGACATGCTACATAGTTTCATCTCGTTGGGTAAATTAAAATTTATACCAAACTTTATTTTCTGCAGTAACGTGGGAATTTGATTCAAAAGCTAAATTTGACCCGCCAAGAAAAAAAATTAACAGATTTTGATCGACTCTCAAGATTGTCTTTATTTAGTCCCACTTCCGCTATTCAATCCTTTGATTTCTGTCAAAATCATATTGTAAAAGATGAGAAACAATTATTTACATTTTACATGAAAAATTCTATCAAATAAAAAATCATGGACTTGAGAGAAAATTTATCAAGTTCAAATTCAATTACAAGCTCAGAATTTGTTGGTGCAGTAAATATATAATTTTTTTTTTTTAAAACCTTTGCTTAGAAATAAAGATGGACTCGAGCTTCTTTCTATTATCTCACATTTTTGTGAAAAATATTATAATTATCTTCTAAAATCTGCCCAATGCACCTTATCCAAACAGAATTTAGATCATTAAACTCTAATCACATGAAACTTGATATAACATCCTTCAATGCTCCTAATACAATATTATCCACTTAGGCCGAATCCCGTATAGTTTTATTTTTGAGATTAGCCTAAAATGCGTTGTAAGAAGGAGAACCTTATTTATAAACCATGCATATTTTACTTTCCCAATCGATATAGATTTGTGCACCCCACTAATATGGGTCGAACCCTCACATAGATCATCCTGACCTTGAAAAAGTGGGCTGCAACACTTGATCATTGAACTCTAATCACATGAAACTTATGACATGAAAATATGAACAATCCCCATGTACATATTGAGGTCTTGAAGAGCCAAAGACAGATATTCAAGTGTTGGATAATAATATCAAGTTCATCGTTTCTTTTGATTGCTTGTATCATTGATAACTGAAGCAATTTTCTGCTCTCAAATTGTCTCTTTACTTGTTGCATGAAGCTCCAACAAAATTCTCAACTAAACCAAACAAACACAGCTTATCATGTTAAAAAAAAGTGTTGACATTGTCATAAACTACTGGGAGGTAATCAAAGTAGCTGAATAATCAAAGTAGCTGAACACAGCCAACTGTTTTTTCCATAGACAAAGCGTTCTTATTTCCATAATCAAGGATTAGGAAGGAGGAGTGATGATGGATAACTTATATTTACTGGGTCAACCAGCTCTCAGAAAATATTAACTTCAAATAGAAATAAAAGCCAGTGTTAATGGCGTGCATGCCATTTTAAGCCAGAGGCATCAATGATTATATAATATAAAACATATTAGACTTGTGAAATGAACTGTTCGATACCTCGAATTTCCCAACTAGGAGATTTTTACATGTACAATTCTATTGGAGAAGTCACCATTGGTGGGAAAAGAGACCACCCAACGAGGACATGCTTTCAGCAAACAAACAGGAAGTTTCTTACTTCCGCTGCTTTTTTGAAAGTTCCGACTGGTTATCCACCTGCTAAATCAATATAATTTAACTTCCACAAATAGAAAGAGAATGAGCTATGGCAATCATATAGTGCATTATTAAAGTTCATACTTGATTTCTAACTATGCCAAAAAGAGTTCCTAATTACTTTCAATATAAACAATTAGTTCATTTGCAGAACATATTGTAGATTAATGACCTTGCAAGAGAGTAAAAGATCTGTTAAGGATGTCTCTTACTCCTTCCTATCCTCTTCTGCTATTTCAACTCTACATATCAATCAAAGAACCTACCAAGAGTGAAACGAACATAGTGAAATGTTAAAAAGTCAGAGACTCAACTCCGAGTTGCTTCGAAGAACAAATTAATGGGCCCGATCTCTCTCTTTCTGTCCATTGACGTTCAATTACCCTGCGGAACCTTTAGTCTGTCTATTCTACACAATAAATATTGATGAATTCTCCACTTAACTATATTCTAAGGACCCAGCCCAGCAACCATTTAACATTGAACTAATGTATGACTAACTTGAAAAATATGAAACCAAACATGCTGATATGTATCCCATGTAATTTAATAAAATACGAAACAGAATTACAAAACAACGCAGTAGTTCGAGAGGTCAATTAACTCTCCCCTAGAATATTTTCTCAAAATATCGATGCCCCCTCATCCTACTTTCATCCCCTTAAATATTAACATAAACAGAATACTAAAAAACACAATTAAATAACTATATAGAAATTCTAAAAGACACTTAAAATAAATGCACTACCATAAATGCACTAAATTGCGACTCTAACTCTATCATTACTCGCTGTCCAATGATCACATTGTCCTCAAGGTGCTGTAATACTATTGGTATAGTGTTTTCTTCAAATTAATGTTACCCTCAAAATAAAGTTTGTTAGGGTGTTGACTTTTAGAGCTTTGGGTCGGTTGGCCTTTATTGTAATGCTGCAAAGGATGGACAAGAAATATTAAAAATTTATGGATTCCTTCCTCTGTTTCACCCAAACTTATGTCTTTTTATTAGTTGGACTGTCTGGAGCATGAAGCCCAACCAAAACTTCAAACCTGCCAATTTCTTTTTCAATTGTTGGATCCTCTACATCACAAGTCTAAGCCCTTTAACAATTTTTAGCAGCCCACTTGTCCTCTTCAATTTTGTTTTGTTCATCTCCCACCAAAGCTCCACTCTTCTCACCCTAATTAGTGCCTCCCACCAGTGCATGAGCTTGCCAGAGAAGCAGGTTGCCATTCGTTGGAAAAACTGTCTGTATGCTTGAACGGACCCATCTCGATGAAGAGAGAGGAATCTCCCCATCGTACTGCTGTTGTGCGTCAACCGGAAACGACAGCGTTTCTGGTCACTGCGAATCCATCGGAAACGCTAAGGGCATTTTCGTTTCTAGTCGATGAGGGTCAACCGAAAACGCGCAGGAGGATGCTATCTAGTTTCGATCCAACTCAGAAAAACCGCCTCTGATCCGCCCGTTGATACTATGCTCATCCTTTGCACTTGAGAATGGCAGCCAGCACATAGATTCTCTCTACCTTCGAATAGCGACCAAAGGAGAACCAAACGTTGGGTTTGTCCAAGCAGAACAATTCTTCTCCTTTGAAATCGGGTAGTTAGAGCAGTCTAAGTCAATTTTAAACATGGCAATTTCCTTCTTGGTTTAAATAAGGGGTCGCGATGATGGTCCGCCCAAGATATTCACCTTCCTGTCTAATTTTCTTCTTACCCTCAACCTTCGACAGAGGAGTCACCCCTTTCAGCATTGTCACTAACAATGATGACGGCCAAACAAGAATGGGTTCTAGAACTCCTTCCAGGTCCTCCTCCTCTGGCTTCTGTTTTCCCTTTCTTGAAGCCTTTAGATTGCCCTCATCCATTCGTTGTGACAGAGTCGCAAGCTTCTCCAGGATTGAAGCTACGCTTGCCTTCAACGTCCCTATTTCGTGAGCTTACTAATTAATTGTATTTCCAACGGAAACTCATCACGGAATTGACCCAATCTATGCTCTGATACCATTGATATGAACCCCGAACCCCATGTAATTTAATAAAATATGAAACAAAATTAAAAAACAACGCAGACGTTCGAGAGGTCTGCTAACTCTCCCCTAGAATATTTTCTCAAAATATCGATGCCCCATCATCCTACTTTCATCCCCTTAAATATCAACATAAACAAAATACAAAAACACACAATTAAATAACTATCTAGAAATCCTAAAAGACACTTATAATAAATGCACTACCAGAAATGCACTACATTGAGACTCTAACTCTATCATTATACGTCACCAATTCTAAAGTTCATTTATGCAAAAAAGAACACAAGGGAGAATTAAATTGATGTCTTTTAGTATTCTACTAGTATTGTCTTTTAGTATTCCTAGACATTTATGTTTAAGTCTTTTAGTATTCTATCAGTGTCTTTATATATGGAAGCAAATGTAATAGAAGAAACATGATATTTTTGGTGAAATCACTTGGGAGAGCTAGCAGACCTCTCGCACGTCTCGCTATTTTGTAATTTTGTTACAAAATTATATGAGGTACGTATCAATGGTATCAGAGGAAAAATATCCTATAGATTATGAATTAGGTCAACTCCGCAAGGAGATTTGATCGAAGATGAGTTCTTTCCGTGATGAAATTTCTCACGAAATGAAGTCGTTGAAGGCGGAGGTGGCTTTGCTTCTAACTTTGAAGGCTGACATGGTTGCAATCTTGGAGCAACTGACTCTTCTCACTGTGACCCAATAGGAAAGAGAAATCTATAGTGTTGTCAGTCTGCGTGAGTAGAAGGCCGAGGAACACAAAGTTGAAGCGAAAGTGAGCAAAGAGGTTGGATCCGAACAAGAAGAAGTTCTGAGCCCGCTGAAAAAAATGGCATTGTTAGAACTCTATCATGTTCGGCCGACATCAACTGTTGGCAAAGAAAAAATGACGAAGAAAGATGGTGAAGGGTTGCACGTGAAGATCGACGGGTCAGGGTTGGCAGCAACAAATCCCGACGATTTGACCGTGGACGTCTCGGTGAGAGGAGGTCAGTGCCGCTCTAAAGTGGAGGAAGAACGTGGAGGAAGGAGTTTTCACCTTCAATCTGACCACTTTATTTTCTTCTATTTTGTTAAACGACCAAGGCTGTGGAGGAAGGCACAATTCAAGATCATGCACCTTGAGGACACGGTGCATTTTGGGAAGGGAGTATTAATACGTCACCACCTCTAAAGTTCACTTATGCAAAGAAGAACACAATGGAGAATTAAATTGATATATCTTTTAGTATTCTACTAATATTGTCTTTTAGTATTCCTAGAGTAGTATTCCTAGAATGTCTTTTAGTATTCCTAAATATTTATGTCTAAGTCTTTTAGTATTATATGAGTGTCTTTATATAAGGAAGCAAATGTAATAGGAGAGACATGATATATTTAGTGAAATCACTTGGGAGAGCTAGCAGACCTCTCGAACATCTCGCTATTTTATAATTTTGTTACGAAATTATATGAGGTACGTATCATATGCACTTTCCACATTATAAGCCATGAACTGACAAACAGTAATGACATTCCATAAGAGAAAACCACATTCCGATCTAATAGTAGTGTTTAATCAAAGAAACATCACACCTACGAGAAAGGGAATCAGAGAGAGCCAAACAGCAGTCAATTCTATAGTTATGAAAACTTGTTAAACCATCCAACAAACCACGGTTAGGGAATAAAAAAAGTTTCTCCTCACCCATGTGTTTTTAAAAGCAAGCAATAAACCAATATCTTTCCAGTTCTTTGTCTCATGGAAAACCTATCTATGTTGAAGATTAGCTCAAGGGCAAGCTAGCTATTTACTGAAAATTAACATATGCACAACCTAGTTATGCGGAAGATCAAGTCATGGACAAACTATTCTCTGAAAAATTAGATAATATAACTTAGAGTAGGGATGGAAAAGAGACTTCAGATTCCACAAAAAAAAAGAGAAAAAAGAGAAGACTCACAACACTTGAGAGCTGCTCCCGGATATAGGCCATTGATCTTAACATGGCACCTAATGTATCTCTTGAGACCTGAAATTTTACTTCTGATTCTCCAGAAGTTGTTTCAGTATCCTGAAGCTGAAATTATAAAACAAGATATTCATTGTTATAAAATGTTTTCCATCTTAAGTCAGAAAAGATAGTCAAAGGATCAAAGTGATTAACAAACAGTTCTAATATCACATAAGCAAATAGTAACTGAAAAGCGCAAATTATTATCTACCAATAATATCTATTAGTACTAGAAGAGATTGAGCAAAAAAAGGTCTTAAAAGTCCATATCTCAAAGTGAAAGAAAGAGAAATAGTTACTGCTTTCCACTATCAAATCATGAAGAATGTTTGAAGTACCAACTCAGTTGGCAGCTACAAGTAACTCTCAACCCGATTACAACCTGGTTGTAAGCAAAACCTTATTGCACCGCACATTTTTAGTAAATAAAATGTTTTCAGTCATGAATTGTCACTCTCATTAAAAATAATTTTTTATAGAGATGCCTTATTCATAACTTCTCTGCATATAGTCTAACAACAATAACCAATTACTATTCTCTTGAAAAAGCAAAACTATACTTGAGTGGTGCACAGAGGTGGTGGTTAATACTCTTTTGCAAGGAGACTGCAAAGTCACATATATGCACACATTGATCTTTTATGATTCCAACATCAGTGTATGTAATAGAGATAACGTACCTTTAAATTTATCACAGCAACCTTATTGGCAGGTGTTGAGAGCTGTTCACTAATGTAAGCCATAGACCTCAGCATCGGTTCAAGTGAAATACTAGAAAGTTGAAATTTAACTTCTGATTCTGCTGATGAACTCCAGCTATAATCTTGCAACTGTAAATAACACAAATCACCATATTTGTGCCAAGAAAGCGATCACGTGTCAGTAAATTGGAAGAATGTAGCAGTATATAAAACCATTAACACAAGGTGGTAGAAAATTGACTAGAAAATTATCGATACAAGAAATTGATTCATGTAATCAAATACTCACTTTCAGGTTGATGACAGCTACTTTGTTTCCTGGTGTTGAATTCTTATTCTCCATTACCCAAGTCATCGACTTCAAACAAGGAAGAACAACCTATGCAAAAGGACTATCTATAACATTTCATGCACAGAACCATAAAACTACAATAAACAACTTAATAAAGGGCGAGATATAGCCAATCGTACCATGCTTTCAGCAGCAGAACTTTCATCTCGATGAAGAGATACGGGAGCCATACGTGGTAAATTTAAATCACTGAAAGCTTGAGAAGATGCACCAACATCATTAAGATTAAATTGCCTTGTCACGTCATCTTGACCTGGCCACAACAAAGGGGTTGAATCTGAAACTGACGTTGATGTCTTTCTCTCATCATACCCAATCCCACTAGCATATGAGCTAGGAGGTACAATCTTAGAAACATTTCTTTTTGCCGTATCTAGCCTTTTCCAGCCCTCTTTTAGGGCACTCATAGCCACATTATAAGTTTCAAGAGCTATTGCTCCTTCCTCGGCATATTTGCTCGCTTCCCGACATATGTTATTATATCGTGATGATAAAGATTCATGTTTATGTAATTCGCTAACATGTCCATCTAATCCAAACCCACTCCTTGCATTTCCTGTCCATCTTTTTAAGATGTAATGAGGAGGTAATGTTAGTACATTTGTCACTGTAAAGACTGTCAAAACATGTCTGCAAAGGATACCTGAATACTCAAACATATGACAACTACAAGTTGCTTTCATATCTGAATGGTTTAACAAGACGATATAGGCCTTCTGAACATCTTCAAACTTTGCAACCCTAAATGTGCTAATATTTTCATCACCTTCAATCCTATTTGCTGTATATACAAATGTTTCAACAAGCTCCTCTTGAAATTTGGCAAAGATTTTCCTCGTATAAAGATTTGCAGCCTGATTCTCCATAGGCGATGGCGTCCTCAATACTGGGGTGGTGCACATTGTGTCAAAATCTGCTTCAATTTCCTTTTCAAAACAGTTCT
This sequence comes from Begonia loranthoides, assembly GCA_022433065.1. NCBI lineage: Eukaryota > Viridiplantae > Streptophyta > Magnoliopsida > Cucurbitales > Begoniaceae > Begonia > Begonia loranthoides. The sequence goes on from CM039470.1 coordinate 35,357,789, forward strand.
CTATAGCTCTCTCATACTGCCTAAAGAACATTGGTAAAGTGGTCTGCTGTTTTACGTAGCCTTCAAAAAAGGAACCTTCATATCCTTGATTTGGGGATATTACAGCGAAAAAAGAATCTCGAAAGTATGCCGGAACCCATTGGGCACGAGCATTGTACAATGATTGGAGCCAATCATTCCCCTTCAGGTCATATTTATCTATGATAAAATTCCACGTTGCGTCAAATTCCTCAATGGTTTCAGTAAAGTTGATGCAATTATATAGTTCTATTTGAAAGTTAGGATATAGTGCACATACATGAGACAATTTATCCTGCCCTTCTCTTAAGACATGCCACTTACTAATACAATGGCGGGCTTCAGGAAACACCTGAGCAACTGCAGTTTGTATTACTCTATCTTGATCAGTAACTATAGAGACAGGATGGCGATCATTCATTGCCGTTAGAAATGTTTTGAATAGCCAAAGAAAAGAAGCCTCGGAGTCATCTAGAAGTAAAGCACAGCCAAACAAAATTATCTGACCATGATGATTCATCCCTGTAAATGGAGCAAATGGCACTCTAAACTGATTAACTCTAGATGTTGTGTCCATCGTTACTGCATCACCAAAATGACTGTAAGCTGTTCTTGATCTAGCATCAGCCCAAAACACATTAGCCATGCGATTTTCTTCATCAAGCTGTATGGCGTAAAAGAACCCAGGATTCTCAGCTTGCATTTTCTTGAAGTATTCCAGCAAGTTCTGAGCATCCCTACCTAATGTACGCCTTTGAGTAGCAGTCTTAACTGTATAATTATATGTTGCAGCATTCTTCTGAAGACGATTGGACTCTGACAAATTATGCTTTGCACCACGATTTTTCTCTCGAGGAACACGATTTCCATCCATTGAAACATACATAACACCACTTGGAACAGATTCCATCCCCTCATATGTTTCTGCTATAGATTTTGCAGCACCAGCAAAATGCCTCCGTGGTCGAAGATGGTGCACCTTGCTCGGATTCACCAAGGAATGACTATGCTCCTTCACAAATTTGGTCACCACCCATTTTTCCTTATCATTTAATTCTATTCTAAAGACAGCATCGCAATTATTATCACCATGCCGCCTTTTTGACCCCTCTTTGCAACATGAAAACTCACGAGTAACGATACTTCCATCAGACTTTGAATGATTAGTTTGACCAAGTTTTGCACCAAAACCAACCTGTCTTGCATAATCATCATAAAAGATCTTTGCGGCATCTTCAGAGTCAAACTCCATACCCAGATATGGCTCAATCTTCACATCCTCATCATTAGCTATCAAAGTTTCAACAGCATTCACCTCACCTTCATCATGTTCAAGACCCTCATGGTTTAATATGGCATGGTGATCCATCCCTTCTACAACAGTCATTTCAGCATCCATACCAATCAAAGTTATGCAATTAAGGCATTGACTAATCAATATGATGGGCATCCATAATGAAGTGCCCTCCACATATTTTCACGGTAAACTTACAAGTTGATGCAATCTGTAACCAAAGATTAAATCATGTCAACATATCCCAGTGGAAACAATAGACAGACTACTTTAGCAACAAAATCACACATCACTGTAGAATGTAGCATATTCACTTTTTATATATTCTATGCAAACTAATTTGCAATTTAATCAACATATTCTTTTATATTTCATGCATAACTGTGAAGCGAATTTACTTTCAACTTCGAGCATACAAACATTTTTGTCATTTATTTCTAACCTCTGTTAATTGGGTACTCAAAATTTTCAAAGTTCCATTGCAGGAAATATCTATATTGCTCAACACTCGTTCAAAATTAAGCTTTTGAAGCACCTCAACGGACATATGCACTCAACTTATGGAGAAATCTCCCTCATAACTTTTTAGCCAATAAACTTCCATAATCTGCATAACGACCATCGCCAAGCAAACAAACCAGGTTCATTCAGATTAACAACACTATAAGCACAATTCATAAACTAGGAAAAGGGAGAAAATGAAGCTCGCAGAGCCACTGAAACCCTAAAATATCACGGGGAGAATAGATATAAATAATCACTGGGAAAAGAACCTTTTAATGAGAGAGCTAGAGGAGAGAGAGAGGAAAATCACTCAGTAACACTTCGACCACAGCTTTCTGGGAAGTGCTAACGACTGACGGTGACGGAGGCTGGTGGCTGTGACTTTCAGAAGAAAGAGAGAACGAAAACGAGGTGATAGCAATCACGTGTGTTTCGTCTACGTTGAGTTTCACGTTACCGAATTGAACTAAGACACGTACCCAAACGTTCAAGGCTGTTTCTCGCCGATCATTTCACGATTAGCCGTCATTCATTTCCTTCAGCGCTTTCCTTTCTTCGGTCGTTTCCTGCTGGACCAATAATTTCTTGTGGAAATGGCGTTTTCTTCTTCAAAATTGTGGTATATATATAGACATCGTTGTTACCTGGATCGTCACTTTTGCACCATCTGATGTGTACGGATTATTATGGCGACGAAGAATGCTTCAAGACTGAATTTGTCTGGAAATGGCAGGGATTTCCATAGCGAGTTGCGGAGCGTGCGAGAGTAAATCTCTAGTCGTTGCTTCGGATGCGTTTTCCCATAGAGCTAGATGGCAAGATTTCGTCCTAGCTTTTTACCTTTGGGTAATTGGAGGTTTCTCTATTCACTGGCACTTGCTAGAACCCACCATTGCTGTAAAGTTTTTCGTTTGTTTCTTATCAGACATCAAAACTTACTTTTCACAACGAAACGCTAATTTCCATTGCAGAAAGTATTTATTTTGTTGCCAAATATTATTTTTTTTGCTCCATTGCAGAAAGTATTTATTTTGTTGCCAAATATTATTTTTTTTGCTGCAAAAAAATTTAAAGAAAATATTTTTTTCTACTTTATTTATTAAATTTTTTGTGGTTTTTCAATATAAAAAACAATAAATTTTTCTGCTAATTTACTCCGTAAATAAAAAAAAAGGTGTCTAACTTGAAGTACATTAATTTTTCAACAAATAGTTAACTGAAAATTTTCTATTTTGATACCAAAATTGATTTCGAACAACTTAACATTTCTAAAATCTGTTTTCCAGTGAATTTTCTTGATGAATCGAAAACATGTTTAGCTTTGAGTACATTGATTTTTCTACAAAGAGTTACCATTGAATTTTTCATTTTAATATCAAAATCGATTTTAAACAGGTTAAGTTAACTAGAAATCTTCCATTTTAAAAAGTTCATTCTTTTTTCAACAAGTTAGCGATGATATTTACGTCGTTCATTTCTCGTAGTGGAACGTTGTTTAATAGTGAGAATGTCTTACTCATAATAAAATAGTCTTTATTTGGTGTGGCTATGAACAACTGCTGTATCGGCTTCCTGCATTCGGCACGAGTCATCGGTGAGTTGGACTGTTCTAAATTGCTCTTCCTGTAGAGCTTTTCTTGAGATAATCACATCTCTCGATTGTCCTCCAGTGCGCTCACAGAGGACGAAATCACAAAGACCTTGCTAAGGGAAGTGGCCTTGAACCCAAACTGGCCTAAGCTAATATGTGCAGCAGGTTTATCTCCCAGCTCTCTCCTTGCGTGCTTGCTTGGAGTTCTCTGTTCAAAGGAATTCCACGTATGGAGAATTAATTGATATTGAGACAAAGGAAACATTGTATTCATGTATTTATTTGCTTGCCCTTTTGCAATGAGAATTTGTTAGAGATCGAATGATAACCGAAAAAAAAAAGTACGATGTGAGACACCAGATTTACGTAGAAAAATCCATAAGGAAAAAACCACGTGCAGAGGAATAAATCTACTATGAAGATATAAATACAACCGCGAGTTTTGCGACTCTAACTTACATGAATTTATAGAGAAAACAAAACCCTAAATGAGATCTAAAATGCGGGTCCACCGGCCCGGCCCAATAAAATTCGGGTCACACCAAAATTTAACGTACCAATTGTTTAGAATCGAACACGAAACGGAAAAAGAAAACTGTAGAAGCAGGGACACCAAGATTTATGTGAAAAACTCTTACGAGGAAAAATTACGGGCAGAGGAGAAATTCACTAATCAGAAATTAAGGTACAACGAGTTTTGTGCCTCAAGCATCAATATAAAGAGAATAAATAACCCTAATATTGAATATGGCTCCGACCCGGCCCAACTAGAATTCGGGTCACACCAAACTCTAACAGAAGTCTAGTACGAATGTATTAGGAGTGTAAGATATGTATTAATATTAGGATTAGTGTATTATAAATAAAAGAAAACGAGTGATTTAAGAGGAATTGAATACCGTTTAAGCAAAATATTCTCTGAAGTAGATCTGCTATCCGAGCAACTCTATTTATAATACACTAATCCTGATATTATTAATACACATCTTACCATTTTAATATATTCAATTTCTCTTAAATCACTCATCTTCCCTCCATTTATAATACACTAATCCTAATATTAATACATATCTTTTATGGTATTTGACTGCCAAAACTCATCTTATGGCATGACACCAGCTATTTTTTATCAGTAGAGACCACAAAATGTTTTGAGAACCCTGTCTACAAATATCCAAATTTTGATCCCTAATATCCCATAGACAGTTCCAACTGTGTATGGAAACAATAATCAATTTTAGCTCAATACACTCTCCCAAGGTGGAAAATACCATCAACCCAGATAATTTAAATATAGTTTTTACATCGATAAATTTCGATGTAATATCAATTTGCTCGGTTGAAGACAGAATAACAATGCAAAATATTGAACAAAGGAAATAAGGAAAAAAAATGAAGAAACTTCAGCAACAATGGCTCAACCAGGATGTGTTCAGTGAGATTAGCCTACATCCATAATTTAAGGCAGAAAACAAAGTTGCATGAATAATCTCCCAGGGCCTACACCAAAATCCCAAATCTACTTGAGTGAAGAATTTCCAACCCTTTAAATTGATGATCAATCCTTTGATTTTTGAGCAATGTTTTCACCAAAATAATCAAGGAAAAACAAACAAACAAGTCCTTGACATTGAATATTTTATTAATTACTAGTGATCGGAACGGGAACGTTTTAGCAAAACGTAGTGGCAGAGACCAACATTCTTTTTGGTGACAGATAAATGAATATAGACAAGCATAAGGGAGAGAGGATTACCTCATCAAAACTTGTGACACAATCTTTTTGAGCCAATTCGTCAACCAAAACTTCTTTTAGGCTTGATGATGTTCTCCAACTGTTTGGAAATGAATTATAAAAACTTCCAAGTGGACAATATAAATCTCATCTAGTTTGGTCATCTATCATCTTTGGATTTTGCAGTTGTCATCCTCACTATTGAGCATACCATGACGACCCAAAACAACGAGATCTAGGAGCTTTCTCCTCACTGTGTAAACGGGATTTGGGTCAATCAAGCCTCCCCTCTCATAAGCTTCTCTCAGAAAAACAGTATGCATCTTCCCCTTGGTTGACAAATAGAATATTCCAGGATGATCCAGGAAGAGATCTCTTATGTTAAAATCAATCCCGAACCATTTCCTGAAGTGACTGATCTTCTCTACTTCCATTGTCTTCTCTGCTGTCAAGCTCAAGAATTCATGAACAATCGAAACAGCTCGTTTCTCTAAAGCTAGTTTGTTATCAGATGATCTCTCATGTACCATTTGTTCGTATGGTCCGATATAAGGCAGCCTTTGCCATAGCCTGACCTTGGCCTTGAAACTCTTTCTCAACTTCATTCCAGGTGGATAGCTATGTTTAAAGCTGTATTGAATTTCAGTCCTATCAACAATACAGTCCTCTTTACAACACTCGATAACCCTCCAATTCTCGGCAGCAGTGATAAAATGGCCGCTAGGAAGTGTACCAATCAGCTTTAACATATGAGTATTTGGCTCATTCCCATCGGAAAGTTGAAAAAGATGATTATTTCTTGATATTACCGAGTCTTCAAAATCATCAGGAAGGCCGAATTCCCTCCAAACTTTGAAAATTGCACGAAGGGGCAAAGTTTTTGTAGTGGACATTGATAGAAGTCGGGTCAACCGATCAACAACAAGAGGCAATGAAGCATTAATGGCTTCCTCTTCTTCGCGAAAAATTTGAATGCCAGTGTCTGTCAATTTGCAAAACGGCTTGGACAGGTAGGGGTCATAAAAAATATGAAAAATACGAGGGTATTTGCGGAGGAAAGAGGTAGCACCGCGATTTAGGTGCAGTTTCTGCGAAAGCCTAGAAAGGAAATCAAGGGAAACCACTTGGTTCTTTGGATTTGCAGTAATTAGGTCTTGAATAGCAACAACTTTGAGAAGATTTTTGTACTTATCCATGAATTTTTCAAATGTGGGGTCTCGTGCTCTTGATGCAACGTACTGAGAGGAGGTCATTTTGTATCTAACAATCATAGAAGGATACTGAATAACCTTCATTACTCGTTTAGCTCTGTAAACTCCAATTTAGATGGAAGACTATACCAGATTTACTTTAGCTTCACCGTAATTTCCAAATCTCTTCTTCAGTCAAAGACAAGCATACCTTCTTTCTGGTATCAAGGGGAAATCATACCTGAAAAGATAAAACAGAAGAATCCATATTGACATTAGAGCAAACCAAAAGAAACATTTTTATATAGAAATTTTTCATTCTTAGACTTCACAAGAATCTGATATAGTTATTCCATGAAGTCAAACATATTCTCCACAAGAAATACAGAAATCACTGCAAGCATCTGTGAATATAATGAGAACAGAGTGCAAATTGTTAGAGAGTGTTGCGATGGAGAGAGGGAGAGAGAAGTATGGCTTGAGAGAGAGACTTGGGTTCAGAAAGAGCACAACTTTTTAAAGTGAAATTAGAGAAATGGGAGGCTCTATGTCTATCCTCACCTGGACAATGAACGAGAATCTAAAGTAAGTTCCTCTTCTTTAGAGAGATTCCCAAAAAACAAAGTAGTCATTTCATCGAACACTATAGCAGCAACTTCAGTCACAATCGGTAACGGAAAGACATTGACAGGAAAGAAATGCTCAACAATGAAAGGCGACGAATCAGTGGAGATATGGAACTGAGAGCGATGAACCTGTTAGGCCAAAAAAGCTAGCATCAGCTCCAGCACGCACCAAACCCAGCCGTCGAATCCTCTTCTTCTTCGTGCTTCTCTCGGATCAAAGAGACGAGATTCTATCAATCAATGAGACTATGGATCAAAATATTTGAAGACCCATAATCAGAGAAATATCCCGGACTTACAATTTGCTCCATTTGATTTGATACTCACATTCAATCTCATGAAAGTTACAATATTGTTCAATTGGTTCGGCATGTTATTTTAATTACTCCATTTTATGCAAAGCCAATTTCATTCCCAGCCACGGTTGAGCATTGATCTAGGCTAATGCCCTGGCCAGTCCCATTACTTGTCTTAGACTTAAGTCCCGACTCACGCCCAAGCTCGCGAAAAGCCCCACACAAACCCAGATCAATTAGGCCGATCACAGGCCCACTAGCCCATGTCCATGTAAATAAATAGACCAAGCCCAATTTAAAGCCCGACACAAGCAAGACCCAATATATGGCCCAAGCCCAGCCTTATGTTTACTCGCTAAGCACACACTAGCCACAACCAGGCCCATGCTCTTAGCCTAGGCTCATGCTCTTGACATAGGCCCATTCATTGGACCATTCCAAGTAAAATACCCCAAGCCCAAGCTAAGGCGGAAATAGAAGATATGCTCGGTCATAGAGCGAGGCCCATGCAAAAGCACAAGATGGCCAGGCCCAACATACCATAGACCCAGCCAAGTTCTTTGGTTAACCAATCTATGACCTTTTCTATGTCCTATGCCTAGACCCATTCCTAGGATCAGGTCTAGGTTCGCTAGCACATGGCATTTCCCATACATAGTCAGGTTCAGACCCACAACCACAACCAAGCTTAGGCCCAGATTCAAATCAATGATGTAATATTTTTAGTTCTCTTAATATTATATTGTCTACTTTGGACTCAAATTAGTATGTTTTTGTTATTGGGGTTAACCCAAAATACATTATATTAGGTACGGAGGAGAACTCTACTTATAAATTATGAATTTTTCGCTTTCCCAAGTAATGTGGGATTGTGCACCTCCACTGGCATGGGTAGAACCCTCACATAGATCATCTTGGCATTCACAGAGCAAACTGCCACAATCTTCCCCCTTTGGGTACCCGACATCCTCGTCGGCCATACTTCCGGTTGGGATTTGGCTCTGATACAATTTGTAATGTCACTCAGTCTTCATAGTACAATATTGTCCACTTTGGGTCGAATCTCACATGGTTTTATTCTTGAGGTTAGTTTAAAATGCGTTGTACTAGATAAAAGGAAAACCGTATTTAGAAACTGTGGTAGCTCGCCCTGTGAAGGCCAAGAAAGGCCCAGGTGTAGGTTCGACCCATATTAGGGGAGCACAATCTCACATTGCTTAAAAGAGTAGAAAATGCATGGTTTTATAAGTAGGGTTCCCCTCTCTACCTAGTACAATTCGTTTTGGGCTAACCCCAAGAATAAACCCATGCAGGCTTTGGCCCAAAGCTGACAACATTGTACTGGAAGCATCGGGAGATGTTACAAATGGTATCAGAGCAAAATTCCAACTGGAAGTGTAGCCGACAAGGACGTCGAGTTCCCAAGGGAGGGAGATTGTGGCATCTTGCCCAGTGAAGGGCCTAAGTGTGGGTCCTGTCCATATCAGGGGGGCACAATCTCACATCGCTTTGGAGAGTAGAAAATGCATGGTTTATAAGTAAAGTTCTCCTCCCTACCTAGTGTAACGTGTTTTGGACTAACCCCAAGAATAAATATGTGCGAGCTTCCACAAAACTTATGCTGAAAGCTCCTGTTATAATATCATCCTAATATTTTCTTATGTCAGGCATTTTAATTCATCTTTCACACGGATTCTTTTTTTTTACAAGATCTTTCTTGTGGATCTTTAAAATCTTGTATTTTGTCAATGTGCTTTGGTTATGAATAGTAGAGAATGATTGGTTTTCGCTAACAGTATTTTGCAGACCAAGATATATTCTGTGCTGGTCGTGTAACTGAAGAAGACCTACTACGTGTTGCTGCAGCTGCTACTGGTGGAGCTGTACAGACATCTGTTAACAACGTTGTTAATGAGGTTATAACAACATTGTTAAACTGTAAATTGTATTCTGTGGGTTCATTTATACGGATGTAGATGGAAATAAGCCAATATTTACGTCGACAGCATGCACGCTCAATAGCTGGGAAGTCACAACTTTTCATCAATGCATATGCAAAAGCGCTTGAGGTAACAACGATATGCCCTGTTCTTCTGTAACCAGCATAAGATTTATTGTACTAACAAATTTTACATTTGTGTTGAAATACATTAATTTGTTTTACGACCTTGGGTCGAGAAATGTAAAATATTTTTTAGTAAATCAATGATCTTTTTCCTCCGAGGATGGAGGTCACTCCGCGGCAACTATGTGACAACGCCGGAATATGGAGTGGACATTAACACGGGGCGTTGCTAATTCATTTGCAAACTTCGTCTGGGAGCCTGCAGTTGTTAAGGTTCTAGACTGGTCCCGAAGTTGTTTCAGCTAAAAGAATATATATATATATGCATTGCTTCATATAAACCTATGCATCTCTAATGTTGATTGGGATCTTTAACCACTATAAATTCTTGCCTTGCAGATAAACGCCCTCAATGCTGCCACAGAGGCTTCTTGTCTTGTTTTGAGTGTGGATGAAACAGTGAAAAATCCAAAGGTGGCTTTTCTTTTGCATCTATGATAATTCCATTGCATTGCAATTAATATGTCAATATCAAATTTATTCATTGGGGCATTGTTGAGCTGAAAATGTGGCTGTTTGTTCCTTGATGTGGTTTTTTGGATTTTACTTGCTTTTGGGTATCAAAATCCTATTATATGAACCAGTGTAGATGACTAAAGAGTCCATAGACATGTTTAATTCTAGCGAAATGGAAACTAAGAGACCTGATTTGAATAGAAATCTGTTGCCAAAGGTTTTCTAATGGAATCTATTGTCTTGGATATTGCAGTCCGAGAGCGCTCAGGGAGAAGCTGCTGCAAGCGCCATGGGCGGTAGGCGTGGAGGCCGGCTTTCCATGGTCAGGGAGGACGATGGATGAGAAGACGGTAGGTTATTCGAGATTGTAATTTATTTGAATTTATCCCAGCCCGTATTAGTGGAACAGCTTCAGATAGTCCTTATTGTTGTGCTTGATATCAATGAAAAAACAAATGTCCAAGAAATTGTCTTTTAATGGAATGAAAAATGAATGGTTTCCAGTGGAAAGACCTAAGCTTTTTGCTATTAGATGTCCATTCCTCATCCACTTTGTCCAAGTTCTGTGGGTTTCACTCTAATTTTAAACTATAATAATTGTATCAAGGACACAAGCGATTTGTCTTTCGGAGTGTTGCTTGTCAAGATCCGGGGGAATTAGGAATTCATGCTAGGACCTTTAAATAAGAGTAAACAACAATTACTAGTAAAAATAGTTTGAAACAATTATCCTTCCTACTTATAGTACAGTGGCAAAAAGTACAGCTAACCAAACACACACCTCATTGAGATCATTCCACGACAAAAGGCGGCGGCTTGGCTTGGGGCGGATCGACACAAATTGAAAGCCATTCACATGAATTGATGAAGATTTCAGATGCTCTGTCAGTATTACACACCTTTCCATGGCTCACCATCACTTGGTCTCACTTGTAGGTTTCTCCCCCACCTTTTTAAGCAGAGCCATCAATCTGTTTACTGCAATAACCTGGGTCAATTTTTATGGCTTCATTAATCATATTATCAGCTGATGAAAACCATAAGTTGGGCCAATAAGTAGACAAAAAGTTAATTATCTACTTTTGAATTGCTTTAGAATTTATCTTTACTATGAAGTTCGTTTTAATTGAAGAGAAATTACTTTTAATTAAGCATTCTCATTTTTTTTTAGAAAGGTTCTCCCTCTCAGCTATTGTACTTTCTTGTATCAAAAAAACAAAAAACCATAAGCAAAACTTGCAAATCAAAGGAAAATGTACACAATCTCTAAGTATCACCTGCAATATACATACCAACAATTGTTGGCGTCAGGTTCTTTGCCTTGTTCTCCTTCCATTTGTATCTCCACCATCAGATAGTTGGCCCCAAGCACTCCGCGATTTTCCCCCTCCACAGCAGTCCTCATCACAACCTGCAACTGTCCTCAGAAGTTCTGATTGTAGCGATGGACAACTTTCTTTGAGCTGCTCAAACCCATCTGAGCGCATTACAGCTGCAGTAAAATAGTCAAATAGATTACAAGGAACCATTAGATCAAACATTTTAAGATTTTATGAACAAAAAATTTATTTCAGAGATTCCATGGGGATGCAATTCCGAATTAGCCATTTACCAGCTGTCTAGACTAATTTTTTTTTATCATTATGAGACTCTAAAACACAAAAAAGATAAAGAACATTGAAACAATATAAACACTATTCGGTATCAAAATTTCTTACAAATGTATGGTTTCATATGCGTGTATCCATGTCTTACAGAGATATAAAAGATATTCAGTCTTGAAGAGCAAGCCAATAAATATAACCCTTAACTCTAGACTATTGTTTCGCCAGGTTCAAGTTTTTCTTTTCATTGAAGGAATCATATGTTTTTAGCTATATATGTAAACATTTGAAAACAGTCTAATCTTTCTGGATTATCTTTGGCTATCACTAACAAGATCATTCTTTTGTTTTATTTTAAGAAACACAATATATTCATAAATAAAAAGATAGAGGTAAAAAATATAATTTCTCAAAAAAGAAAAAGACATACTAAAAAATTCAGATGAAACAGTGAATATGCTATTATCTAATCATATAAAGGAGAATCAGCTTATTGTTTTGCTGGGGAAAAAAACTACACTGACCTTCACAAAATAGAAAGAGGCAATCTGTCTTTTCAAAAACACTATCGAGGAAATATTAAGTCCACTCCCTCAAAAATTCTACTTTAGGACAAATAAAGACCATGAACAGTTAGTTCAAGGCTGACAGACATGTAACACGTAAACAGTGTATAAAAAAATGCTGAAAAGAACATTGTCGATAGTTAACCAACATGACTGCAAGAAGAAGCATTATTGAGTAACTACAGTTCATTACCTTTCACAAATGAAAATACAATATTTTTTAAGCAGAGAAAATCATTAAAATTTAAACAGCAGTGCAAGTAAACGATTGTAAAATTACGGGCTGTGGTCCAAGGATTGACAACATCTATAACTCAAGGTATTTTAATTCAAAGTAGTAAGAACCAAAAAGTATACCTGCAAGATTTTCAGCAGCAAACCTTAGGCAAACAGCTTTCAACTTAGCAGCATGATGGCGATCAGCCAATTGTAAAATTTGTGCCACGGATTTCACAGATATATCCTTGCACAGATGAGATTCACACATCATTTTAAGTCTTTCTAAACAATATTCGTCTGCTGCTGCTAATAATTTTGCCGTCAATGTATCAAAAACATCAAATTCACAGGATGGGCTAGAAGTAGCTAACTCCACATCTTCCGTAAGTGTATCTCTGTATATGAAGTGTAACATGGCCTGCTTGTAATACAATGACAGAAAGATTGAGATAAGAGAGTGCAACAGTAAAATAGAACACTTGGCACAGGTACTGATCCTTGCCTCAACACCAATCAGGACAGATTAACAGGAATGACTCAACTGTTTTACCTTAAAAACTCTAGGTTCCAAGCCACTGACAACAATCTCCTGCTTACCTTCCCCTAACCCTTCAAAGTACTTGGACCGAAAAACAGGCGACCGGGCAGCCAATACCAACTTATGAACACAAAATATTTCCCCAGCCACATCAAAAGTAACATCTGAACCTTCCGTATTTTCAAGCAGCGCCCCAAAATGTGCTCCAATATCAGATTCAGGAACATGAATTGAGTGTAACCGTGGGCACTCTATTTCTGATACCACAACGCCAACAGTACAGTTGATTTTCAAACAATCACCCTTAAGATAATCTGAGCCTTCAAGTGAAGATCGTCGAAAAAAACGTTTGTAACCCCTAAATTAGTAGATGATGAATAGAAAATAATCACTCTCGGGATCAATTGAAACCATAAATAAATAGAAATTAATTCAATGGAGAAACCATGAGGCCATCTTTATTTTCGAGTCAAGTGAAGATGCTATGGATGTGGAAACAACAAAGAAAAAAAGTGAGGTATGAAGTCTTGGTCAAAAAAGTTTCTGCTCTTTAGGCTTCTCAAATAAACCAACCTAAAAGGGAAGAATTCTACAACTGAAGCTTAGCTATTTTTAGAAAATTAGCCCACAGTACACATAGTTCATCCAATAACTTATGAGTAAACTCCAGGAATCATTATAGAAAACAAGCAAGCTGACAAATAATTAACTCCCAAAAGTTAAATCATAGTACGGCCAATTCCAATATCAATGTCTCAACATACTTATTTCCATTGTTCATCCTTTATCCACATATCAAGTGAAATTAGTTTGTCGAGGATGCCAGAACAAACAACTATTGATCCATTACTAGTACAAAGAAAGTTAAAATTTATCCTGTCACATTCAAAATGTAGACAAAATTAACTTCATGCATCCACAGAAAACTTCATATAACCTTGACTAGATTGTAGACATTTTGAAACCTACTTGATCTCAGTGCATATAATCTTTGAATCAACATGTTGCAATATTGAATTCCAATTCAATACACACTCAATCGTATAGATTGATTTCACCAAATCAATGCAAAAATCACAAGCCATAAAATCTCAATACAATCACCAATATTTTCCACTCTGCTTTAATAGTAATGACCCACTAGGAATAGTACAAGTTAACAAAACTTTACGTTCTCATATGTTACTAAACGAGGAACAATAGACAATCTGAATTGTCAGAGATAGGGTATACAGCTCATTTCCTAAAAAGCTGACTATTTGAAGTGTCGATAACAATTAGATTACCAATTATTGATGTTTGGTGATTTTTATTTGTCGGCCAAACTCAACAGTCAACATAGCAATAACCATTTTGTGCAGTCACTGATGAAACTTTCATATGCATCCAGGCGACACAAAACAAATAATTATTGAACAAATAAGCAGAACAAACTTGAAAGAAATTCATCAGACTTTTAAACAGCAGTTGCAGATTAAAACCAATGATTCCTTATGCCGTAACTCAAACCACTCCATTGAAATTAAAACCATCAGCATAGACACCCCGCTCTCCCCTAAAGAAAACAATAATATACGCTATATGTTACCACATGCTGCCGCGATATTTGAGAGTATAAGGACCGCTCTCGAGCGAGCGTTCAAAATGGCTATGGACCTTGTGCTTGCCCTTGTCAGTCTGATCAAGGAGCGTAAGCTCAAAAAGCGCTCTCACATCGGTGCCCTCGCTAGCTAGGGCGATGAAGACCGAAACATAGGCCGAGTTATCCTCAGGATTCTTGCCGTCTGGATAGAAGTAAATTGCCCATTGGTACCCTCCGACGGTGAAATTATCGCTAGCAATATGCTTGCCCACTCCCATGCCCTTGGCTAGGGAATATCCCTGAATCACAAACTTGTGCGACCCGTTCACCGTCTGCGTCACAGACCTCGAACTCGTCGGAGAAACCAAAGAGTTCTTCTCCGGTACTGGTATGGAGGCCGAATTGGTGTTGTCCATGGCTATGAAAACTTGAAATTCATGGGAATCGGGGCTCCGCGATTTCGGAGCTTCCAATATAATCCAAATGGGGAAGGAAACAGAGGGTTCTAACTGATTTAGGTCGGCTCTTTCGCCTGAGAGGAAAGAGAAAGAGACGACTGGGTGGAGGAGTTCGTGCGAGGCGTCAGAAGAAACGTATGGATGTTTTCTTCGAACTAAAAAAAACGAATGAAGAAGTTACGGCGGCGGTGTCTGTGTAAACGCTAAATAATAAACCGTTACTTTATTGAGTAGTGAGTTAGATGTTCAAGGGGGTGCAACCGGTTCTGTTGAAACCGGTTGAACCAGATGTGGTTTGGTTCAGTTGTTTCAATCTTAGAAAAACCAAATTTAGAATCAAATCGAGTAGACTAAAAATAACCAAAACCTAAACCTAATCAAAACTAAATCCAAAAACCATGTTAAGTTCCAGTTCCTAGAACTAGACTAGTCCTATACATTCAAGGTCACCAAGTGGGCAACGATCGAGTTTGGCCAGAACCTCTATCTCGGCCAGAACCTCTATTTCCACATGCTGACCTTATTCGGCCCGCCAAAGTATTTACCACTGATTTTTCCTTCAACGTCACGGCTTTGAATAAAAAATAATGGGCCTATAGATTGGCTCAAAATGTCGACTTGATGGACTAAGTTCGGTAGGCTCGACTGACCCACCTAACATGGAACTTGGTGCAAACCAAGGTCCATGGAGTCAGACCTCTAGCCCTTACTCGGACCGCTAATGAGGGTTACTATACATGAGTCTACTATTTTATCTCTACTAAGCACTCGCATAAGTCCACTATTTTATCTCTACTAAGCACTCGCATTTTTATTAAACGTAATTTAAAACGATTTGCCATCTATGTCTTGCCAAAGGTGATAATACAAGTTCTATCCTTAAAAGATGTACTTGTCGAAGAGTGCTTATAAAAAACTCACTATTCCGGCTTGAAAAAGAGTCAATCTTGAGCTTCATAGGCCTACAAATACCTTTGGTTACACACATAGTTTGCAACAAGGATGCAAATTACTTGTACCATCAAATAACTGCATTAGTTCACAATTCCAACTAGAGATGTTAAACGATCCGGTCAAGCCGAGCCGAGCCTGTGAAAAGCCCGGCTCACCGAGCCTGCAAGCCTAACAAGATGACCCCAAAAAATTTTCTGTAACATCTCTTATTTTTAAAATACGTAAAATTCAAAACTTTTCTTTTCATACAAATATCAGCCTCTTTTTCTTTCATAAAACTTGTAAAAGTTATGAAACCATTTTTTTCCCTAGAGTAGTTGACGGTAATTTTGACGGAAGATAATAAAAGAAGAGGATGGTCAAATCGAGAAGTCAAACGAAGTGACCTGCTGAGCTGTCTTTTATTACTTGCAATCTGCTGGGGTTTTTTAAAAGGGGCCAGAGGCAGTGTAGGTTTAAATAATAGAATATTGAGAGAGAAATCATCTCTAGATGAGAGAACGGGAAAACAGGAGCGAGAGGCGATTGGGGAAAAACAACATAGAGAGGGTGATCTCTAGGGCAGAGACAGATGGAAGAAGAGGATTTCAGCGAAGATCAAAGATGAAGATCAGAGACTAAAAAGGTTAAGTTTTTCCTTCTGGGTTTTGGTTTCTTGACAGAGAAGACTCTTCTGGACGTTTCTCTTCATGGTTATATGCTTCTTGCTGTTATTTCTCAATTCTTTGTACTCTTGGATATCAATAAATCTGATCGGCGATTACCTCTGTGGATGTAGGACGAGTTTGTCCGAACCACGAAAAGTTTTGTGTTCTTTTACGTTTTCTGTTCTGTGATAATTATGAGATAATCTGGTTAATAGATAAATCACAATAATTGGTGTGGTGAGCGTGGACGGCTCCCGTGACCTTCAGATTAGTAGTTCAGATTTGTTCAGATTAGTAGTTCAGATTTGTTCTAATTGAGCTTGGAAAAATAAGGTGGGTATTCTTCAATTTAAGCAGTCTGTTTCTTCAAGATTCTGTGATGGCCAGATTTGAGATGGAGAAATTCACCTGGATGAATGATCAGTCTTTGGCGTATCAAGATTAAAGCCTTGCTGGTGCATCAAGGTATGGCTCAGGCAATTGATAAAGAAGCCATGATGAAGCTGCAAGAAAGTGATACAAGAAAGACTGAGGATATAGAGACGAAGAAAAAGAATGAACAGAATTTTGGAAGAGGAGATGCTTCAGTTGCTGTTGATGAATTTGATTCAACAAATGTCTTGGTTGCTTCAGCTATTGATCCAAAAGACCATTGGGTTGTAGACTCTGGCTGTGTATTTCATATGACACACAAGGAGTGGCTCCATAATTTTAGTGGAGGTTTAGGTGGTCAACTTTTATTGGGCAACAATGAATTCTGTCAAATTGAGGGTTCTGGCAGCATTCATTTTGTGATGTTTGATGGCTGTTTGAAGACCATCAGGGATGTCAGGTATGTTCCTAATCTCAAAAGAAATCTATTATCTCTTGGGATGCTGGATAATGCAGGATGCTAGACAAAAATGAAAAATGGAACTCTTGGAGTGATTAAAGGAAGATTGACAGTGATGAAAGCAAGGCTGAAAAATGGGTTGTACATTTTGCAAGGGAAGGCTTTCACAGATCAATCATCAAGACAATTTGAAGCCCTGAAGAAAGAAACTCAATTATGGGATTCACAGTTGGAGCAGGGCAGTGAGCAGAGTCAAAATTCCTCATCGGTGCTCAAGTTGAGGTGGAGTCAGCTAAAGGTAAAGGAGCTGGTGATTTGGGACAGCTGGTGAATTATCAAATCACCAGGAACAGATTGGAGAGGTATGAATATGCTGGGAAAGGTGCATATGTTCTCAATTTGTCTGTTGGATTGTATAATTCAAAAAGGTGCAGTGACAAGAAATTGTGGGATCAAACAATTGTTGCTGGCAAGTCAGGGGAATTATACAGGTGGAATACTCTTCCGCAATTTCAAAATTGAAGGCCAAGGATTTTGAAAGGGAACATATGGGTCAAGCATGGAAAATGCTTGGGATTGATTTTTTGAGGAGTAGGAGACAAGGAAATATTGTCTTGTCTCAAAAGGATAATCTGTTGGAGGTGGAGTTCCAGGAAAGTTTAGCAGATGGTTTAATGAAGGTTTTGAAATTAGCTAAGTTTGAGTTTTGCTCAAATTTAGTTAATGTTCAGGTTGAATAGCTTCATTGATGGTGAGGTAGTTGTCTGATCAGATTCAAAAATAGTTTCAGGTGGAGAATTGTAAAAGTTATGAAACCATTTTTTTCCCTGGAGTAGTTGACGATAATTTTGATGGAAGATAATAAAAGAAGAGGATGGTCAAATCGAGAAGTCAAACGAAGTGACCTGCTGAGCTGTCTTCCATTACTTGCAATCTGCAGGGGTTTTTTAAAAGGGGGCAGAGGCAGTGTAGGTTTAAATAATAGAATATTGAGAGAGAAATCATCTCTAGATGAGAGAATGGGAAAATAGGGAGCGAGAGGCGATTGGGGAAAAACAACAGAGAGAGGGTGATCTTTAGGGCAGAGACAGACGGAAGAAGAGGATTTCAGCGAAGATCAGAGATGAAGATCAGAGACTGAAAAGGTTAAGTTTTTCCTTCTGGGTTTTGGTTTCTTGACAGAGAAGACTCTTCTGGACGTTTCTCTTCATGGTTATATGCTTCTTGCTGTTATTTCTCAATTCTTTGTACTCTTGGATATCAATAAATCTGATCGGCGATTACCTCCGTGGATGTAGGACGAGTTTGTCCAAACCACGTAAAGTTTTGTGTTCTTTTACGTTTTCTGTTCTGTGATAATTATGAGATAATTTGGTTAATAGATAAATCACAACAAAACTCAATCGCTAACACTCGATCGCTAAAACCCGATCACTTTACTTTGATCGCTAACACCCGATCGCTAAAACCTGATCGTTTTACTTTCACTTTTCTCAATTTACGTTCAAAAACCATAACATTCTTTGAATAAAACGCAACGGAATAAAAACAACATTAAGAATAAGAAATAATTTACAAAACTCTTTTTCAATACTTTTCCTTTCACTTTCTAGCCTAGTCAGCCACAAGATCCACCCGTGCAAATCCTTCATCAACTGTCATTCACCTGTTCATCTGTTGCTTATTCATACCTACATCACAAGACCTAAACTAATTAGTCTAACGCTCAATAAGTGATAAAGTGAAGTGCAAATGATATGCATGATCATACAATGCAATTTAAGTCAAGAGTGTATACATGACAAACAACGTGGGACCATGAGTAACCCGGTCAATCCACAAATGAGCAACATATATATCAATGGGTTACCCAGGCCGTATACACTCATTTGTTACGAGAACGTTGGGGATTTCACAACAAGAAGCAATGAACCCTGGTATCCCATGTCGCTAATTTATTTTCTTTCTAATCCGTCCAACAGGGATCTATATGACAATGGGACGTCATTAACTTCCCGAACCCCCTCACGCCTATTTACACAAATTATTATGTCATACGATATGTACGTGGACTCATACAATCCTATATACAATAAATGTCTAATAAACACTTCATTAAAAGAACCTAAATCTAGTAAACACACAACATGCAATCCTAATTCTTGCGATGTAGGGTTCGAAGACCAAGGCACAGTAAGTATCACTTACCTGGCGTCCATAACGCCTTTCTGTTTCTTTTCTCTTCTTCGTACCTCCAAAATCATAACAACTATGCATTAATAACAATCTCCTAAACCTTAACAATTAGAATAGAATAGCAAAAACCCATAATATTGCTCATTCCATCAATGTGTCATGACAAAGTCGACAAGTATTACCCATAGTCAATATTGATCAATATGCACAATATATGCATTTCAAACCAAGAGGTAGTTTACTAATCAAGAACACTTAACTGTAGGATCGATATACGCCTATAGAGGGGGGTGAATATAGCGTTTTAACTTTTTCGTGCGATATTTTAATCTCTAATTACCCTAAGTGATTTAATGCATATAATTAAAATATCGATAACAAATATATGCAATAATATAAAGAGTAAGGGTTAGAGAAATATATACAATATTTGTTTACGTGGTTCGGCAAACAAGCCTACGTCCGCGCTCCAAGTTGCACTTGGAGATACACTAATTAATTGGCTTGCGGGTGCCAATCAAACCGTTTACAAATTGACTATTAGACGGGGCGTCACCTTTGACTAATTCTTAGGTCGTCAACCTTAGACTCTTACGAGTCGTTACCCTAAATTTGACTATTTCAGGGCGTCACCCAAGTGTGATGAATTCTAAGGGAATCACCCTTTACAATCAAGCACAATAATAATTTGGAGATTAACTCTCAAATCTATCTAATCTGAATTCTCCCAAAATATAACTCGCAAGTTCGGAATAGGGAGAATTGGATATACAACAATATCGAAGGCTCATAAAGATTTTATCGTGTATGAAAATCGGCAGAGCTTCGCTTTAGAATCCTTGGTTCGTTGTGGAAAGCTTGGAGTGATCTCATATTTATAGACACTGCTCAAACGGTCGACCTTTTTGCCCTAAACGGTCGACCCTTTTACTAGCCGTTGCAATTCTTCCCATTGAGATTTGACCGTTGGGAAAATACCTATGGTGCGGTCGACCGTGCGGTCGACCTTTTCCTTCATATAGAAATTCTGGAGCAATCTGTCCATTTTGTGGTCGACCCTTTCCTTCGTGCAGAACTTCTGGAGCAATCTGTCCATTTTGCGGTCGACTGCCTTTCCTTCATTGATGGACCTCCAGTGGACTTTTGAAGACGGTTGAGAAAAATGAGTTTCCAACTGCTGCGGTCGACCTTTTGTCAAAGCGGTCGACCGTTTCCTTCATTGCAGAATTTTTTTGGCAAGCTGTTTTTTTCTGCTTCACAGTTAGGTCGACCGTGAGGTCGACCCTTTCCTTCATGGATGCCCATCGAGGTCGACCTTTTGTGTTGTTTCGTCGACCTTTTGCTCCTTCTTCCCCTTCTTGATTTTCCTAAGTCTCAAAACGATGTGCATTCACTACATGGACTTAGATAGACATGTTAGCACACTTTAATACCCTCAACATGGGTATTTTTGATAAATTTGAATATAAATATAATGAATAAAACATTGAATGCATTATCAATAAAAACACAATTAACCAACTTATTATTTTCATTAAATTAAACCATTTGGTCATCAACAAAATAAAACTAATTCTAACAAAAAGGCTAACATTAACAACAAGACAATTTACTAAACCATTTCTTGCAATCCAACCCAAGTCCATCATATAATTATGTCATACGTCATTACAAAGACTCAACCATTTAACAGTTTCTAAGAGCGACAACTTGACTAGCAACCGTTCAACTTCACAATTATCAAACATCTAAACCAAAGCCAATATAATATCCAAATAAATACAATCCAACGTAGGCGAACATCTAATAATCCATTCAATATCTTCAAGTGTACAACTTCGGCCAACATCAAACAAGGAATGATTTCATTACCTGAAGTATGTCCAAAAGCAGCAATACATCACATTCCTTAGAAATTGTCAGCATGTCGGCCATCCATCAACAACTATTCGTCCATTATCCATTTTGCAGCAACTCACAACAGAAGACAAGACAACTTGTCACAATCAAAAACCAATCCAACATAACAAATTATCCAACAAATCATTTAGACTGTCAACACTTTAAACATCCAATAACCCATCAATCAATCGAATCGAATTTTCATTAACAAAGCACAGTCTTAGAATTGAACTAAACAGGAAACATATAACCAATTCTTCCAACAGTCAAGCCTAACCCTCCCCCATAACCAATTTGCACACGTTAAGGCTTCACAATTAACAATAACACAACTAATATCCAATACAGAGTATAACCCAAAAACAAAGAACTCAAGTCACTGCAGGAGAGAACTTTGCATTACCTGAGAAGACTCGTGATGTGTGCACGGAATGCTGACGCACGGGATGGATAAACGCGACGCTTCTCACCTCCTTGGATAAGGACGCGGCTGCAAGTTTTTTTCGTGATATAACTCACATGAAAGGGACTTTGGATATTACACACCAAAGGGTCTTTGGATATCACTCACCAAAGGAAGAAAAAGATTTCTCCAATTCCCGAAAAGCAAAAGCTTTCTTTTATCAAAATTCAACAACTAACTAAAACATAAAATTTGGTGGCTTTATATAGCATTTTAAGAACATAAATTAAAAAACTAAATAAAAGATAACCTAGATAAGTGGATCTAGATCTCCTAGATAAGTGGATCTAGATCTCCTAGATAAGTGGATCTAGATCTCCTACATAAGTGAATCTTTTTGGTTGCGATTATCGGCCGATTTAAAAAGTTTCCTTGATCTTCGGCTTGATAGCTTTTGATTGACTTTCTTGTCCTTCAAGCATGTCTTCATGGGCTTGCTCTTGGGCTTCTTTTCATGTTCAAATTGCCCACTTAGATAGCTTTCACATCTTGAGTTTCTTGATCTCCAAGTTTGAAAACTCGGGCTTCCCTTAAACTTTGGCTTTCTATTCTTTGGGCTTTTACCATAGCAAACGGATTCTGAATTGAACAATCTAACATGTGTTAGAAATCTTAGGAAATTGGTTACAACTTTCATGAAGAACCCTTCTTGAAAAAACGTAGTCTTGATTTCCAAAATAGTCGAACTATTGGAAAAGGTCAGAATCAAGACAGTTTTGGAAAGATCTTCAATTATTTTATTGACCTTCCACTTATGCTTGATCTTTATGATATTCTTTGAGACTTGATAAACAATAAAATAGTCCCATTTCACATCATCCTCCCGGGGTTGAAAAGGATTCGACCTCAAATCATATCTTGTGTCACTATATTCCATAATCGAGCCCAAATTTGAAGTCTTATCATAACCTTGGTATTTCTAAGAATATACGGCTTGTACTCATCATATCACACAATAATATGTTAGTGAAACTTCCATAAGAACAATCAAGTTGAGTTTGATGTACCTTGATGTCTACCTTTTCGTTTAGTCAACTCAAACTTTCTTTACAATCCATGGAAGACAAATTTGTGTAATTTTCTTTATCTTTGATTAAAGGACACACCTTTTTCATGTTGGAGCATGAAATATGGACATGTTGCTCCTTTTTCATTGTTGTGGCAATGAAGTCAACTTGGTCGTTTATCATATTGAGTATTTGCTCTTCCTGATCATCTTCCTCTTCTAATTGAGGCTCCAAAGATAATAATGGCCTTTCTTCTACCTCATCTCTTGTGATATTTTCTACAACGGTGCTAGGAGGATGCTGAGCCCGTTGTTGGTTTTGATTCATCTTTAATTGAGCAATATCTCGTTGTAATGAGAGAACGAGTTCCCATAAGTCTTCTGCCATTGTGGATTTTGTACCGCTTTAGATGCTCCTCAAGTCATCATGTGTAAAAAGATGATTTTTTTTTTGTTAGGACGGCTTTAGCTCTGATACCAGATGATGTGTGCACGGAATGCTGACGCACGGGATGGATGAACGCAACGCTTCTCACCTCCTTGGATAAGGACGCGGCTGCAAGTTTCTTTCGTGATATAACTCACACGAAAGGGACTTTGGATATTACGCACCAAAGGGTCTTTGGATATCACTCACCAAAGGAAGAAAAGGATCTCTCCAATTCCCGAAAAGCAAAAGCTTTCTTTTATCAAATTCAACAACTAACTAAAACATAAAATTTGGTGGCTTTATATAGCCTTTTAAGAACATAAATTAAAAAACTAAATAAAAGATAACCTAGATAAGTGGATCTAGATCTCCTAGATAAGTGGATCTAGATCTCCTACATAAGTGAATCTTTTTGGTTGCGATTCTCGGCCGATTTAAAAAGTTTCCTTGATCTTCGGCTTGATAGCTTTTGATTGACTTTTTTGTCCTTCAAGCATGTCTTCATGGGCTTGCTCTTGGGCTTCATTTCATTTCAAATTGTCCACTTAGATAGCTTTCACATCTTGAGTTTCTTAATCTCCAAGTTTGAAAACTCAGGCTTCCCTTAAACTTTGACTTTCTGTTCTTTGGGGTTTTACCATAGCAAACGGATTCCGAATTGAACGATTTAATATGCGTTAGAAAGCTTAGGAAGTTGGTTACAACTTTCATGAAGAACCCTTCTTGAAAACACATAGTCTTGATTTCCAAAATAGTTGAACTATTGGAAAAGGTCAGAATGAAGACAGTTTTGGAAAGATCTTCAATTATTTTCTTGGCCTTCCACTTATGCTTGATCTTCATGATATTCTTTGAGACTTGATAAATAATAAAATAGTCCCATTTCACATCAACCCGAGGAAAGCTCTCTTTCACCGTTCACTCCTGTTTCTTCTTCTTCTACTACTTGTTTCTCCTAAACCCAACAGCTCACTCTCACCCCACTCAGTTGATGGAAGCTCCCAAGATGACAACTCCAGCGATATTTGAGGAAGGAGAGTCGGTTCCCATCCAAGGGGAAGGGGTCCACTCATCTGAAGCCAGGTAAGACACTCCCTCACCATCCATATGCGTCGCCAGCTGGAGGAATCAAAAGAAGAATGAAATACTTAAGAGAGAAGCATCATATTTAAATGGGTTTTTCGGCCAATTTTGCTCTTCCAGATGCGGTACGTCGTCCGCATCGTCCGAAACCAGTTTTCGGACGAGAAAACGGGTCCCTAGTCCTTCGTCCGTACCATCCGAAATGCATATTCGGACGCAATTTAGCGTCTGCGTGAGTCGTCCGAATGTGTCCAGACTTAGGACAGAGTCATTCAGACGCCATTTTTCCCTCGTTCGCTACCGTCCGAAAGTTCCCAGAATTAGAACAGATTCATTCGGACGCCATTTTTCTCTCGTCTGCAGTCGTCCGCACGCGTCCGAATTGTCTCAGAATTGGACAGATTCAAAGCAAACGGTTCTACTGTCGTCCGCAGCGTCTGCACTATGACAGTTTTAGAGTTGAGGAAGCCAAATACCGTCCCAATTCGTCCCAAAATCCATTTTTCTCAATTGAACATTATAACATATTGATTCCGTCATTAGTAATATCCTGATAATTTATTTGACTAATTCGAATATATCCAGTTCTTTTCCAATTATCAATTTTAAATTCAGATATAAAAATTCGGGATATTACATTTTCAACCTGAGCCGGCTCGTGAGCCGCGAGCCACGAGCCTAACGAGCCCAACGAACCGAGTTTAATGAGCTCAGCATATGTAAATAAAATTATTTTATATAAATATATTATTTATTTTTTTAAAAAATTTTGTTATTAAAACTATAATAAATATTTATTATTCTAATTTTACAATATGATAGAATTAGACGATAGTTAGTTGTATAAATAATAAAATTATTTAATTAATATAAAAATAACATGTTATAACTAATAAGTAATAAGTAATTGTTAGCTTAAATGTGTTAGGCTCAATTATTTTGATGATAAATATTTTGATTGTAATCATAAGTTAATTATTGAGTTTTATGATTAATTGTATAATTATTATATTTATATGTATATTTATTAGAAATACCCTCAAAACGGGTATTAAGTTGTGCTAACAAATTTATCTAAGTCCACATAATGAATAGTTATCATATTGGGACTTAAAGAAATTAAGGAATTATAAAACAAGCAAAGGAGTGAAACAGCGAACGTCCCTCAAAGAAGAAAAGGACGTCTTGTTTATAAAACAAAGAAGAAATGAAGGTGGCAAACGTTCCTCATGAAGTAAAGGACATCCGTCGTAAAGCCGTGGAGAAGAATTGAAGAAATAGACGAAATTTGTGAAGGAACGGATGTCTCGTGTCTTAAGGGTTGAGGAAACGGACGCCTGACTTCCGAAGAATTTGAGTAACGGACGTCCGTCAATAAGAAACGACCGTCCGATATATTAAGCTAACGAAGGTAGCGATCGAGGGTACAGTCGAAACCACGGATGAAGACCTCGACCGAAAATGTATACAGATTAGTCCTAAATTGTTTCGAAGGAGAAAGCGGTCAAAGACCCGATCGATGAATGCGACCAAAATGCTTCACAAAATACTCCGAATGTTTTCGATTGACAGCGTGGTTGAGCTAGAAGAAATTAGGCCAACCCAAGGTCAAGAACAATGTGTGCGAGGTCGATGCTACATGCGAGGAAATATTGTTGTCATCAAGGGTCTTGTAGTCAAATCACGTTAACGCACGCTGGGTTACGTTAACATATGAAGATATGATGTGTGGACGAAAATGCCCTCATGCTCAATGGTTATTTGGGAAGTGCATATGATAACTCTTGAAAATAAATTATTATATGATTTTATTTTATATATATTTTGTTTAAATTTAGTGATTTAATAAATAAAAATTATGTTTTTCGCTTCGAAATGTTACACCATACTACAGCATCATTGTTATATATAAAAATTTATTTTTATTAATTTTTAAGATAAAATCTTACTGAAATCTTATTTATTGCAGATTTATCTTAAGAAAAATATCTAAATGGATATTATTAATAAGTAAAGTTATTGCTGTTGAAGGATAAAGAGAGAGAAAGCATATGTAACACACAATCTATTAAAAAACAAGAAGAAAGAAGAAGAGCCCGCAAACTGCCATTAATACTGTTCCCAAGTTGTCCTTTCACTATTTCAGTCTCTTTCCGCAAACTGCCATTAATACTGTTCCCAAGTTGTCCTTTCACTATTTCAGTCTCTTTCTGCCTCGAACTCTCAAATTCTCTTTCATCATTATTGCAGCTTCCAGCAGAAGGTTCTCCATGGCTGTCTTTCTCTCCACTACTCTCTCTCTCTCATCAATGTCCGCCAAAGTTTCTTTTTCCAGCTCCGGCGTAGACGGTAATGGAACGTCTCCGTTCCCTGGTTTAGGGGTTGATGAAGATAACGGAAATTCTTTCGAATTTGAGCTATTGCTTGTCTCCTTTTCTCGTCGGCTAGTTCTGCCTCCTCTACGCTTGGAAATAATTCCGCCGTCGTCAACTACAATGAGGAGGATGTCAGAGCTTGCTGCTCGCCGGAAAACGTGGATTTGCCGGCATAAATGAGAGCGAGCGAGAGATGAAACGGAGATGCACAAACATTTTAACGGAAGGTGATAAATGATAAAAGAGGTTACTTCAGGTTGTTAGATAATTGGGAAAATGACAAATCAACCATCGTGGTTTGCGATCAATGACAAGTCAACCACTGTGGTATGTTTTCTAACAAGTTAACCACCAACGTATGTGAAAATGACAAATGCACCATTGCTATTCGTTAAAAAAAGCTGATGGCCCCACCATGTATGCCTAGACGCCGCAGCGTCCAGGCAATTTCTGGCCTGGACGCTGCATCCAGGCCATTTGCGTCCCTCTGTTAAGTCAGCAGAATACATAATGTTAATTCAGCAGAATACATAATGTTAATTCAGCAGAATACATAATGTTAATTCAGCAGAATACATAATCCGAGTGGTCTGAGATATTCGCATGTATTAGTATCGAATACATGGTGGGGTCATCAGCTTTTTTTAACGAACAGCAATGGTGTATTTGTCATTTTCACATACGTTGGTGGTTAACTTGTTAGAAAACATACCACAGTGGTTGACTTGTCATTGATCGCAAACCACGATGGTTGATTTGTCATTTTCCCTTATATATTTTTGTTGGGTTTTGTTACATGAATATCTTTAAATAATTCAATATATTTTTTTTAATTAATTTATTCAATACTCAAAAGACATAAATAAATATTTGAATTTTTATTTCCTGAAAGGTAAATAAAAATTAAGACCTATGTTGAATTGTACAAATATATTAACTTCATATATGTTATTCAGTTAATTTTAAATATTTATATATTATTTTATTTAAATTATATAATCACTTTAGAATTGTAATTTAATGAATTATTTACTATATTTGTCGTTTATGAATTAGTCAAGCACTTCAAACCAATTTTGCAAAGAAAATAATTTTGACGCAGCACCACTTCAACATTTTTACTAAATTTCATCATATTTATTCTTATATAATTTGAAATTTTGTGCAACAGCGTGGAAGGTCCCATCATTATTCATTAGTGATGATGGCAGGTAGCGAGAAAGGTGATTACACATAGTTTGTAAGCTTGCTTTGACGTGCATATGGATTCGTTGGCTGGCACGAAGAAGGTGGTAAAAAAAACACTGCAGATTTTGTCGCCGCATGGTATTGACGGCCATTACCTTCACAAAGTTCATCTTCAACGGATTAATGCTCGACTAGGGAGCTTACACGCTTACTCAAGGTTGGTTGGTTAAGACAAATCACCCTTATCTGCTTTATCCCAAGTGGACCAGTGAGTTGGGTGTTTCCGTGTCGATCACGAAAATTATCCGCCATCATCTTGCTACCCAACATGTGCAGAGTTTGCTTCGGTCAAGGAGAAGTGAGCGCCATGGATTCAGCTGCAGTTTGAAAGGCTGACGTTTTGGGAATCTCTGGATATACGCTTATTTTCACTTCCTGAAGCATTTCGTCGATTATTACGCTCTCATTCTTCTCTGGGTGCATAATTATCAACCTCAAACCTTTGGCCTCGTCAAACTGACGGCCATGATCTCGCCTAACGAAGCTCTTCAACTCGTCCTGCAAGTAGCTCATCGCCTGCCATCCGTCACTGTTCACATTTCCGATGCTCTTGGCAAAGTCCTCGCCCAAGACGTTCTTGCTTCCGACCCTTTGCCTCCTTATCGAGCTTCCTCTAAGGTACCTGCAAAGCCCCCTCTTCGCTGCATTTTACTTTTAGTTCTTCATTTTTTCTGTTTGATAAACTCTGGGGAGTTATTGAGTTCTTTTTCATCAATCATTTTTCAGAGTGGCTTCAGTATAGTTGGTGGATTTCCCGAACGATTACTATTGCGTGCTTGAAAGCAGTGTGGTTTCGATGGTCCTGTTTTTAGTTCTGATAGGTTTTTCTGGAATCTAAATTCTGAAAATTGTGCTATTTATGTTTGCCGAACTAGCATTCCCTTGTCACCTCTTATCGCTTTTGTCTGATCTATGCATGATAGAGCCAACTTGATGACTATCAAGTAGTCTTCGATCTGACATTCATAATCATAGACAAAATAATTTTTAGTGTTACTGTTTTTGTATGGAAAGGAGAGATATTAAAGGTTGATGGAGATTGGAGATGATATTTGCATAAAGCGAGGGTGAAATTAGTACATGGTGTTAGATTTTGGTGGAACCCAAATTCTATTGGGTCGAGCCAGTAAATTCGCATTATAAATTTCATTTAGGATTTTGTTTTATCTATAAATTCATTTAAGTTAAAGTCGCAAAAATTGTGGTTGTATTTCGATCTTCATAGTAGATTTATGTCTTTGCCAGTGGTTTTTCTTTTCTCGAAAGGACTTTTCCACATAAATTTAATGTCCCACATTATATTTTATTTTTCCGGTTATCGTTGGATCTCTAACACATGGGTCATGCTTATGGTACTTGTTTTGGATTTGACACGCAATCTCAGCTCGTTTAAATTTAGTTGACATGCGGGTGTGGTTTTTCAATTTTTATAAGAGAGGATGCAGAGTTTTGGATTGTGTGCATTTTATGCGTAATTATTTTATATGAATACAAAGGAATTCCAGGCTTTTGGGTCGTACGAATTTTAGTTTAGCTTCTATGCTGAGTTGTGACTTGATATTTTTCATGCAGGATGGTTATGCAGTAGTTGCTTCTGACGGGCCTGGAAAGTACCCTGTAATTGCAGAATCAAGAGGTGGAGATGATGGAGTTTGTGCCTCTGTAACTCCTGGAACAGTTGCTTATGTAACTACTGGAGGTTGGTCTTTTTATTAAACTCTTCAACCCCTCTCTTAGTGGTGGCTTGGGTATTAATGCGAGTGGTTCAATGATATTTGGTATTAACTCTTCTTATTTCTTTTATCTTGCCTTTGGTTCTTATTTTCATATTCTACCTTCCTTCTCCCTCCTCCTTTTCGGGTTCTCTCTCTTAGGACCAATTCCTGATGGCGCAGATGCGGTCGTACAAATCGAGGACACTGAACAAATTATAGATGATTCAGCTAATTCGGAACGAGTTAGGATACTGGTACAAACTGTGAAAGGTGTCGACATCCGCTCAGTGGTAGGATCCTAGTTTCTTAAGATTTGCTCATCAATCATCAGATTCCTCTCATTTATTTTCTACGCCACAAATTAAACTTCCACCTCTGCATATATTTTACCAGGGATGTGATATTGAGAAAGATGCTGTGGTTTTACAATCTGGTGATAAATTGGGAGCTTCGGAAATCGGTTTACTTGCTGCAGTTGGTGTGACAAATGTGAAGGTATGGACAAGCGCTGATATTTTATTGCATTGTAGATGTAAACTAATCTCTTACTGCAGGTATATCCTACACCAACAGTTGCTGTGCTTTCAACGGGAGACGAACTTGTCGAGCCAACAACTAGTTGTTTGAACCGTGGCCAGGTGTTTTGTGTCAAACCCCTAGATATGAGGAATTACTTGCAGAGTTTGTTCATGAGCATTGTTTAGGTCAAAGGCGGCAAGTCCGACATTAGTTTTATTATTTACTTATACGAAATGATCTTTTTGATAGATCAGGGACTCGAATCGCTCTATGATTCTAGCTGCTGCATCACAATATCATTGCAAGGTTCTTGACATTGGTATTGCGAGAGATGATGAAGAAGAACTGGAAAGTATCTTGGACACTGCCATTTCGTCTGGAGTCAACATTCTTCTAACTTCTGGAGGTGTTTCCATGGGAGACAAGGACTTTGTCAAGCCATTACTGGAGAAAAAAGGGACTGTGTATTTCGACAAGGTACAGTGATTGCCCATTTGGATATTTCCCTTGTCTGTTTTACTAAATTTCTTCCCATTTCCAGCTCTGATTGCATCTCGTGCTTGCGTAAGTATTATGCAATTATTTCTTAAGACGAGTGTGTGCTTATGCTTACTTTCATACACTCAACATCATCAGGCTAACACGATGATTGACAGAGGTGTTCTTATCTTTTGGGCTTCAAATTTCCTTTAGGTTTGCATGAAACCAGGGAAGCCTTTGACTTTTGCAGCGATTGATTCGAAAACAACCGAAGGGAAGTTGGATAAGATTCTAGCATTTGGGATGCCGGGAAATCCTGTAAGCTGTCTAGTCTGTTTCCAGCTATTCGTCGTTCCCACCATTCGTCAACTTGGTGGATGGGTAAATCCCCATCTTCTGAGGTAACTGAGCTTCAACAACTTATTCTTTTTTCAAATCCCTGCCCTCCCTTGGCATCCTTACTTTCGACTTCAATCACTATTTGTTGATCTTGATTAATCGACGCTTATCAGTACTATTTAATTTATATGCTGTGTGAAGAGTACGGGCTCGTGTTCTAAAGCCAATGAAGACTGATCCAGTTCGAACAGAATTTCATCGTGCCATTATCAAATGGAAAGACAATGATGGATCTGGCAGTCATGGGTGAGTTATGTGCGGATGTTTAGGTCACAGTGGGGTGCTTCTTTGGGCAAATCCACTTGTATTTGCTCCTATGCATTCCCTCATTGTGGCTGATTCTTTACTTATTTTGTTAATTAGTTGATATCATTGTTTGGTTTTAATTTTCTTCCGCACTCAGCAGTTTTGTTGCTGAGAGCACTGGTCAACAAACGAGTAGCCGGCTTCTGAGTATGAAGTCTGCCAATGCTTTATTGGAGTTGCCACCATCAGGCTCTGTGATATCTGCTGGCGCCTCTGTTTCAGCTATCCTAATCTCTGACATTGACAGTATTGCTTGTTGCGACAAACCATTGTCATCAACTTTTAATCCCTCTCTGCAACTCACTACATCTTATCCAATCATGGTTGATGGTCCATACAAAGTTGCAATTCTTACAGTGAGTGATACTGTTGCATCAGGGACTGGTCCTGATAGAAGGTATGTTATTGTTTCCTAGCAACTTGTCTAAAGCTTTCGATATTTCCTTGATAATGCGAAGAAATAATACGTTATCTTGGTCGTCGTGTTACCATTTAATTTACTTTTGTCGAAAAACCCATGTAAAATCTATGAAAGAATAACAACCCCTTTTTTTATAATAAACAACGAATATAAACAACAAACATCAACAATCTGATGCATGTACGCGTATATGACTCTAAACCAAGTTAGACGAAAGTAATACGTGTATATGATATCCGGGATATTGTCATTTACTGTAAGTGATTTCTTATTTTGTATCAATGTCTAATGCCGTCTTTTATTTCGCTTTTTAGTCAAGTGCTAATAAAGTTAAGATGATCTCCTTAGACTTGTAATATCTAGTTTCTCTGCTAGTTGGAGTCATTGTTGTCTCTTCATATCAGAGAGACTAACGCAGTGTGTATCTTTTCTCTTTTGGTGTGATCATGTCCTTTCTCTATGACTTGGGTTTTCCTTCCTTAGGTTATTCTTCAGAAATTGATCTATTTGGGAGAGACATTAACAAAATGGCATGAGTGAAGAAGTACTGGTATTTGAGTGTTATTGTCCTGTGAAAAGGGGAGAACATTTATTGATGCAGCGGAAGTTTTGTTTATTGAAACAAAGAATTAGGGAAAACTAGAGAAATAACTCTCAGGGATATAAAATAATTCAATATCAATGGTTTAGGGTTTACTGTTTTTCATCCCCCTTCAAATAGAAACAGAAATTAAACAATAAAAATAAAAATAAAATAAAACGACCAAAATTATAATAAAAAATAAAATATTAAATAACACGGCTCATGGTCTGATTGGGTCTGTTTAAGTCTGCACTGCATCATTTATAATATACCATGAAATTGTGGAGAGGTCTAGATTTGCAAAATTGGAGACCAATAGAATTTCAAGGTAGTGCACTTATTTTAAGTGTCTTTTAAGATTCTTAAATATTTATTTAATTGTTTTTTAGTATTCTATTTAGCTTTTTTATTTAAGGATATGAGAGTAGCATCGAAGGACAATTCATATTTTGGGAAATTAGTCTAAGCGGAGTCTCGCTATAGGGTTCGTAACATAAACAAATTGCTACTTCTTGATTTAATGGCTTCAGCGATAAACCAAACTTTAAAGTAATTTTATGAATAATTAAAACCTCAAACTATGGGAAATGAAATAAGACAAACTTCGCTGTTACATTTTCTGTTAAAAATTAAAATTTTTTAAAATAAACTACCAAGTATCCGCTTCTGCTGCGGAATCTTAGTTTTCTCAGCATAACTCGAAGGTGAAGCACCGTCTCAACCTCAAACACGATCAATATCTCAATTTGTTTGTTTCTAACATATATTAGATTGTTTCTAATCACTAGTTTTCAAGACTGAGTCAACAAACGATAGTGTTACGAAGCTGATATTAAAAATCGTCGATTATTATAGTATCTAGAATAGTATATTTCGATACATTGACTGTGATATGAGAATAGAAGACACGTTTCCGCCGAGGAAACTAAGATTCCACAGCGGAAAACAAGTATTCTCTGTGGAAATTATCTTTTCCGCTGCAGAAAATATCTTTTGTGCAGTGGATATTTGCCTTGCGCTGCGAAGCTAAGTCCTTAAACTTATTTTTCATAGCGGAAGACACGTTTCAATTATGGATAATATCATTTCCACAACGGAAAGTGAGTATTGACTACAACTACTTTATGTACGGGGCTGCTACGAAAAGACGACTTATCTGTTGCGGAAAAAAAAATTAAATTTTTAACAAAAACACGATTACAAGATTTACCTTTTTCATTTTTCATGGTTCGAGGTTTTAGTTGTTTGCAAAATTATTTTGAAAGTTTGACTTGTCTAGGTTTGTTTTATTAATTATCCTAATAATGATGATGCTGCCAGTTGCATCTAGATACTCCTGTCTGAATGTTTGTTTCATAGAGGTAATGATGGCATATGAAATTAGCAAAATTGGTATTTTCCCTTGGGGTAAATGACAAATCAACCATCGTGGTTTGAGATCAATGACAAGTCAACCACTATGGTATTTTTTTTAACAAGTTAACCACTCACGTATGTTAAAATGACATATCCAACATCACATAGATGTTTACCGTTAAAAAGCTAGGAGCCAACGTCCGAATGCCGGAACGACCCGCTCCAGCGTTCTGAATTCAGAACGCCCAACGTCTTCAGAACGCCGAACGGCGTTTTGATTTTCTGAAGAATTCAGAATGCCGGGTGTTCTGAAGGTTCGAAGAATTCAGAATGCCCCGCGTTGGGCGTTCGGACGTTGGCTCCTAGCTTTTTAACGGTAAACGTCTATGTGATGTTGGATTTGTCATTTTAACATACATGAGTGGTAACTTATTAAAAAAAATACTATAATGGTTGACTTATCATTGAGCTCAAACCACGATGGTTGATTTGTCAATTTACCCTTTCCCTTGTGATAGAGAAGCTTTGGAAGTACTCAAAGCTCTTGTGTCATTATTGATATATGTCTTTCTGTTAATACAGAACTTGTCTCTCAACTGGACTGCTTTTACTTTTTTCTTTGTTGTTGTGTATTTATTGCAAGGAATAATACCAATGCATATGCTAATGATTGGACCACACAAATAAGAACTCTGGAAGTCACTCCTCTAAACAGATATGTAGTATTCTTTATCTTGAATGTGTTTAAACTTGAAGTGGACCAAGGGCTGTTTCTGTCGTAAATTCTTCGTCGGAGAGGTTAGGAGGCGCAAAGGTGTTTGCAACGGCTGTGGTCTCCAACGATGTGAATAAAATCCAAGACGCTCTGAAAAAATGGAGCGATGTCGACGAAGTGGATCTGATTCTTACCCTCGGTAAATATATTTGTTCCTTCAGTTAGTACTTTGTCAGAAGCAAAGTAGGAAAGTTCCTTTTATGTGGATTTGGATTTGTAGGTGGAACTGGATTCAGTCCAGGAGATGTTACTCCTGAAGCGACCAAAGGCATAGTTGAGAGAGAAACTCCTGGTCTTCTCTATGCCATGATGCAAGAAAGTGTTAAGGTACCATAATCTTGCATAAATTGTTATGTGACAAATGTCTATTTCTCTGTGTTTCCCATTGATGAATCCGCTTTAAATATGTCCTTATGTGATTCTTCTAAGATAAAACATAATGAATATGCATATTTCACGTAAAATTTTACCTTAAAAATCACAAAAATGTGTTTTTACAATAAAAACATCAAGTTGTGACGTTTTAAAGCAAAGCGTCATTTTTCTTTTATTTAATCACTCATTTTCAGTAATATTTATATAAAATAAAATCATATAATAACTCTTTTTTAAGAATTATCACTTATAGTCCTTTTAAGAAACTGACCTGATCGATGAAATGATATATAACTCGAGACTAATTCTCAGTTCAAAATGAACATGCAAAATCTGAAAATGGACTTATTTTATGGATGCAATTTCAATGATATTTGGAATTTGATCTTCAAGATGGTGGGTAATTTGCTATCTGTTCAAAAATTATGAAATCAGTCATCACCTAGTTCCATTGTCCTAAAATAGTATATACTTGAATGAACTCTAGGCACTGGTGAACACAGTGCTAAGTGGTGCAGTGTGATGAGTCCTTCCCAGTTGAATATATTCGATGACAAGCGTAGAAAAACAATCATTTACAGCACTAGTACGACGTAAATACAAAGAGAGTAAGAAATACTGATTCCACCATAAGCAAAAAATCATTCTTAAAACAAGTGCTACTCTCCTAAAAAAATTTGACATAAGATATTCTACATGTGTTTGGTTGATTCTTTTTTACTTATCTATTGTAACAGTTGTGCTCATTCTGCAGGTATGCTTTTAGCAAACACTAAGTTCCAACATCCAACCAATTTTAATTTAATGTTGCCCATGAAAAGCTGTTCCTGCTCTATACTAATTTTTAGTTTTTACCTTTGGTTTTCATGTGGTAGGTGACACCATTCGCCGTGCTCTCTCGATCTGCGGCAGGAATTAGAGGGTCAACCTTGGTAAGTCTAGAATTCTCTTTGTAGATCCTAAAGGAGAAATTTCCAGATATAGAATGCAAGGGTTAATATTCATAGTTAATTTAACAAAAAGGATGCACAATATGGAAAATTAGGCAACTATTGGGCAGGTGGAAATAGGACTTTTCTCTTAGGATATTAGACTTTATATAATTTTTGTGGCTGTTCACTATGCATATAAGAAATCGATTGTATGAAGATACACTAAATGTACAAGAACTAAGGAGATTTGAAATTGTCCCTAATACAAGCAAAAAGAGTAAAGAAAGAGATGCACGACAGGGTTGTGACCCAAACCCATCAGTTCGTAATCTTTTACTAGTCGTAATCTTTTACTAGTCGTTGATTTTTTTAATATTTTATTTTCGTATTTAATTTTATTAGTTTTAATTTCTTAGATAAATTTTATTTTTTTCGTAGAAGATTTACTTTATCTTATTAGGAATTTTAAATCATAACCCAAATTCTATTTAAAGGATTGTAGTGAACATTAATTAGAAATTTTTACATTATTTGATATTAAATTATTCTATTTTCCTGAGAGTTATTTCTCTAGCTTTTCTTAATTCCCTGTTTAGATTACAAAATAAAACTTCTTATGCACCAGGAAGTTACATTTAATAGTGTTTTCTGTGTTCATCTAATGGGAAAGACCTAAATGAAGTAGACCTCTTCTTGACTTGTTTATAGAGACTAAGCACATTTTGCCATGAGAAATCTAATATTGTCCTATAAAGCATTATTATTTGGTTCCACATTTCAAAGATGATAGTTTTATGATGAAAACTTATCACCCTAAGAGTTGCTAGAATGTCATTTCTTTCAAGAGTCTTAATTGCTTATTCCATTCTTCTCAATAAAAGCACCAGAGTAACAAAAGTAGTCACAATTATTAGGCACTATTTACACCGAGATCTTCAAACTACGAAAAAAGCGAAACAAGTAGAGGGTCATAATTCTTGGAATTTATAACTTCATGCTTAGGAATAAATCCTACTCTAATTTGCACTGGCAAGTCACAACTTGTTGAATCACTTATTGATTAGTATAATCATTTCATATATAAAAATCAGTCAAATTGGATCGATTTGATGAGCTACACATCATATAGTAACTTGAAAGTATAAATTAAGATGTGAACTTAGTAACCTGGCCAGTGAGATTCCAGCTAGAAATAAAGGTCCTCTAGTAATGATGTCCTTCAAAATCTCCACCAATTCATTACAAATATTTTCCGCTTTTTTGTTGGCTTGCTCCAAATTTTCTTTTCTACATGACAACATAATCTCTTCCTCTTCTAACTTACTTCTGCTCCGTATCTCCTATCAAACTTCTTATTTGCTTCTACATCTCCAATCTCCTATTTTATATTATGTTTTACACGAAATATAATTTGATCATGGCTTTTCAGATAATCAACATGCCTGGGAATCCAAATGCAGTAGCAGAGTGTATGGGGGCGCTGTTGCCTGTCCTTAAGCATGCAATGAAACAGATAAAAGGGGACAAAAGAGAGAAGCATCCTTGTCATCTTCCTCATTCACTTGCCCCTCCTGCCGATACCTGGGAATCAAGTTACCATCTTGCTTCAACTGATAGCACACACACAGGTTGCTCTGGTTCCCATTGAAGTTGTCTTTAGAGATGATAAACCAGCATTTACTATCTGGCCCTGCATGGCTGTAAGATTAAATTGTATGAAATCTATTTCTATTAAATAATGTCTGACTCAAGAATTCAAGAATGACATAATAAATAGTCTCTATTTTTGGGAAAAACGAACCAGATCATAGCTCTCTGGTTGGTGTAAATTTCTTTCAATTTATTTGCCATGATTTATGTTTAACTACTCTAGATTAGAAAAAAAAACAGCATATAACTACATAAAACTAATTTATAATCTCAGAGTGTTGATGATCCTAGCTTCTGTTAGCATTTTTCTAACCTTCAAGTAATGATGCTAAACATGTCAATTATATTATACGACATTAGTTCTTTAGTCATAGGAAGGCCATTAAACACTTGCAGTATTGTTGATGTCCATTATTCTTAAACACTATGGATTAAGTCGGCTCACCTGCAGAACGTGCCTGCTCTGAAATGAGCATCAGTCTCATAATGATAATGAAAGCGATCAATCAATATTTGCAGCTGGTTTTCAAACGCTGCATCAAATGTGTAAGATGAATCATCACATGAAACCACTGCATAATTGTGTATAAAACCCTTTCAATCGCGCTTTATCAGGATTTCTTTGACTGATAATGATTGTGCAAAATAAAAATTGAAGGATCAATGGTACCTCCAGTGCATAAACTGCATATGGGCAAAAAAAGAAGTTTCTCCACTAGAAAGAAAAAGGTTTCTTTAATAAGTATAGCACCTAGAAAAGAGAAAATGATAATTACCATGAAGTTTACCACTTTGAAAAAGAGATAAGAACCCTCCCCAGGTCAATGCTGGTTGTATCACAAGCCAAAAAGTTGGCTACTGAAGAATGTGCAGCCGACTCACAGGCATTGGCTTAGTTAAGATAACGAATCGAGCCAGAGTTGATATCAATCTGATCAGTTTGGTTTTGGGATAAAAAAATGAACCATGCCGAACAACTCAGTTTTCGAACTTGAGATCTGAATCAGAACAACCATCCATCCGAACTGAATAGGCCACTAAGAGAACAGACGAAGCTGCACCAAAGTGCACGGAGCAATGCAGCTTGACCAGTTTAGCCAGTTTTCTTTCACCCTAACCAAAGGGTAGCCCATGTGACTCTTCATGAGGCAATTATCCCTGCTTATTAACTTGAACTTAAATGAGATGATCCATCCATTGCCAAGCTAAAGCTTGGGTAAAAGTAAGATTAGGCATGAAATAAATGATGTTGAAGAATCAATCGGTGTGCTTAAGGATGAAATGTCACTCGAACCAAGAACAAGCTAATTCTTCCCAAAATGTGTAGGGAGGTGGTGAGAGCAATCTGCTGGATTAATATTCGACCAATAAACAAGTTATCAAAATATTCTGTTTCTCTACAAAATTCAAATCATACAGAAAGAAATCAAAATCCTACCTGGAGATAGATTAGGCTAATCTGATATAATCAGCAGTGTATTTGCAGGCAGAGACCTCCGAGGAGAACTGCTATTCTTGTCCATCCTAGAGGTACAACTCGAACCAATTCACCAGCAAACTGCAGAT
Organism: Begonia loranthoides; assembly: GCA_022433065.1. Lineage (NCBI taxonomy): Eukaryota > Viridiplantae > Streptophyta > Magnoliopsida > Cucurbitales > Begoniaceae > Begonia > Begonia loranthoides. The sequence goes on from CM039470.1 coordinate 35,396,804, forward strand.
TAAGCATAGCACACGAACATATAAATAAAATCAAATGTGAGAAAATGGAAATGGACAAGAGAGAGGAGAAACAAACCCTGTTTTAGAAAAGACAAGCTTATGGCCATACTCAAATTTACACTTACAAGTTCCAACTTTCCAAGTCACTTATTGATTAGTATATCATTTCTTATATAAAAATTAGTCAAATTCGATCGAATCAATGAGCTAAACATCATATTGTAACGTTAAAGTATGAATTAAGAGGTTCAATCTTTATATTGTAACTTGAAAGTATAAAGCTACAATCTTTCTCTCACCAAGCTACGTATTATCAGCCTAAATAGCTAGCATTTGATAACATTAAAATCTGAATAACTGAGAAGCATATGAACCTCAAATTTGCTATTACAAGACCAGCATCTCCAAGAAAAAAACAATCTCTAATCATGACAAATTATCGTGAGTTTATACTTACCTAACCAAGAAGGTCAGTTGTCATACACTCTTTCTCGCATAAAGTTCCTTCAATAGCCTTTGGGCGTCTTTCTTTTTTCCCGGTTGAGCAAAAGCAGAACCAAAAAAGAAAAGGGTATTCCGGCTTGGAAAAAACCCCTTTTCGTTCATTTCTGTCATCAGTCTTTTGGCCTCGGCCTGATATGATGCTTTCGCTATTCGGTCCAGCTCTGGCTGATAAGATAGCTTGCACCAGCCAAATATTAGAATGTCATAAGTTGAAGAACTAGGGGATACTCCTCTAGCATTCATCTCATTCATGAGCTCCATTGCTTGTCCCATCTTTCCTCCATTAGCAAAATCACTTATAAGCACATTGTAAGTGCTACACTTTGGAACAAATCCTTTGGTTATCATCTCACAATATAATTTAATAGACTCCTTTTTATTCCCTTTCTTCCCATGGCCTGAAATCAATGCGTCGTACGTAGATGCGTTGGGAACTAATCCTTTTTCCTTTATTCTTTCAAACAATTCATCAGCCTCACTCATCAATCTAGCAGCAGAAAGCCCAACCAAGAGAAAATTATATGTTTCAATATTTGGAGAAAAACCATCCACCATCATCTGAGTACATGCTGCAAAGGCTCCCTTTAAATGGCTGTTAAGACAATATCCACGTATGAGGGCGTTATAAGTAACAGTATCACACAATAGCCCTCTTTCTGTCATATCTTTCAATACAGAAGTGGCTTTTCTCGTCATCCCAAGCCTGCAGAATGTTTTTATCAGATTATTAAAAATTTCTTGATCAACTACAAGTCCCATGTTCACAAGTTGTTCATGAATTTCCAAAATTATTTCTGACCTTTTAAATTTTGATGCAGCCTGCATCAAAGTTCTGTGAGTAGACGAGCAAGGCTGAAACCCCATGACTTTCAAATCAGTCAAAATATCCATTGCCATTCTGATCTGTCCAATTTTACATAGCCCCTCTATCATGATCCTGCAAGTAGCTGAATTCGGCAACAATCCTAGGCTTTTCATCTCCTTCCAGACCTCTATAGCATTTTCCAAGTTTCCCTGCTGACTTAACACACTTATCATGGTGTTATATGTGGCAAGATCCGGAGACAAACCCATTTCCTTTATTCCCGTACAAACAGCAGATGCATCGCAGTTCTCCTGTCTAAGCAAACCATTTATAAGAACATTATATGCTACAATGTCGAAACCCATGTTTTTCTCTGCCATTTCTTGGGCTGCATTAATAGCAGCAGATGCCATCCCAACCTTAAAGAAGCCATCCATTCGAGATGTATAGTTAACTATATCAGGCTTTAACCCTCTAGACACCATATCTTTAAAAAATCCCTCAGCTTCTTCCATCTTTCCTTGTCTTTTCAAATGGTTCAGAAATGCATCAAGTATAAAACTATTCTCATCTACTCCTTCCAGTTTCATTTCTTCATAAAGATCAAGGGCAAGGTCTTGTTTGCCTGCTTTAAAACATCCATCAATCAAAGTTGCATAAATAAAAACATTCCGCTTGATATTTCGATTCCCCATCTCTCTTAACATGTGAAATGCTTCATTGAGCATTCCTCTCTTTATATAACCATTAATTATAGAAGAATAAGTAACAAAACTAGGATTAATTTGTTTCTCACCCATTTCCTCCAGCGCAAACTCAGCACCACTTATGTCTCCTAACTTGGATCGTCCATCGATCAAGACAGAGAAGGTGAAACAGTTTGGAACAATATTAAGCAGGGGAAGCATCTGAAACATGTTCTCTGCTTCAGAAACTTTTCCACACTTGAAAAGTCCATCAATTAATGCTGTGCATAGAACAACATCAAAGCCAATCCCACACACAATCATATGGCTTAGAAGGGTATACACTTCCATGGCATTTCCTGCCTTGTATAAGGCATCAGCAAAGATGGTGTACGTGACATAATCAGGATGGAGACCCATCTTTTTCATCTCGCCTATAAATAATTTTACTTCAGCCAACTTACCTAGTCTGCAAAGGCCATAAACTATGGAATTACAGGAAACCACATCAGGCGAAATCCCATATCCAACCATAATCTCGTACAAAGAAAGTGCTTCTTCAAGCTGGTGATGTTTACTATATGCACTGATCAATGTGGTGAAAGTAATGAGGTTTGGTTTCAAATTTATAGAGTCGACATCGATGTCCAAAAGGGGATTGTCTTCATTTTCCTGAGACCCCAAGATCTTATCAAAAAGAGCTTTGGCTTTAATCAAATTGCTAGACTTGCAATACCCATTAATCATAGTATTATAACTAATAATATCTACAAAAGGCCCCCCATTTTTAGTTCTCTCCAACAACTCCAGGGTAGAACTCATTTCTCCATCTTTGTAGTGACGAGTAATCAAGGTGTTAAAGCCTAAAATGCTGCCAGGAACTCTACATTCAGCCAATTTATCCATCACCCATTGTGCATATTTTACCTTCCTAATTAGACAAAACCCTTTTATTTCCATTTAATGAAAGTAAGATGAACCTGAAAATATATAAAATCAAACATATAAGACCAATGTGTGTATATGTAACATCCCAAATTCAAATTCCCAAATTGCAGAGATTTTCCAAAACATAATCAAATCATAATAACTCTTCCCCAATTTCAGCTGAATCAAACCCTAAATTAAATTTATTTTTCAAATACTCTACGCGGGATTTATCATTTCTAGAAATCAAACCCTTTCCTTCTCCGTCGTTGAATCTGGCCTCAATGGATGGGCAGATTCATGACGTTCCTTCAAAGGAAAGAATGGTGAGACCTCTCCTATAAATTGAGGGTCTCACCGTGAAGAAATCTACACCAAAACACTTCTCCCGAGCTCTGCAAGAAGGATTGAAGACATACCTCCGTCGTCGGAGTTACTGCAATCAAACTCTGACCACCACACATCATCCAGAATCGGGCGAAATCATCAACCTCCGACGAATCTCCACTTCTGTCGGCGACGAAATCCCTCTCTGAGCAAGCCCTCTTCCCGTGCGAACCCTTTCCTCCGGCGAACGAAGAACCCTACACTCAGACGAGCCTTCGCTTGACGACAAATCTCCGCCTCTGTTCGCGACGAGACCGAGAGAAGGACGTCTCCTTGCTGCGACGAACGAAGGAGAACAGACAGAATCGATTCTTTTGATGTTGCTCAACCGAACCGGTCCAGATTAAGTGAACCAGCCAGCCAAGTCAACCCAGACACTGAACCCAACCGGCCAACTGAATCTAACCAGCCCAGCTCATCCGACCCAAATCGGTCCAGCCCAACCAAATCGAACCGGCCAACTCAAACCAAACCAAACCAATCGATCTAGCTAATCGAACCAACCCAACCTCAATTCATCTTCGATTCATTTAAGGATTTTAACGGTAATTAATTTCTGCCCAAATTTCTTTCAAGAATTAATATTTATATTTAAAGGAAATTAATTAATAAATCCTTTTAGCAGGCTAGTTTATTCGAAGACTTGGAAATACTCAAATCTTTTACTCTCTCAAAATCCAGGTAAGTAAAGATATTGTTTCAACGTTTTGGTCATTGGCCCTACATCACAAAACAATCTTTTATTTAAACTCTTTTGCGACTTTATTATATTATTTTGATTTTAATACTTTCAATTGTAAAAGTATGATTAGATATTGATATATAAGTAAATAAAGATAAAAATTAATAAGTTATCTTGTATGTGTGTGAATTTGATGTCATTGACGAAAAGCATGTTGTGATGGCTAATGAGAACCTAAACGCATAGAAATTTTGAAATGATTAATGAAAGCCTGAATGCATAAAGCTTTGCAATGACTATTGGCTAATGAGTTCTTAAAACTTAGTAAGACTGGAAAATGAATTCCAACCAGTATGTAACTTTAAGCATGAAAATTCGGTAATGCATAAAATTAATTTAATTATGCATATATATTTTTACTTACTGAGTTTATTTTATCTCTAGTTTTATGATGTAGATGAATTTTTAACAGAATATGAATTTGAGCTAATCGAGAATTTTTTCGAAGTAGATGAGCATACAGAGGGAGATATTGGGAATATCAATGATGGGTCAGAAAAATAAATTTTGCTTGTATTATTGTTTTAATATTTTAAAGTAAACTCTACTTAGTATTTAAACTTCTAAAGTTATTCGAATAAATTTCGTTTGTATTGGATATTAAATAAATTATTTTTTAATTAATGAAGTTTTAAATAAATGTTTCGTATTCAGTATTGTTTAATACAGAGTTTATTTAATGAGATATAATTAATTGAATAAATCCTAATAAATAGACTTAAGCTATTTTGTTAATAAATATAACTATTTTTTTAAATGCTTATGTGTTAAATATTAATTTTATTATTTTTAAATATTAATTAAATTTTATAATTTAGGATATATAACAGACTAAATTAAATCTAATTTTGTTAATTAATTTAGAAAAAAAATTTAGAATTTACAAATTTAAGAAAATAAAATTTGGGTCGTTCCATATATATTAAAAGAGGAATGCTCAGTGTCCCGTCCGGTTTCCCATCGGTTCTCTGGTTTTCTGTCGGATAGGTGGAGTTACCGGATTGTCTTCTCGATTGATTCTGATGAGCTTGATTATGAATCTGCAGAGCAGAGGTTTCTTTTGCAATTTTCCTCTGATTGATTTGGTCGAGGAGTTTAGCAAATCGGACGGCGGTAAGGGTGAAGACGGGGTTGATTAGGTCGGGTTCGCCGTTGCAGCTACCAAAAGTTCAAGTCTGGTTCGACCGGACTCAAGTTGCAGTGCTTTTTTACTGCTGGTGAAGGACAAATTTGACTTTTCATTTTAGGCCAAGATTACGTTGAGGGCAATCTGGTCAATTTTTGTCAATACATTTGATAAAAAATAAGACAATGATAAATTTATTATTTAATTTTATGCTCTAGTATTACCTTATTATTTTTTAATTAGTTTAATAAATATAATTAATTATTTATTATTAAAACAAGAGAAATTAACACCACAGACTTTATAGTTCGCACTTAATGACAAGTTAAATCCTGAAGAAATTTCGCTAACAACTAAAACCTTCAATTGTGAAAAATTTTCGTCGGAGACCTTACAGTCACGTTTCCCGTCCAAATTTGTAGAAGTTAATGTCTCAGTTTCTTTGACACCAAGAACTATTGAACGGAGACGAAAGACGTCCATTATCAAGAGATGAGGGACATCCCTCTGGCCAGTTGGAAGACGGACGGTCGTCGAAACGATTATTAGGCGATGGCAGACGATTGTCAATGGCCGTTGGATAAAGGAAAGATGTCCCCCGTTTGGAATTGACAGTCATGATTGAATCTGTCAATTTCCAAAGGCAATGGCGGATGATATTCATGGCCGTTGGATCGAGTGAATGATGTCCCTTATCAAGATTAACGGTCATGATTGAATACGAGAGACGTCCGTCTTAATATGAGGGACGTCTGTTCCATACTGAACGACGATGTTATGTCTAGAACGACGCCATCTTAATATGAGAGACTTCTCTCTTCTTAATATGGCGTAATTCAGGACATAACGGATGTCCGTCTTAATATGAGGGACATCCGTTTTGTACCGAGGGACATCAATGGTAGATTCAATCCTGGGCGTCAATCTTTATGAGGGACGTCTCTCACTCGATCCAACGGCTATAGAATGTCGTTCGCAATCGTCTTTGGAAATTGACAAATTTAATCATGGCTATCAATCTCGATAAGGGACGTCCTTTGCTCGATCCAACGACCATGGAATGTTGTCCATCATTGCCTTTGGAAATTGACATATTCAATCTTGGCCGTCAATTCCGAGCGGGTGACATCTTTTCTCTATCCAACGGCCTTTGATAATCGTCCATCATCACTCGATAATCGTTCAAACGATCGTCTGTCTTCCAACGGGCAGGAGGGACGTCCCTCGTCCCCTGATAATTGACGTCATTCGTCTCCGTTCGACGGTCCTTGGCATCAACAAAATTGCATTTGCAGTGGAAAGATTACTTTTCGCAGCAAAAGCTATTATTTCTACATTAAAAATGAGCTATTTCTGTTCTGAAAAATATTATTTTCACTTCATTTACTTAATTCTTTATCATTCTTTAGTATAGCAGACAATGAATTTCTCAATAAGCTTTTTCAGTGGATTGGAAACATATTTAACTTAGAGTACATTGATTTTTTAACAAACAGTTAACTGAAAATCTTCCATTTTGATACAAAAATCAATTTCGAACAAGTTCATGTTTCTAGAATCAATTTTCCTGCGATTTTCTTGGTGGATAGGAACATGTTTAGTTCGGAGTATATTGATTTTTTAATAAATAGTTAACTGGAAATTTTTTATTTTGATAACAAAATTGATTTCGAATAGGTAAACTAAAAAATATTTCATTTTAGAAAGTCTTATCTTTTTTAATGTTTTTTTTAACAGTTGAATGATGATGTTTACGTCATTCATTTTTTATAGCTAAATATTTTATTTGTTAGCAAAAATTATTTAGTGATTGACTTGTCATTGATCACTTAGTTAAGGGATTGTTTTGTTAATTTTTCTTTAATTAATAATTATAAAATAAAAAAATGTATGATGTATTAGGATTGTGTTATGCTTGTCCTATTCTCCTCCACGTAAACGAGTTCTTCGTCACTGAGTTGTTGTCGTGCGTTCTTGTGCATCAACAACTCCTCTCTACATTATCCGTTCAATTCACACAATCAATCCCCGAAAAGCCATTCCATTTTTCGTCCCGAATTTCCCGAACAGTAAGTGCCATTATTTTCAATCTCACAACTCCTTTTTCCTCTCCAGTTTGGGTACTGAAAACCCCTCTGCGGCTAGGAGAGTGGCTGCTATGGAAGTCGTTAGACTTTCTTCCTCGCGTTGGATGAACAACCACCCCAGAACTACTATTGAGAAATCCCATTTAAGAAAACCCATTTGGGGAAACTTTTCTCCCAATCCAGCTCGTAGAAAAACGGACTACTACAAGCTTTACACAGCCATTTCACGGAGTTCTTCAACAGAACCCAGTAGTCCACCATTGACAGAGCTTGAAACTGATACTGGAGTAGAGAGGTTTGACTGGTTCGCGCAGTGGTACCCGATAATGCCGGTGTGTGATCTCGACAAGAGAATTCCACATGCCAAGAAGGTGATGGGTATCGATTTGGTGGTGTGGTGGGATAGGAACGAGAATGATTGGAAGGTGTTCGACGATATGTGTCCTCATAGATTAGCACCATTGTCTGAAGGGAGAATTGATCAGTGGGGTAGGTTGCAGTGTGTATACCATGGCTGGTGCTTTAATGGCTCAGGTAACTGCAAATTCATTCCTCAGGCACCTCCAGACGGTCCTCCGGTAAGTACATATTTGAGCATCACCTCTTTTCTGTTAGTATTGGACATAGAAATTGTCTTTTCCTTTTGTTCTTGTTTAATTAGCATCACATGGTATGAAAAATTGTTAACCGGAATTCAGAATAAAGTTTTTTTTCTTGTTTCTTATTTTGGTCAGTATAAATTTCCAGAAAGCGTGAGTAGAAAAGGGATTGAAAATGCGTTAGTTCTGGTCCGATCTCTCTCAAATTCATTCCTCTGCCACTAATAGACGTTCATCCAGTGATGATATGTCTGCACATTACCTCTTCATCTGTTAATATTTGTTCTGTTTTGAATATAAGTCAACTGTGATGTTATGCATGTTCTTGAGAAATAAGCATCTCATCTCTAATGAATTAATCGTATTAGATTACACGGTAATTATTTAATGTTCGTTCGAGTAACTAGTGAGTATAATGTAATTACGTCTTTATGTGTATCCTTGTTTATGTCAACTGAAATCATATGTATGTGTTTATCCAAATCTCCTATTTTTTTATTTGAAAGTTAAGTTTATTGGAATGTTTAGTAAACTATCAATAGATTCTTTACGTTAATTGGAAAACACACAATTTTATTGTTCATGAGACATAAAATCTGGAGGAGAATTTGTTTATTAAGTGTAAAAGTTATTTACTTAGTGTCATACCGTAATGTTGTCAGTCCTTTCAGTATAATATTAAATGCTTTGGGCCGAAATTCTCATGGTTTTGTTCTTGAGATTAGCCCAAAACACGTTGTACTGGGTAGGAAGAAGATCTCTACTTATAAACTATGTATTTTTCTATCTCCCAAATGATTTGGGATTGTGCACCTCCACTGGTATACGGCGGACCCTCACATGAATCATTTTTTCCTTCATAGGGCAGACTGTTACACATACTCACAGCATACATATTCAGAGCAAGTGTTGAATTATGGTGTAATGACACTCTTTTTTGGAGATTTTCTGCTAATATATGTTCAAAAAGTACGGATGAATCAAATAAGTCTATACTGTTACAGGATTATTATCACTTTTTCATATCTGAAAAATGCACAAAACATATAAAAAATTCTCATCCAGAATCTTGATCTCTCTTCATTTCTTGTTTTCTCCCCCTGTTTCCACGCACTTCAACCATAAAATTTGTCTCTGCTTAAGAATTGTTAACTGATGAACTAAGTTTTATCCATGATTCACAATGTTTTATGGGATTATTATCACTTCTTCACATCAGAAAAATGAACAATTGTCCAAAATTTTGATCTTTCTCTTCATTTCGTATTTTCTCCCCCTGATTCCATGCACTTCGACCATAAAATTGTTTCTTTATGAGAAGTGTTCCCTGATGAACTAGTTTTTATCCATGATTCAGAAAATTGCAATGTTTTTTGTTAAATGTTTTTTTTGACCTACAGCATTAAACTTACTTTGCTATCTTGTTATGCAGGTTCACACATCCAAGAAGGCATGCGTCTCTGTTTATCCAAGCATTGTGCAAAACAATATGGTATGGTTTTGGCCAAACACAAATCCTGAGTACAAAGATGTACATTTGACGAAAAAACCTCCATACATTGCAGAAATGGACGATCCATTATATACCAAGTTGATGGGTAATAGAGACTTTCCATACGGGTACGCATCCATCCGATATTTTCCTTCTAATTCTTTACTTATGAGCATTACAATCATGGGGACACTTTTCTTGCCTTTTTAAGTGGCAGTCTAGTCCCATTTTTTGTCCAAACAAAACAAACTTTAGAGAAAAACAAAAGTTGCTATGACATTGAATTTGTTGCTTGTGATGTTGCAAAAAGAAAAATGATAAAGTGTAATTTAGACTATAATGTTTGGAATAATTTATAAATTAGATTTTAAACTATTTTTTGTTTTAACGAACAGAATCTCTACCTTACGATATTGTCGTCAATTTATCTATTAAATCTAGTATGTGTATACCATATTTTTTTTCATTTAATGAAGTGTTTTAACTAGATTTCTAATTCCTACAGTAATTTCTAACCCAATTTTAAACTCTATCGATCTCTTCTGCAACGATTTCAAACTTTATTGATTGCGTGAAAGAGTTCAAAATTTGATTAGATATCGTCAAATGACTTAAGAACTAAATTAAAACATCTAATTAAATAAAAAATGAGGTACATACGTATTGAATTTAATATATAAATTGACAACAATATTCAAATTGTTGACAGTCTAAAGATGAAGACTCTGTTTGTAAAAAAAATAATGTAAGGTTTAATATGTATATGACTTCAAACTTAGTTATGTTGAAGATAAATGCTTGTTAAATTATGCATAGCCATTCGAGAGTCGTGGTCATCCATTTTTGAATGAACTAATGGCATCTTTTCAGGTACGAGCTTTTGATCGAGAATCTTATGGACCCAGCACACGTTCCATATGCACATTTTCGGATAATGAAAATTCCGCAGTCCAAAAACAGTTAAGAACTTCAAAACAAACAGATATATTCATTCTTTTTCAGTTCTTTCTTTTCGTTGTCCTGGTAAGGTATTAAGTTATTTATTAATGCGAGATGTTCTTCACAGTCAAGGCCGATAGAGAAGGAGGCGAACCGATAGAAATCAGTGTGAAAAATGCAAGTATAAATGGTTTTGATGGAGAGCAACCAGGCAGTGATAGTAAATTTATTCCACCCTGTGTATTTTACACTTCGTTTACTATAAAGACTGACTCGAAATCCACAGCAACAAAAGGTAAAGGATCTGCGCTATCATCTCAAAAAAATGCGGTAAGAATTATTCATTTTCGTATGCACTTCCCATAATTTTACTAAGTTCCTATGACTACCATTTGAGGTTGAAAAACCGAATTTAGTCTACCTGAATGCAGTAATCACAGCCAAAAATGTTATATCTTGCAAAACACGACGCGCCGATTTATAGGGGCAAGAGCTGAGTCCATTTTGATATCATCTTGATAGAGAGTTTATCTACTTCATATAATTTGACCTTTATAGATAGAACTCTGTATTAGACGACAGAAGCAAACTCTTCTTAATGATTATTGAATAGTGATCTCATCTGTCTGTCTCTCTCTGCTTAAATCCTTCTGCTTTTTCTGTTTTCCTAATTTGTATATTTCTCTTATATTATGAATCCAGTTTCTTGCACTGCATTATATGTTCACTGGTTTTCATTTTTATGATAGGAGTCTTCAGATCATGTGCCCCAAAAGAAAGCACTTCTAATATTCATCTGTATTCCTGTTAGCCCGGGTAAAAGCAGATTAATATGGAGTTTTCCGAGAAATTTTGGCCAATGGATTGATCGAGTAATTCCACGATGGGTATTTCACCTATCCCAGAACCTCATTCTGGATTCAGATTTGTTTCTTCTTCATATCGAGGTATGCTTCGGCATGTATTTGTTCTTATGTATTACGTTGCAGAAAGCTTTATTCGATCCTTTTTTCGATGAGAAATGAAGTATGTCGATAGAAGAAAAATGAAAACTTTATATGAATTCAACCAGATGGTTTGCTCCAGTGATTACGAGCAGCCATTTTGGTGGCAAAATATGTTATTAGTGTCTGGTTACAACAATCTTTGCTACTGTGTTGCTGCCAACTGATCTTGTTTTTGAAATCAGGAGTTTTATTTGAACAATTTCTGAAATTAAAGCTGTCGGTTTAAGAAAAGAAGATAGCGGAATTGGGCGCGACTAATTGGCAGAAAGTTTGTTATGTGCCGACGAAGTCTGACGGGAAAGTGATAGCTTTCCGGCGGTGGCTGAACAAGTACTCGAGCGGTGAGGTCGGTTGGAGAGGCAAGTTTAGATTTTCCCCTCTCCCAACATCTCCTCCCAGGGAACAACTTATGGACAGGTATCTCTATCCTTCAAGACTCACCATCCCAGCCACTTGAGATTGTAGCAACTTGAGTTTTGACTTCTACACTTAGGTGGATGCGGTTTGGTTTGGTTCGGTTGGTTTTAAGACCAAACCAAACCAAATCATAAACTAATGGTTTCTATGGTTCAGAATTTGAACCGGAACAGGCACCATGGACAACCAAAACCGAACCATGAGATACGGTTCGGTTTTGATTCCCTTCCAGTTAATTCTAGACCAATTTTATTGGGTTTGAGGTGAATTATAAGTTATTTTTTAGAGTTAAACCAAATTTGGGTGGGATTTTGTGACGATCTAGTGATTTTTTGTCCCCAAAATTGTGAACCGAACCGATCTAATGTTCTTGTAGAGGTGGGAACTAGGCCGAATTGGGATCGAACCGCCATTTCTAGTTCTGTTCTGCTCACTCCTATTTCTGCTCCATGGGATTGCTTACATTTTTCAAATATATCGAATCATTTCAGGTACCGGTCGCACGTCATGAACTGCAAAAGCTGCAACTCAGCCCACAAAGCTCTAAACCTGCTCGAAATCACGTTGCAAGTTGTATCGGTCGCGTCGTTAGGACTGCTGGCAGCGTCCAACAGAAAGCAGGGCTGGCTATCAGCGGCGGGCGGTGCCAGAGCCGTGGTGGTGGCATTGGCCTTGTTGTGCTTTGGTGCTTCTAGATTGCTCTCTCACTTCATTTACAAAAATTTCCATTTCCATGACTATGATCACTCCCTTGTTTGATTTTCTCCTCAAAATCAGTAGAATGATTAGCTGATTGTATAGAAAAGAAATATCAACTCTCTCCAAAAAATTTTAAATAAGTATTTTTTCGAGTGTTCTGTTGATATTTTAATTTATCTCGTAAAATGTTGCAAATTTTAATTATTTATAATTGATTATAAATATTTTATTAATAAATTAATTATGCGTCACGATAAAATTTAATTTAAGATGATAAAATAAGAATATATATTTGCATGCACATTAAAGGTTATATTCACGGACGATGATCATATTTTAATGAAATATAATTAATAAATAATTACAATTAAAGTTTTTCAATTTTATAAATAATTATTATATTAAAAATAGAGAAATTCACAAAACAACCATGGAAAAAGTTAATGACAAATCAACCACTAAATAATTTTTGTTAACAAATGAAACATTCAATTAGGGAAAATAAACGATGCAAATATTGTCGTTAATTTGTTGAAAGAAACATTAAAAAACGAGAAAACTTTTTAAAATAGAAGATTTTTAGTTAATTTGTTTGATTGTCTAAAAAAGAAGATTTTCATTTAACTCTTTGTTGAAAAATCAATGTACTTTAAGCTAAATATGTTTCCGATTCACTTTAGAAACTGCTCAAAAAGTAGATTTTAGAAATGTTAAGTTGTTCGAAAAATCAATGTACTCTAAGTTACACATGTTTCCAATCCACTGAGAAAATTTACTAGAAAATTCGTTGTTTATTACATTGAAAAACGACAAAGAATTTAGTAAATGAAGCACATATAGTATTTTTCACTATGAAAAGAATAGATTCTACTGCGAAAAGTAATCTTTCTACTGAAGAAAATCATCTTTAATGAGTTTGATTACAAGGGCACACTTTTCTTAGCAGAAAGTAATATTTTATAAATCATATTTTAAAAACTCACTTTTCGCAGTGAAAAGATAATATTTTATAGTTGAAAAAAATATTTTTTAATGAAAGACATGACAATGATATTTACTCTATTTATTTTTTATAATTAAATATTTTATTTATTAATAAAAATTATTTAATAATTTATTTATCATTTGATTCTTAATTTAGTCTATTGTTTATTAATTTCCCATAAAAATATTTAATGTATATTTTTGATTGGTGTAACTATTATCTCCCCTCCGCCACGTAAACGAACTCTTCACCTCAGAGTTGTCATCACCAACTCTCTCTCCTCCGTTATCCCCTCCGTTATCCGTTCAATCACACAAACCGAAAAGCCATTCATTATTCAATGCTCCATTCTGACTTTTCGAAACTGTAAATGCCGTATTTTTCAATCTCACAACTCCCTTTTCCGCTGGTTTGGTTACTGAAAACAGCTCTGCGCCTAGGAGAGTGGCAGCCATGGAAGTTGTTAGACTTTCTTCCTCGCGTTTAGTGAACAACCACCCCAGAACTACTATCGGGATACACAATTTTGGAAAACCCATTTTCGCAAACTTTCCTCATAATCCAGTTCGAAATAAAACTGACAAGTACAAGCTTTACACCGCCTTTTCACCGCCTTCTTCAACAGAACCCAGTAGTCCACCATTAACAGAGCTTGAAACTGATACTGGAGAAGAGAGATTTGACTGGTTCGCGCAATGGTACCCTTTAATGCCGGTGTGTGATCTTGACAAGAGGGTTCCACATGCCAAGAAGGTAATGGGTATCGATGTGGTGGTGTGGTGGGATAGGAACGAGAATGATTGGAAGGTGTTCGACGATTTGTGTCCTCATAGATTAGCCCCACTATCTGAAGGTAGAATCGATCAGTGGGGTAGATTGCAGTGTGTATACCATGGCTGGTGCTTTAATGGCTCCGGTGACTGCAAATTCATTCCTCAGGCACCTCTAGACGGTCCTCCGGTGATTAATCACAATTCTTTTATCAATTTTTATTGTGTTGGTTGAATTCTATGGCAATTAAGATTAATCACGACTGGAGGAATTCAAGCTTTAGAACGAACTGTTTTGATATGATGTAAAGCAGCGAGGTTAAATTTAATTCAATCATGAATTTTGATCTTTAAATATGTATGTTTAGCAGAGAAAATAATGACCAATTCATAATTCCAGGTCCACACATCGAAGAAGGCCTGTGTTGGTGTTTATCCAAGCATTGTGCAGAATAACATCTTGTGGTTTTGGCCAAACACGGATCCTGAGTATAAAGATATTCTTCTAAGGAATAAACCTCCATTTGTTCCAGAATTGGATGATCCCTCATTCTCCGTCCCAATGGGTAATAGAGATATTGCATACGGGTACAAAGATGAAACTTTCTTCTTTTCTTTTTTAACATTCTCTAGTTCTTATTATTTGTAATGTCATGAGTTCTTTTAGTACTATATTGCCCGCTTTGTTAATAGGTATAACCCAAAACACGTTATACTAGGTAGGAAGGAGATTCTACTTATGAACCATGCATTTTTCATTCTCACAAGCAATGTGAGATTGTGCACTCTTACTTATACGGGTCGGATCCACACCTGGTCTATTCTTGACTTTAAGGGGCGGGTTCCCACATTATTGAATCATTCTAATCATGTCTTGTGAGATGTTTTTATTAATTTGTTTTATGGGTGTCTAATTGTATTTCTAGACATGGAGAAATAGTAATGATCCATATATATGAATCCAAAACTCTTACCCAATCAAAAGATGAAATCATCAACTATAGATTAAGTTATG
This sequence comes from Begonia loranthoides, assembly GCA_022433065.1. Classification (NCBI taxonomy): domain Eukaryota; kingdom Viridiplantae; phylum Streptophyta; class Magnoliopsida; order Cucurbitales; family Begoniaceae; genus Begonia; species Begonia loranthoides. Next base: position 35,411,991 of record CM039470.1, read on the forward strand.
GATTAGTATGAGTTAATCATATGCTATAAACATATTGAACAAGGTGGATACGGGAAAGAACTTTCTGAAAAATTACCAACAACCACAAAAGAACTTGTGAGTTGAAAATAATTTAATAATATATATATTTTTTGACTTTTTTTTTTCGTATCTAAGCTAATTTTTTTACTGGTTCTTACATGTGGATTTATTTTAGTTGGGGTGATTTTTTTGACCATACTGATATTCAAACTTAAGAATTCCGGTTCTGTTATCATGATAAATATCAGCAATCTCAAAAAAATTAAGCTTGTGAGTCGAGAATAATTTATCATTTCTGTATTTCTTAAAATTTTTGTATGTTGTTTTTTTGTCATCACAATTGAACCGAATATCTCTACAATGCCGAAGATGGAGAAATCTTACATTGAACATAGGTTTTCGATAGGCATAACTTATAAAATGGGTGGTCTTATAAAGTTTCTTTTAGGGGAAAACACTTCCATTTGACTCAAATGGCCAAAGCTCATAAACCCCGGTGGAGTTCATCCACTATCAATATATACAATTTATGACGAAATTAACACAACAATTCAGAGAGACCGTATTTATCATTGCAATGCTATTGTTTTTTATGATAAAAGGTCAATTACAGATCTTTAGGATAATATTAATTTTATTACTGTTAAGTGGGTTTATTGTTCGGAGTTTTTGAGAATTTATTCTCTCTCTAATTGAAAATAAATTGTTTTAAATTAAGTATTTTTTTCTTGAAAATGGTTTTTCCGATCTCTTCTTTGTATCTTCATTTTTTTAATATATTCATTTCTTACATAAAAAGAAATTCTAGTGAAGTAAAAATTTTGGTTTTTCAGGTATGAGATACTAATTGAAAATCTTATGGACCCTGCACATGTTCCGTATTCGCATTACAAGATAATACAAATTCCACAGTCGAAACCGAGATAAGATAATCTGAATCGATCTTACTGACAGTTTACATTTGCTCTCATTATCTTTCATGAGAGAATTCAGTTTTGCTGTTTTATGCACAGTGAAGGCTGATAGAGAAGGTGGAAGACCACTTAATCTGGCTGTAAAAAAAATTGACATTACTGGCTTCATTGGCAAGCAGGATTGGGGAAGTAATAAATTCATTGCTCCTTGCATCTTCTATTCTTTCCCTAATCCAGTTCTCCCAGAGAATGATCAATCAAGTGAGAACAAAAAGGTCAGAATCTGTTGCCCTGTTTTTTAATGTTTATCCGATTATTTTTGAAACTTAAATTCTCAAAAATGGTATGTTTTTCTTGGAAAACTACACAATTTACTCATAAAAATTTGTTTTTTTTTTGTTTTCTGTTTAGAATACTCTACTCCACTTGATCTACTGTTCTTGGATATTGTTATCGTTTGACAAATGTATGTAGAGAAAAACAAGGGATCCAGATGAATTTTCAAAAATTCGTTTTTAGGTTTGTAACAGTTCGGTGTGACCCAAATTCTATTTGGGTCAGGCCGGTTTCGGCCCACGTTAAGAATTCTAGTATGAATAGAATTTTCAGTTTTCCTATAAATATATATTTGCGTCGCAAAACTCATTGTATCAATTTTGATTAGTGATTTCTCTTCTCTGCCCAAGATTTTTTATCTGTATAAGATTTTTCACATAAATCTCGATATCCATTATTTTCTGTATTTCTTTTCCTATTCTCGTTCGAATTTCAGCAAGATTACCATTCTTGAAACATTAAAACAATTTAAATCTTTTCCATTTTGACTGGTTCAGGCTCCACCCAGAAGAATTGCTCTCCTCATATTCATTTGTGTTCCAGTTAGCCCTGGTAGAAGCAGATTGATATGGGCATTTCCTAGAAATTTCAACAAGTGGATGGACCAAATCATCCCGAGATGGTTATTTCACATCGGTCAAAACCTCATTTTAGATTCAGACACTTACCTTCTCCATGTGCAGGTAATTTCTCAACATTCTGGGTAGGGCAGGGAGATATCCCAAGTTATAAACATATATAGTAGATAAGTAATAGCTTCTAAGTGAAAAACATATCATCTTTCACATTAGGGGTCTTCTTAGAAGACAAATATGCGAGGAGAAAACTCGTCACCGACAGTAGATCGACAATTCACCGCAAATAATGTTAGATGGATATTCTAACACGTTGTTTACTCATCATTCATTCACTATTTTAATTATTCTATCAATGAATGAATGACAGTTAAACAATACGGTAGAGTTTATGATTAGAGTATACATCTGGCTTAGCTCGGCCTGCTGAATAAAGGCTCAGGTTGGGCCAGGCCAGGCAGAGCTCACATTTTAGGCCTTGGACCCCGAGCCCGCGTGCACGCTGACTTTTTTAACCTGACACTAAAGCAAAAATTCGCCATAATCGGTTAAAAAAGTCAGCCCGCGTGGGTCCTAACCATGTTGAGAAACTTTTTTTTTTGCATCCTGCAACGGCCGGCCTTCAAAATGTTGACAACAATCATTCAAGTTAGAGATATTTACATCAAACTTGAATGTTCTACCAATGATTAGTGGGTTGAATCAAATGTTGTCATAGACATAGAACTTTATCTTCTAACATGTAGAGATAATTTTGGTGTTATGAAGTGTTCATGAAGATTGAAAGACGTGTTCTTTTATTCTTTTTCTAATGGTCAGGAGCATAAGATAATGGAAATAGGACCTTCAAATTGGCAAAAAGCTTGTTACGTACCTGTAAAATCGGATGCGTTAGTGGTCGGATTTAGGAGGTGGCTCAACAAATACTCCGACGGTCAAGTCAACTGGGGAAACAAGTTCTCCGGCAACCTTCCTCCGACTCCTCCAAGAGAACAACTCCTGGATCGGTACTCTCCCTCCACCACCTTATGATTCTTGATAGTCAAACTGGTCATAAATCTCCGGTCAATTATTCGACGCGCGGATGATCAAACACCAAAATTAAACCGAATGAACTCGAGTCATTTTCACTTCCTCGTTATCATTTTGTTTCAGATACTGGACGCATGTTGTAAATTGTAGCAGTTGCCGAGCTGCTCATAAGTCTCTCAAGACACTGGAGGTCATTCTTCAAGTTACAGCTATAGCGACAATCGGAATTACTGCAGCTGCCAAACCGGGATTTATTCCCGCAGCTGGTAGGGTCTCGATGGTCTGCATTGGATTACTATGCTTTGTTGCTTCAAGGTGGCTGTCTCACTTTATTTACAAAACCTTTCACTTCCATGACTATTATCATGCATTGATTTAACACCACTTATACTATCATTTCTTTTTATAATTAAGTCCTGTACTATAGAAAATTGCATCTTCATAGTAATGTTTTATTTAAATAAGCATTCGATATTGATTGGCTCGTATTATATGCTACGTTGACATCGTTAACGTGACAAAACACGCTATATCGTTATTTGTAGCGATTTTTTTTTTAATTTGGATGTTTATTCACTTTTCGGGTTTTGATTTGAGTAATGTTATAGTTATACTGTAATTTTACACTATATAATCTCACACTTTGACACGACAATTAAGTGTAATTTACTAATTGATTTATATAATTTATTATTTTATATATTTATATTGCAACAATGTAGTAGTTGATCACATTAAATTTAATATTTTTAATACGTTTACGAAGATGGGATAATTTGATTTGGTGTAAAAAATAAAGTACAATCGAACTATTTTATCTATCTTAAAAAAAAAAAATAGTGTAACTATCAATATTATCTATGAAGTAGGAAAATATTTTTAATTGGCTTTTTGAATTTTTATTTTTTTATCTGCACCTCAAAGTTTGAAGCGTTAGCAACATACATGTTTATTGTTAAAGGATCCGTTATATGACAGATGTTATTTGTAGAAATTGCTTTTTTTACTGTGAAAAATATCATTTCTGTAGTGGCTACTTGTCTTTCGCTGAGGAAAACAAGTCTTTGGAATAAGATTTACTTTTTACAGTGGGAGACACGTTTCCTCTATGGAAAATATCATTTATGCAGCGGATACTTTGCCTTTCGCTCTGAAAATAAAGTCCTTGATATAAAACTTATTTTCCGCAGTGGATGATACATTTCCTCTGCGGAAATTACTATTTTCGTAGCGGATACTTGTCTTTCGTTGCAAATAATAAGTATTTGATTATAACTCTTTTATGTACGGATCTGCTGCAAACATGCAACCTATTCACTGCAAAAAAAAAAATAAAAACTTACTTCAAAATGGATATTTCCATATTCAATATCTACATCGTCTAGGTTACTATTTGGAGTAATAACGAAGATTAATATTGTTAATTACCAAAATAATAATAATAATAATAATAATAAAAAGAATTGACCGAACCAACCTGACACCTGTGTCTCTTCCTCCGTCATGGGGTAAACGCGCGACTATATAAGCACACGAGCCAGCAACTTCAGCTCGGATTTGTTCAAGCGAACTGCGATATCACCATTTCCCTCTCCAGATCTCGGCGTCTCGTGAGCGAAACTCTCCCTCTCTCTCTTTCTCTCACTTTCTTGCATTTTCTCTCTCTGTCTGTTGCTTTTTATCGACTTTCTCTGCTGGTTGTTGAAGATCAATTTCGAGATCTAACTAAGTATTTCGAAACTCAGGTTTCGAAGCATGAAAGACTCAAATTCACGCACGGAACCGATTGGGCAGAACCTTATAAAACTTATCAGTAATCTCTGTTTCTCGGTTTTTGTATTTTCAGTTCTCATATTTACTGTCATTGCTATAACCTACCAACCCCCAGATCCATGGTTAGAATCTGCTCCTGCCCTTACAAAGCTCTTCACCCAGACCGAAAACGCTACGTTTAAAATTGATAACTCCATCATCAATACTGGGGAGGATGTCTCAGTTGCTCCTTTACCAATGCCGCCTTCCTCGAGAACTGCGATCACAGAAGCTGTCATTGAGAGGGCCGAAAAACTTTTCGCAAACTCGACAGATGAAATGGGCTGTGAGGAACTTGGTGTTGTGAATTGTTCGGACCCTCGAGTTTTGGTTGCAGTTGAGAGGTTTAATTTGAGGGCTTTTAAGTCCATACTGTTCTTGGAGTATCAGACACCAGTTAACGGGTTGAAATCAGACGAATGTGATGTATCTTGGAGGTTCCGGAATAAGAAAGAGAAATCATGGAGGAGGTATAGGGATTTCAGAAGGTTCAAGATTGGATATGGAGTGAATTGCACTTATAAGGTAGTGCAGGCAAATCGTTGGCACTCTGGAACTAATGCTCGACGGCCTAGAATTAGAACTTTTGATTCTGGTAAGAGTGGTGTAAGCTCTAGTCTATCTCCTCAAATCCGGGATGAGGAGATCAATGACACAATCCCAACTTTGGGGTCAGACATGAACTTTAGGATGGGAAAGTATTTGTACTATTCACGAGGAGGGGATTACTGCAAAGGCATGAATCATTACTTGTGGAGTTTTTTGTGTGGGTTAGGTGAGGCTATGTATTTGAATAGGACGTTTGTCATGGATTTGAGTGTATGCTTGGCGTCATATTATAACCCAAGCCACAAAGATGAGGAAGGAAAAGATTTCCGCTATTACTTCGATTTTGAGCATCTTAAGGAGGTTGCGTCCATTGTTGAGGATAGTGAGTTTTTGAGCAGTTGGAAAAAATGGAACAAAGGCCATAAGAAGAAGGTGCCTGTCAGGAAGGTGGTGAGCTATAGGACGACACCAATGCAGCTGAAGAAAGATAAAACTACAATCATAATGAGGCAGTTTGATGCTCCCGAGCCTGACAATTACTGGTACAGAGTGTGCGAAGGGCAAGCAGCAAAATACATTCAGAGGCCTTGGCATGCTTTGTGGAAATCAAAAAGATTGATGAATATGGTTTCAGAGATAAGTGGGCAAATGGACTGGGATTTTGATTCAGTTCATGTGGTTCGAGGAGAGAGAGCACAAAATAAAGAGCTTTGGCCTCATTTAGATGATGATACATCTCCCGATTCTCTTCTTCAAAAGCTTCAAGGGATGATTCAGCCACGGAGGAATCTATATATAGCTACCAACGAACCATTCTATGACTATTTTGACAAACTGAGGTCTCACTACAAAGTTCATTTGTTAGATGATTACAAGGAGTTGTGGGGAAATATGAGTGACTGGTACAATGAAATGAAGCTTTTAAATAATGGACGACCCGTCGAATTCGATGGATACATGAGAGCCGCAATTGATACTGAGGTTCTTTATCGGGCAAAAACACAAGTCGAAACATTCTATAATTTGACTAAAGATTGTAAGAATGGAATCAACACATGCTCATTGGAACAATGATAGTTCTTGAGATTTCCATTCAATTGATTCCTGTCATTTTACCATTTTTTTCAAGTTATAATTTTCTTGCATATGGATTACACTTACTTTGACCTTCTCTCTACTTGAGCCATCTGCAGGTTTCATGCGTTATCTTCTGTAAATGAGATGAATACTGTCATTTTTCTCTTGTTGTATACATTTTTTTTTCTGTCATGATAAATGAAGTCTCATTTTAGCCTTGATGCTAGGTGGTTCTTAGATAAAAGAGTGACTTATAAATTATGTATGCTTTATTAACTAATAGCTCTCTGTTTAGATAGAATTATAGTAATTCCTGGAAAAGGGTTTATTGAAATTTGGTATAAAGAACTTCAACCTTGGCTCTGATACCAATTGTTAGAGTCACACTGAACTTCTCCTCCGTTTGTTAAATTTCTGATCGCCAAATTTCTTGTTCCTAAAGGTGAAACACTGGCCTTCTAAGATAAAACCCATGTAGAGAATTTCTCCTTTATGCTTATTATTATGATATGCTTTTACGAGAACTTGTAGAAAGAAAGTAAACATAAAGATTCTTCCTCCACTGATGTTGGAGGTGCTTCTTACAACCATGAATGCTTGTATTCAATTCCCAGGTGGAATTTCTTCTGTTGTTGTTACTGTTTCTGGGTTTGTGTAAAAGAAAGAATATTTCTTATCTGGGTTTGGAAGAACTGAAAAAGTCCCCTCTGGCTGATTGTTTATTTTGATGAAAACCAGATTCTGCTTGGGGCCACTGGATGGTGCAGAGAACCATAACTCCAAAACGAAGAGCACAAACTTCGAGGTAGCCTGTACTCACATAAGATTCCATGATTTGCCGATAGATCCTGATTTATCATTTGACTTTGATAAATTGTGAGATAAGCTACCACAAATCAGCAGGATTGGGCCAGGCGATATCTATATATTTCACTCCCATCTACTGGGGACTTATTTTATGTTCTGCCTACGCTACATATTACTGATTCATTGATTTGTATATGACTAATTCATGGCCATCCCTGTCAAAGTCATTTTGGCTGGCAGGTTAGAAGGTCAGCTCGCCTCTCATGGATACCTACATCTTCTCTATATCTGCTTATATTTTCCTCGTCATTTAAGTATTTGTGGGTAGTAGGTACGATGAAGAATCTTTGGAATTTCTTACAAATTGATGTGAAGTGCCATTTTTGAGAAAAAGTAGTTGTAGTTATCAAAATGCTCATCTGCATATATATATATATATATATATATATATATATATATTCGTGTCAAAATTCAAAAAACAAAAACAATTTTTGAAATTTGAATAGAAGATGATCAATTCAATAATTTGTGCAAGACATATTTCTACTTAGAATCAAACTCGAAATCGAAAAAATAAAAATTGCGGGAAAATAAGGATATTAAGATTTACATAAAAAAAAAATCTTTACAGGAAAAAAAACGACGGATAGAAAAGAAATTCACTGATAAAAAATAAAGGTACAGTGAATTTTGTACCTGAGTATTAATAAATAGAGTAAATAAAAAACTCTGATATTGAATATAGATTTGACATGATGTTAATAGAATTTGGGTCATATCGAACTCTAACAATTTTAATAAAAATATTATTTTATT